>HG992205.1:72374-458942 GCA_905220545.2 Melitaea athalia | reverse complement strand
TGAATTTTCACAAGACGAAAATTTAGAACATCTGATTATACTTTTCTATCAAAATTTGACTTTTGACATAATTTCTTTCCATATTATTCTAAAAATTTAAGTCTTCTTAAAAACCAGTGACAAGAAACGTGGTTTGGTATTTATTTATTTTTAGTTTTTGAAGTGAAACTTCTTTAGAATCGTTGTGATTTCAAACCGGATGCAACGGAAAACGACAGGGAAGGGCGCGCCGTTAATTTTAAATTAGTTTTTTTTTAATTAGTTTGCTAAAGAAGTTTCACTTCTATAGTATGTGAATCGCACACACACCTTTTTTTAGCTGTTATTATTGGTGGATTCGATCGTTTTCCAACATGTTGAAAAAGTGCCCAGTAATGAGATCTTATCGGCTGAAGTAATCATATTATTAAAATTTAAAATTCACATATTATGTATCTAATAGGCTATCAGTAATCAGATTATATCTAAATAACTAGCTGTGCCCGCGACTTCGTCCGCGTGGAATTTAACAAAAAAGTTATTGTTCAGTTCGCAGAGTTATGAAATAAATTTCTAAAATAAAAGTAGCCTACGTTACTCCTTATTATATCAGCTATCTGCCAGTGAAAGTCCCGTCAAAATCGGCCCAGCCGTTTCAGAGATTAGCCGGAACAAACAGACAGACAGACAGACAGACAAAAATTGTAAAAAATGTTATTTTGGTATATGTAATGTCATAATGTGTATACATCCAAATGCATTTAGTAAAAAGCGGTTATTTTAATATTACAAACAGACACTCCAATTTTATTTATTTGTATAGATTTAAAAGTTCCCTTGACCTTACTACATTTGTATCTTTACTCTAATTGTTAAAAAGGAAAGGGGCAAAATTTTGTATTTGTGAGATCGCATAAAAGAAATTGAATCTTTATATATATGTATATAGCACTTTTTTCAAAAATTTGCTTACCTACTAAAAACTGGTAGATTGTATTAGACGCGATATGTTTTTGCTACTTACATTTTTATAGCATTTGCAAAATTAGTGTATGAAGTAAAACTTTCAAAAATAGACAACACTTTAATAAAATACCTTGAACAAAACAATAAAACAATCACAAATAAAATTTAAAAGTCCTTTTTAAAGAAAAAATAACTTGGGTGAGGACAATATCCCCCGAAACATTTAGAACAGTGTCTTAATGTATTTTTAGCGGATACTTGCCGACAGCCAGTATATGGTTTATTCCTGCACTGTGTGAGAAGGTGGTTCTTACAATTACAACACATTTTACCCCCCCTGTTATCATTGGTAATATATTCTGGTGATGCATACACTCTCCGTTCGCTTCTTTTTTCAGTTATTATTATTGGAGACAGGCTTTCTGATACGGTAGTCGCTTTTGGTACTTTAAATTTTCTCCGATCTTTATTAAAATATTCTAAATTCTCTGCAGTTTCTTTTTCAAAAATTTCATCTGTACTTTCATCTATTCTTTCTCTTCTTTTAGAGAGAGATAGTCTAGTATCGTTTACTTTGTTTTGTTGATCTTCTGATGTAATATTCTGTGATTCAGGAATATCATCCAAAAGTTTTGATTGAAGTCCATAACGTGGTTTATTAGCAGCATTTTGTTGTAAATCCTCTGTTTGCGTCTCAGTGTCTTTTGCAAAAGAAATTTCTTTACCTATCGATTCTTGTACTTTTTGCGTTCTTGATATTTGCTTTAGATATTGCTTTTCATCGTTCAAAGTTGGTTCGGTTTGTGTTTTAGTTGTAACTTTAGTTTTTGCTGCAATTTCTTTCGAAGGTAAACCTTTTGATGGTTCTAATATCTCAAAACTTTGGCTAGATCCATTGGAATCCCAATAATATTCTCGAATTAAAACTTTGGGTGAAATTTCCCTGTGAATGGGAACATTATCAATCACAGATGCGTTTGAAGTTTGCACACTTTTGTGAATATTATCACTTACTACTACAGTTGTTTGAATTCCAACTTCTTTATAACATTTTAGCGATAAGTTATTAGTTGGTTCATTTTCAGGTTTTGACCGAATTTCTGATCTCGTTCTTATTCTTTGTAAATGTTCGATATCTTCCGAGCTTAGAGAAGTTGGTGATATTCGAGGTGTAGATTGTGTCCAGGCATTTTTTGTTGCTATTGATTTGTTTTCACTTTCTTGTAGTTGATTTTCTTCTTGTTCTTGTCTGATCATACTTGTTTTAGGACTACCAGTTGTTGGAAGTGATACATTTTTAAGTAAATTGTTTAAGTCTTCTTGGAGTCTATTAGTGTCGATTGGTGAAACAGGACGGCGTTTTAAATAAACATCACAAAATTTACTAATTTCTCTATATAATTTGTTCTTAAATTCATTTCGAAAATCTTCATCTCCTGTAGAATAGTGTAGATCAATAAAAGCATCGGCAAGTTTTTCTTTTATTAAATTAAACGATAGTTGTTCTTCGAATGTTATTTTATCTGATAGTGTCTTACTAATAGTATTATGTAGAAGTAGCTTATATACTGCACTAGGTGTTTCTTCTCGATTTATATTAACCTGTGATTCAAAATCTCTAGTCATTTCGTTAGTTTGTACTGGTTGTTTTTGACTTAAAATATCTTTGATTTTTGCTGCCAAAGACGCTACTAGACCTTCTACACCTTGGTTATCAATTTTCAGAGGAATCTGGCTAAATAGTCTTAGAATATGATGTTTTAATATACTTTCGTTATTTAGAATATCTTCTAATTCATTGTCTTTTATAATATCAACAAGGCTGTTAATTAAATCTTCTATTTGTCTAAATGTCACGCTTTCTTGCAGAGGCAACATATTAAGCCATCCAACTACAGCTTCTTTTATGTTATCCACGTATATGCTATTTATACCTACTTTATTCTCTTTAAATTCATTGATTGTTTCCCTTTCCGATAAATCGTGAAATAGCTTTAACTCTTTCAGAAATTGCAAAAGGTCGCATGCAACTGCGTGATAAAAAGCTGAATGATTTGATTCACCAGTGACTTTTGCCAAATTTCTCATTATTTCTTGAATTAATTGTTCACTTAGTTCAACGTCGGATAATGATTGACCGAATACATGTTTTATGTCATTTGCAAGTACCATTGCGAAGTAATCTTGTATTTCATTCTGTAGTTTATACCTGTACTGCGTTGTTCTAATCCATTCTATTATAGCGCCGGACAAATTTTCAGTAACGAATTCACTTGTGTCTTGTCTTAATATGAAGGTGTCTGTTATATTTGTATTACATAAATGATTTTTCAAGCTCTCAGCTAAATCACAAAGCTTCTTAGCATCAATATTATTCAAAATACTTGAAATCCATTGGAAAATTTCCTTTTTCATATGAGAACTATCGTACTTATTATTTAATTTAAGGTTTTCTAAATTTCTGGCCAAAGTTTGAATCTTATCTTCGTCTAAATTATCTATAAAATTTGGAAAAAACTTTTCGAACCATTCACTTATTTTATTACTAGAATCATCAATATATTCTGTTTGTACCTTATCTGCATTTGGTAAATTTATTTCAATTCTTTCCTGTAGTTTTTGTTCCTGCATTGGTTGTATTAAGTTAGGCGTTTTGAGACTTAGAATACGGTGATTTAGACAATCTATGTTAGATATTATATCCTGTATTAATTCATGATTATCTAGTTTCTGTAACCTTTTAAATATATGGTATTTAAGATGCTCCAATTCCTCTTCCTCTTTTGTTGTTTCATCAGATAATTGTATGTATTTCTGTCTATCAAGTATATCACTTGCTATGTTATTTATCAATTCATGTTTGTCGTGTTCATTTAGATTTAATGGAAAATGATTTAACCAATTGGTTATTATTTCTTTAATTTTGTTTAAATATTTTAAGTGGTCGGATGTTTCCACTTCAATGATATTTGTCTTAGTAACAAAACTGTTACTTGTTGTAGACAATAGTACAATTGATGGATATTTTATAGAAGATGTAATGGGCGTAGAAGTTGAGAAATCTTCATCCAAAAATGAAGTATTATTTCCTTTATCTGTTTTTGTTTGAATATTCTCATCTACGTGTTCTAAACGACGTGCATGTGAGATTTGAGATATACTCTGAGATTTTCGTTCTTCTATTTTCTTGTCAAATAATTTTGCTGCTTTGTCTATATTATTTATAATAGAATTATCTTTGCTACGGCTCTCCCCGATTTTAGAATTTTCTTTTTTACTATAGTTGTTTGAATTACTATTGAAATCATTTTGGATTTCAGAGTTTCTACCATGATTTTTCAAATAATCAGTTTGCGTTACATTATTTTGAACTGTACACGCAGGCTTTTCTTTAATGCCTTTTAATTTTTCGGGGGCGTTTATAGTTTCAGATTCTATATTCATTACATATATCTTATCATCGTTTAAATTATTAGATTTGCTTGAATTTATGTGCAGGCTTGGTGAATTTTGATTATACAATTTACTATTTTGTGAGGACATTTCATAGCGATTCCTACTGTCAGCCATGTCAGTTTCTACAGAGCTTCTCTCTTGTGATATATTACTTTCACTACCCAATTTTAATTTAGTCAATTCCACTTTGATGGGATTTATATGTGATGATTCATGATGAAGTAATACATTATTAACTTTTTCTACTATTTGTTTTCCTAATATTTCAATGTCATTTTTCATCAATGATGTATCTTGTTTCATGATGTTAGAAACTTGTGATATAGTTTTATCCACATCAAGAGTATTATTTTTTATATTTCCTAAAATTACATTAGTTATCTTATGTTTCAGAGACGGCTTAAGTTTTTCAGGCACAATAAGACATGAGTCTATAATTTTTGAAATATTTTCATACAAAGTCTTTCTCAAATTGTTGTTCCGCTTATTCCAAAGTTTTCTGCCCAGAGGATTAATCTTCATCTGTGTAAATACTTTAAATTTAAATTTCTCAATATCTTCTGGGCTTATATCTTTTTCATCATTCTCTGATAATTTGTTTATTAAATTTTTTATTTCTTCCTCAACGTTATTTTTTAACGTGTCTTCATTACTTGTTTTTTCAATGTCCATCAATCGAACAACAAATTCACCTGCTAAATTATTTTGTTCGGTAAAACCAAACGATTTTGTAAAGGGAACTTGTTTAAGCCAAGTTATCACGTCTTTATACAGCCCTATATTTTTATTTTCATCATTTTCTCGGATTGGTTCATCGGTTAATTTTAAAATGAGATCATTGACTACATTATCTTTAATTTTAGAATCTAATTCCAATCCTTTTGCTTTTAATATATTTTCTAGCCAATTTATTATTGATTCTCTCATGCCAGCTAGTATATTTTGCAAATTATTATCATAATTTTGAATTCCATTTAACTGAAAAGTCAATTCCTTAATCTTTTCGGTCATGTCATCTTTATTGTTTGTAAGTCCAGGTATGCTTCGATACCATTCCGTAATGTATTGGAATATTTTACTTGTTGCAGGATCTTCATGAAAATTACTCCCTATTGATGAAGTGTGATCTTGACCAAATATTTTTTCAATTAAATCTTTAGTAAGTACGTCAATACGTTCTGATGTCAATTTGGTATTCAATCTCGTAGTAAGCCGGTCTAACCACTCTTTTACTTCATTGTGTATTTTTCTTTGAACATTTATATCTTTAGAGCCTTTTGAGTGATATTTGTGAAACTTCTTTGCAAAAATTTTAACTAAATCTGAGTACTGGTTTTTATTATATTTATGTGTCAAAAACTCTGGTATGTTTTCAACCCAATCATAAATCTTCTTTTCAATTTCATTACTTTCAATATCCGCAACTGTTTGTTTACTTTTATCGCGGTATATTTTATACTGATATATATGCTCCACAAAATTATCTGCCAATTTAAGTATTTGGTCACTCCTTTGACTATCTGGTTGTAAAGGTAAATCTTTAAGTAAAGTAATTACTTCTAATTTTAATTTTTCTTTATAATCTTCGTCTATTAAAGGTCTGTTTAAAGAAACGTGTGTCAATTTGTTAATGAACTTGTCTATTGTCCTATTGATGAATTTATCATTTATTCTATCGAAATCATAGGGTAATTTTTTAACTTCTTCAGAGATAGCCGTTTTAAAGTTTTTGTCAGCTACATTTATTAATCTTTTAATTAAATCATCAGCAATTTGATCTTTTAATATGAAGTCATTTTCTGAATCATCAGGATGCCACATCGGTAATGTATCTAGACATTTTACTATTTCTTTTTTAGCAAGTTCAGGAAAATCAGATTTTTGTTCTAAATTCTTTAATGTTTTAATCAATTTATTGATTAGTTGTTCTCGTTTTAATTTTTCTTTTGTATTTAAATCGTAGTTAACAGGTACAGTTTTTAGCCATTCATTAATTACATTTTCTAATATTTCTTTTTCAGTACCGTTGCTATGTAGTAAGTGAGTCTGAGATGTTCTTTCATTTAATGGATTCTGTTCTGGGTGGAAATTGGAAAGAAGATTCTGTACTGGTTCATGTCTATTGAAAATTTCATCATCATCATCTACCGGTGAGTGTCGGTTACAGAAGCAAGGATTAATTCTTGACTGAAAATTTACAATCTGCAAACAGAAATCAATGAAATGAAATATTAGCGATAAAAAATTCTTGTAAATTCACATAAAATTAGAAATTATATGACGCAATTACGTTGACGAAAATAAGTGTGCGTGGCAGCTCCGACATACAACCAGAAATTACTCTTTAAGAAACGACAAGAATTACATTCTATTTAAAAATTACATGGTTATATTATATGAATAAAATTATAATTAATGAAACCAATAAAACTGTCAAATAAAATAAATTAAATAAATAAATTGACGCCTGCTATTCTACTTTTATAATTTTTTAAGGTGGTCAAATAAATATAACATCTTACATCAGAAGATGCGCTGTGCCTTACGACTGTTGATCCGCTTGTATCTCTTGAAGCAGTCGTGTTCTTTCTTTTTCTTTGTATCTCAATATCTTTGGCAGATGATGCCTAAAAATTTAAAAACCTATTTTGAATTGGTTATTGTCATTTACACTTTAGCCTTTAATGTCCTATAACCTATTGCTGGCCTTAGGCCTCTTTCCCCATATAGGAGAAGGATCAGAGCTTAATCCACCACGCTGTTCCAATGCGGGTTGGCAGATATATTCCCTACTACGAGTAACGATCGCTATCAGGTGTACATGATAACAACCGGGACCGACGGCTTAACGTGCTCTCCGAGGCACTTTCATGAGTGCTGTCATTTAGTATTTGTATTAATACAGTTGTAATTATTACCTTCGCCGTTTCATTACCTAACTTAGGGTCTATTTCTTGCTATTAAAACTATCTATCGTACCAGATGTACACGTCTTAACCACGTTCGCAAATTAACGGTTTGCAATGAATCTTATAAAGGCGCAAAGAAATATAAGTCGTGTATATAATGTATGTACAATTACGTGCATAATTTAAGAAGGTGCATAATTTTCCAGGGAAAAAGGCTTGTACAAGATGACTAGGTGACCTAGTATATTATAAAACAACAATTTCAACTATAAGCCGACTGATGGCGGGATAACCATCCGACTGCTGGCTTTGAAATACACAGGGCGAAGACGGGCAGCAGCGTCTTCGGTGCGACGGCGCCAGCCCTGCGGTCACCAACCCGCCTGCCCAGCGTGCTCACTATGGGCTACACACATGAGTTCACGACATTTTTGGTGCGAACTTATGGAGGCCTATGTCCAATAGTGGACTGCAATAGGCTGAAATGATGATGATGAAAATGATGACTAAAATAAATGACTAAAATGTCTTTACGCTCTTCCTGTGGTAACGCTGCCGGTGACGGCAGTAACGACTTTGGATCCACGGACAAATCTGAAACGACACAATGTTTTCACTGAAGCTTTTGTTATATGAATATGAACATCAAGTTTTCCTTAGCCTAGCTCCTGCAGTATCTTCAGTTTAGTAGTAGGATGGACTCTTATCATACCAAGTGTCATTTAAATTTATTCATTAAGTTCAGCTTGATGCAACAGAGATACAGGCAGATGACAGACAGATTGATGAAAATGAAAAACATTTCAATTTATTACAAAATACTTCCATTACTTTTTAAACATTTAATGGACAGAATTGTAACTTGGCGTTATATCGTTTTATTAACCGATTTCCAAAAAAGGAGGAGGTTCTCAATTCGACTGTTTTTTTTAAATGTATGGTAGATCAGAACTTTTGACTGGGTGGACCGATTTCGATCAATTTTGTTTTAATTGAAAGGTGTTGCGTGTCATGTGGTTCCATTTAAATTTAATTGAGATCTGACAAGTATTTTTAGAGTTATATTTAATAATGCGTATTTACTTGACTACTTTTTCGTCGACCTACGTTGTATTATACCGCCTAACTTTTTGCTTGGTGTACCGATTTTGATGATTCTTACTTTAATCGAAAGCTAATACTTGTCATTTTGTCTTGTTAAAACTAGATCGAGATCTGATTACAACTTTTTGAGTAATCTTTAATAACGCTATGACATGACTATTTTTTCGTTTTATTACGTTGTATTACTTGTCGATGTAATTGAAGTCGGTTTTTTTTAAATATTTAATGGACAGAATTGGCATTATATAGGTAGTTTTATTATAAGTTTAAGGAAACAAATACATAAGGACCTTTACGCAAAACAATACTTAATTATTAAAATACGGTATAACACAATATTAGATAACTAAGTTTTACCCTTGGTTTATCACAGATGATATCTCTAAGTCGGCCGCGGATTGCCCTCTTCACTTCCGTGAAATACTGTACATCAGTGTGGCGCGGCACGAGGGTGGAGCACTTCAAGTAATCATAGGTGTAGTTAAGCAGTTCATTTTGACTGAAAATTTATAACAAGTGTCCTAATAATAAAGGCTAAATAAATATGATCGTTAACAAGTTTGAAGGATGACTAGAACTAGCGGTAACACTAAAGTTTATGATTTTAATTCACTTATATTCACTTATTACTTAAGGTGGGGAACCAACAACTCTGGAGTGGAAAACACTGCCAAAAGATCTACTCTAATAACATGATATTCGTACGCTATTGTGGTTAAAAGTTATCAATATTTTCATCAATGCGCCAAGGACATTTTTTTTAATATAACTAGGTCGGGAAACAAGCCCATGACTCACCTGATGGTAAGCGATTACCGTAGCTTATAGACACCTGCAACACCAGAAGCATCGCAAGCGCGTTGCCGACCCTATCCCCAATCCCCCCCCCCCCCCAGGAGCTCTGGTCACCTTATTCGCCAAGAGGAACACAAAACTGCTTGAAAGCAGTATTATTTGGCTGTGATCTTCTGTAAGGTCGAGGTACCACCCCAGTCGGGCTGCTCCATATTTTGAGCAGGAAATTGTGTATGTAAATACCAAATCAATTCATTTTGATGAAATTTTAGGCTATTATACTTCGTCTAAATTAAGTGGCCAAAAAGTATACCTAGTATCAACACGAGTAAGACTGAGCATTTATCCATTTGATAATATTACTTGCATTAATCAGTTTTGTTTCCTTTACCTCAAATCTTTATCCCATTTAGCAGAACATGTTTGTTTATTTGTTTCGGAGAGTTCTTCTGTAGCGCTTGTTTCATTTCGAGCTTCTATTTCACTTTTTGACTGACGTATCAATGATCGCAGGCTTTTTGAATAGCGTTTCTTTCCATCTAAATAATTTCAATCAAAATCAAAAATATCTTTATTAATAGGCCCCAAGAGCACTTTCGAATCGTCATTTTAAAAAAATTAAATTTTATAGTGATTAATTAGTATTTTAAAAGTGAAGCTACCACCGATTCGGAATGTTGATTCTGCAGAGAAGAATCGACAAGAAACTCCGCAGTTGCTCTTTTGAAAATGATAATATATAAACTGTGTTTTAGTACAAAATTAGTAATATCTTGCATGAAATACAGCGTCACTAAGTCCACACATCTTTATCAACTAAGTAATCCTGCACCGAATAATACGCTTTAAGTATCTATTAATTTATTTTTAATAAAAACAAAAAATATCAATGTCATTAATAAATTTTAGATAGATATTCCACTTAACTAAACAAAGCTATGCCATTATGATATGAGAATCCTGTGTTCATCCCGAAATGCACAACACATAAGCAAAAAAACGCCCATACCCAGACAAATTATATCAAAATAAGGCGTTAGCGCAGCGGCTACACCACTGGCTGTTGTTTTTGCAGTCGCAGGTTTGATCCCCGCTCATGATAAATATCTATATGAATATGAAAATCCTATCACTGGGGGATGCATTGAGTATGAAGCGTTTGAAGCTTTTAAAGCATTTGTATGGCCAAGCAATCACTTTAATTAGTAGTTCATACTCATACTGTTTTGTCAACTCAGAGTTCTATATTTCATCAGCCGTGTACTATATAAATTGTTTCACGATTCAGCTTTTAACATCTTACTGCTGGGCATTGACCCCTTTCTCTATGTAGGAGACAGATTGAAACTTAATCCACCACACTGCTCAACTGCTGGTTGGCGGATTCTTAAATTATTTATTTAGTTAACATTCATAAATTACTGGTGCGACAAAGCCAGCCCTGCGGTCACCGACCCGCCTGCCCAGCGTGGTGACTATGGGCAACACACATGAGTTCACACCATTTTCGGCGCGAACTTGTGACTGCGATAGACTGAAGTGACGATGATTATGATGAATAAATTACTTACAATTTTTAGTTCGTGTATAATTAATAATCCTCTGTATAAGTTCAGCAGATGATTTCTCATCGGGATACTTCCTGAGCGACTGGGTGAAGAGATCCTGACTCCTGAATATTGAACCTGGAAAATATGCAAGGAGACTTAACATTACGGATAAAAAACATAATAAAATACGTTATGTACGTGTTTATAACGTAAATATAATACAGTTATACAGACCTAAATTTTGGGTGCTAGACTGAGGTGAAATTACACTAACAATATACATGCTATTAAGTTTATAAAACACTTTATTAAACGAATTCCAAAAAAAGGAGGAGGTTCTCAATTCGATTGTATTTTTTATGTATGTTACTTCAGAACTTTTGACTGGGTGGACGGATTTCGATGTTTTGGAGTTTACTCCTTAAGAATCGATTTTCATATAAGGCCTCTGGTATGAAAAAAAATGAGGAGTAAAATCTAGTGAACGATTGACCTCGTTAAGTTTCTCCTAACGCCATCTATTGGAACTCAATAGGGTTCCGATAGACTACGAAGTCTTCTAATAACGCCATCTTAGATAATAGATGATGCCAGATAGATGGCGTTATTTGATTCGTTTATTTACTATTTGAAATGATATTAATCTTTTTCTTAGACTAGTAAGCCTTTTTTGTGCCTATTTAGACAGTCGATCTGAAGGAGTAAACTCCAGTCGTGCGTCGGAGCTGACACACACTTTTTAATATGAACAATTTATACTCACTCATCGGTCGAGGATAGATGGTGGAGACATAAGGCGATTCGTGATCTGGGAACTGAATGTTCTGGAAAGTGGCAAATGGTAATCATGGTCTCATTAATAATTGTATTTGATTTATTTAAATTATATTATGAGTAATATGTTCATCTTTTATTACTTTCTCGTTGCAAAATCTAATTTTAGAACAGTAATTTCGGTCTTTTTTCTGTCTTGCTGAAAACTACGGTCAATAAGATTTGTAACATTTTATTAAATATATTAAGTAATTAACCCTGTAACTGCTGGCACATCTGATGTCACACATCGGCGAGTTGACATTTCCAAAATTCCTCTCAGTGTTCGTTTCGACACTCGAAAGGGACACTCTTGTTGATTTCTTACCTATGAAAATACAAATTATCATATATTTATGTGAGGCAAAGAATAATAATAAAAAAAGAATAAAGTAGTTTCCAGAAAATAAGTAAGGTAGTAAGAATTAGTACCTATTATTAAGTAACATCCACAAATTTCGTACCAGAAATTTTTAAGTTTTAAAGTTAGGAGGAAGAGTACGGCTCACCTGATGGTAAGCGGATAGCGTAGCTTATAGACGCCTGCAACACCAGAAGCATCGCAAACGCGTTGTCCACTTTGTCCCCGATCCACCGCAGACACTCAAAGAGTAATGGGCCCCGTAAACGATCAAAACTTGTTTGTCAAACATGTTTGATCAAACTTCATGTTTAATATAAAAAACATATTAAAAAAACCCGCAGCCCCGCACACGATCAAATAATTTGACAAACACGTTTGTCAAACAGAAATTTAATATGAAGTTTGATCAAATAATATTTGATCGTCTACGGGGCCCTTTAGAAATTATTTCACAATAGACGTCTTAACGGTTACCGTTTCTTCCTCTTTGCTTCGATACTTGTCAAATTGGTTATTACAAGAATTATATTTTCTGCGATAATTTTAAAAGCCGCAGCTTGATGCTATATAGCAAATACCTATGCATAATTCTTGATAGCAAATATTCCACTTAAAATAGACTAACTTTACTCACCACAGGAACACAACACTGCTTGAAAGCGGTGTTATTTATCTATGATCTTCTGTAAGGTCGAGGTATTTACCCAGTCGGGCTGTTCTAGATTTTGGGCAGGATATTTCCTGCTGTACCCTACCTCAGTTAGAAGTTAGCTTTATAATGTGTGTATGTTGTACTCACTGGTATCAAAACCTTTCCCAGTAGGGTTGCCATGATTGTCTGATATTAAAGTGACCGTCAGAGCATGCTTCGTACCACGCACCACCGCCACCATCCCTTCACCACCACCTTCCATGTTAGCATTACTACAATACAAATGAATTAAAAAATCTGTTTGTAAACGTCCCACGTCTAGGCTTGTTTCCATATATGTAGGAGAACGGTAGGAGGCTAATTTACAACATTACTCGACTGTGAGTTGGGGATCAGTTCCCTACCACGAGTAACGATAGCCATCAGATGTTCACGATAACATGTGGCAAAAGGTGTGTGGAATGTGAGAAGACCCACATGAAAATATCGCTTCAGCCTGTAACATCCCACTGCTGGGCATAAGTCTCTTTCCCCATGTAGGAGAAGGATCAAAGATTAATCCACCACGGTGCTCCAATGCGGGTTGGCGGATATATGCCCTACCATGAGTAACGATCGCTATCAGGTGTACATGATAACAACCGGGACCGACGGCTTAACGTGCTCACCGAGGCACAGTGGGGAGACCCACAAGGACTGCACAAACACCCAGACCACGGCAAACATCTGTATGGCCAATTCAAATGTTGTGTGTGCGGAGATCGAACCCGCAACCATCAGCGCAACAGCCATACTCCAACCAGTGCTGTGACCGCTGCGCTGGCGTGGCGTGGAGAGTGTTCTGTAGATAGCCGGAGCGGACAAAAAAAGCCTCAGCCTCTCCGTACGCATTCGTTCAGGCGCTTTCGCACGGCACGGATATTTTTTGAGTTTTGACCTTGAAAATGACATTTGCGCCAATTTTAACTATCATAATTCGTGATCAGCGAGTCAAAATACCTAAGTATACGAAATTTAAAGGAAAAAAGCGGTATGGGCTTATCGGAACTTTATCCCTATTACAAAATTAAGTGAAAACAACACAATACATAGGAATACTCTCGTTTTATGTGAGATAAGTATATAATTGTTGAGCTGATAAAATCCACTTTAAGACTAAATAATAATGACCAATGACATTTATTACACTGATCTAAACTTACATAAGAACCACGTACGTTCATTCGAAGCAAACGAAGCAAAACTCTGCACAAGTCTGGTCTGTAACAAAACCTGGAATTTTCTTCAAAGTCTATTGTCCTGAAAATATTAAGAAAAGAAGTATAACTAGCGACCCGTCCCGGCTTCGCACAGGTGCAAAAACTATCAGTGTTCCTCTACTATATTATGTATGTATTACACATATAAACCTTATCCTCTGGAATCACTCTATTTACTAAAGAAAACCGCATCAAAATCCGTTGCGTAGTTTTAAAGATCTATTAGGCATATAGACAGCGGGAAGCGACTCCGTTTTATACCATATTTTTATTTTTATTTTATGTAACTAGGTTGGCAAACAAGCGTACGGCTCACCTGATGGTAAGACCGTAGCCTATAGACGCCTGCAACACCAGAAGCATCGCAAGCGCGTTACCGACCCTATCCCCAATCCCCCCCAGGAGCTCTGGTCACCTTACTCACCAACAGGAACACAATACTGCTTGAAAACAGTATTGTTTAGCTGTGGTCTTCTGTAAGGTTGAGGTACTACCCCAGTCGGGCTGCTCCATATTTTGAGCAGGAAATTTCCTGCTGTGCCCTACCTCTACCTCTACCATGTAGTGATAAAGTTGGCCATTTTTTTGTTTATGATCTACGAAATCAATAACTATTTAATAATACAGGAGTTACAGCACGCTATTAAAGCAGATATAAAATTGCAAGAAAAGTCAAGAGGAATACTTCTTCTTTCTTCGTCTTCCTTTTCACAATTTATCTAATAAAGAGCGAGAATAAGTTCTAGATTAATAAGTACTTATTAAACGACTTTAAAAAAAGGAGGAGGTTCTCAATTCGACTGTATTTTTTATGTATGTTACCTCAGATTTTTTACTGGGTGGACCGATTTCGATAATTCTTTTTTAATTGAAAGGTGGTGCTTGTGAAATATTCCCTTCTTTTGGTTGAGATTTGATAAGCACTTTTTGAGTTATCTCTAATAATGCGTATTTATTTGACTATTTCTTCTTCTACGTTCTTCGTTACGTCGACTATTTCTTCGTTACGTTGTATTACTGCTCGATGTTGTTAAAGTCGTTTTTTTTTTTTGTTTGGGATCAAATAGTTATTTAAAAGTGTTTATTATATTTTAAATTAACAGATATCCTGGGTATGACAACAGCTTCTTGCCGGAAATATGGACAAAAGTTTTGAGCTTGAGGCTTGACGATTTACTAAGCGTACGGTACGGCTCAACTGACGGTAAGCGATTACCGTAGCGTATAGACGCCCGCAACACCAGAAGCATTGCCAGCGCGATGCTGACCCTACCTCCAATCCTCCCCAGGACCTCTGGTCACCTTATTCACCACAGGAACACAACACTGCTAGAAAACAGTATTATGTAGCTGTGATCTTCTGTAAGATCGAAGTAAGCTTCCCCAGTCGGACTACTTGAGCAGGAAATTTCCTGCTGTGCTCAACCTCAGTTATACAAATATTTATGTTCAGTTACTTACATTGTTGGTAGAACTGCAATAAAATTTATAAAATCATAAGTGCATTAAAATATAATTTTGACGGAAATTTTATTCGTCTTAAATGTCAACTATTACATGATATCTTCATAAACTTCTTTTTTATAAAGTTCGAAAATTTTATGAACATTTTTTTATATTTGCAGTGTGGAGTGTGTATTATGGATTATATTTATAAATATTCATAATTCTGAAAAATATCTATTGAGTGAGCTGGTGTTTGTTGTGATATAAATATAGGTGTGTCTCCCTTGTGGGTCTACCCACCGTGCCTCGGAGAGCACGTTAAGCTGTCGGTCCCGGTTGTTATCATGTACCTACACCTGATAGCTATCGTTACTCATAGTAGGGAATATATCCGCCAACCCGCATTGGAGCAGCGTGGTGGATAAAGCTCCGATCTTTCTCCTACATGGGGAAGAGGCCTATGCTGCTATGCCCAACAGTGGAATATTACATGCTGGATCGTGATCGCGAAATATAGGTAGGTATAGTTGTATAGTTTAATTCTAATTTTGTTATAATGTATTTAATTTAGGAATTAACTAGTTAAACCTTGAGTATATGATTTTATTTATCTCTTAGATTGCGTCAGAGAGATTATTCACTTATTTCAAATTGCTTGAAATAGACTTTTTATTCTATTCATCTAGATTCTAGAATATTCTTTATCTGTACTCGTCTAAAGAATGGCGTAAAACGTCATATAAGAAATATACTATTTCGATGAAAATGTACAAATAAATGTAGAAGTAAAAGAAAATTGTTATAAAAAAAATATAAATTATAGCAGTCACAGTAATGTTTGTTGACGTAAAAACATAATTAAGATAACGGTTAGTAAGGTTTTATAATAAAACAATAAATACCGCCACATACACGAACTTGGAACTTATAAGACCAACAGATGGCGGGATAACCATTCAACTGCTGGCTTTGAAATACACAGGCCGAAGACGGGCAGCAGCGTCTTCGGTGCGACAAAGCCAGCCCTACGATCACCAACCCGCCTGCCCAGCGTGGTGACTATGGAAAAAACACATGAGTTTACGCCAGTTTTGGCACGAACTTGCGGAGGCCTATGTCTAGCCGTAGACTGCGATAGGTGTATATGTATATGTGTGTGTGTGTGCATATACGAACCCCAGTAGGATATGAATCCTGTAATCGGAAACACAACACAATCACAACCGCCCAGACCAGAACAAACATCTGTATGGCCAATACAAATATTTGTCATAAGTAGAGTCGACCAACTCAGGGCCGCACCGTGAGGTCAGGGGGCCCGGGCTAGTACTAATTAGGGGCCCTGGGGGCTGGGATAATACTAATTAGGGGCCCTGGGCTAATAATAATTAGGGGCCCACCAAATTTGACCACGATTGAGATGCATGTGTAATGGCAGCCGAACATTTTAACTGTCAGGTCGAAGTGATTTAAGAATAAAGAATTTTATAAAATTATTGATTCCGCATTGTCGTCTATTTTTGACTTTGACTTGACTTAGCTGGGCGCCCCTTGGGGGCCCTGGGCTGAAGCTCAAAAAGCCATGTGGTATATCCGGCCCTGGACCAACTATCGCCACCAGCGTCGTCAGTATTAAGCATGAAAATGTATACCTATAAATGAATGAATAGTTGTGTTTCTTTTTTCGTAACGTCAAAATCTGGAGCAGTCCGACTAAAGAATTACGTCATAGAAGATCACAGATTAATAATACTGCTTTAATAGTGTTGTGTTCCAGTGGTGAGTGAGTTAGCCAGAGCTCTTGGGGAGGATTAAGGTTATGGACGTTGTGGTCAGTAGTGTAGCGAGCTTAACTCATGCCCGGGGCACAATACCTTTTTAGCCCCCACCGCCTTTCGAAAACTATATAATATGTCCAGCAATTTCTTGTTTTGCGGAACATTTGGCGAAAATTTGTGAGTAGCGCCCGGGGCATAATGCCCCCTTGCCCCCTCTCGCTACGCCCGCCACTGGTAGTGGTGTTGTTACTATAATCGCCTACCATTAAGCCGTACGCTTGTTTGCCACCATAGCTCTGTAAAATATCAAAAATAAAATTGAGTTTTATTCTTTGTCTAAAAAATGTAGTTACCTAATATAATTTTGTCATCTCCTGAAAAACAATTTTTTTAGAAATGTCCCACTTTTATGGATAGGTTTTGAATTATAGATAATTTAATGAATGATTCGTTCCTCTTTCTTCAAATCGTTATAGAAACTATGTAAATGTTGTAAGTTTTTTTTAAGTTTACTTCTTTTGGTGCGTTAAGTAAATATGATGAGAGTAGTAAGAGAGTAGTAGAGAGTAGAGTAATTTTTGAAGTGAAACTTCTATAGGCGCATGAGGGGAAAATTTGAGCGGCTGGTAACGCGGCAGCGTGACAGGGACGGTCAGTACTTGGATGGGTGACCGCCTGGGAACGCCGCGTGACGTTCGCTTTTTGGTATTTTTTTCAATTAGTTTTTTTTGTACTTTAAATTCGTTTTTTGAATTAGATTTTTTTTTAAATTAGTTTGCCATAGAAGTTTCACTTCTGACATATTGTGTACTTTACACGCACGCAATTATTACGATGCGCGCGCGCACCCTCACAAAAAACCGACACCCTGAAGTTAGCAGCTAGTCAGCGAAGAAGTTAGCAACGTGAGCTAGCCAATGAAGTATAACTTCTTAGTACACACACACTTTTTTGTCTACAGCTCTTTTCAAGGGAAAATACTGAAGAAAAAATTAAAAGTGAAGCTACAATCATTGGACGTAACCTACATATATGGAGAACATTCGTATTATTAAAGAGAAAATTCGATCTTGTATAGTAAGATTAACATTTTGACTTTTTGTAATAAACTAGCTGTGCCCCGCGGTTTCATACGCGTTAATTTAAAGATAAACTAGCCTACAGCATTACCCAGTAAATGGGCTATCAAACACAAAAATAATTTTTCTATTCGAACCAGTAGTTCCTGAGATTAGCGCGGTTAAACAAACAAACAAACTTTTCAACTTTATAATCTTATCTTAATGTATATATGTTTTTGTTTTGTGCGTGTGTTTGTCTCAGTGACGTTATGTTGATCAAAGTCCATTCTAATTTTAAGATATTACAAATCATCTTTATAAAACCGTTCTTTTATTTACGTTAACAATATTTTGAATTATATTTTTACAGTCATGTGACGAAAATCAATGTCCGCGGATCCAGGAGCGCTTGGACCACCATGTACAGTCACATCACTCCTCCTTGAAGCGATCCTTCAGTCAGCAGATCACGACTACTCAGAAATATGTGAGATATTCTTTCGTAATGTTTATCCTAATAGACTTAAAGCCGTTTTTTTTATCATTCACTGCTAGATTTCTCCCTCCAGTATTATCAATAAGAGGTTTTGAGATCATAGGTCTTCATAAAATTGTAGGTCAATATGTACGATTTTCTAGGGTCGTCTTAACTAGGTAGGAGGTATGATTGTGCATTATCATTTTTTTACGAGGTCTTTATTATTGCATAGTACGTTAGATTTACAATGTATATTAATATTTCATGGTTATCGTTTTTGTTATTTCTGGTTTCCAAATACTTAAATTAGAATTATCTGGTTTCTTACTCTTCCAAAATAATAAAGCCAGAAAAAGATAAAAATAAAAAATTATACCTCACGAATGATTAAGCGTTTATTCAAAAAATTTATTATTATGAAGATTAACGACTGAAATACTTATATTGAATATAGAAAAACGTCGACTTCTAAATTTTAGTAAGATTTGTTAAACAACTATAAATTATTATAATGAAACAACTTTTTCGGGTTATATCGCGGTTTATTAAGTTTTTAGAGGTCCTCCCGTGACCATGGTTGCTGTAAAGTATCCGAAACCACCATAAAATTTGGAAATGTAGTCAGTATAATGAGTGAATATCGCATAAACATCAGAAAACTATAAATAAATTAAACTTTTTTTTCAGTCTAGAATACTATACCCTTCAAGAAGTAACATATCAGATCTAAAATCAGACGAACAGACATCTACATCTAGTCTGCTTGATGACGAAGAAACGAAAAATGTAGAGACATCTTCTTACAAGGAAGGTTTACGAGCTATTGTTCTTGAATTTATTAAAAATTTACGTAAGAATCAAAATGCAGAATATAGTAACAGAGAAGAAAACATAATAAATGAATTTATTGAAAAAATTACTAAGCCTTCTTTAGATCAGAACGATGATAAGTACGGCGTTTATTTAGATACTGAAATCGATGACTTTTTAAACTCTGTTCCTGCTAGCATTGACACACAAAATGACGATAATATAGCAAATTTAAAAGAAAATCTTGCTACTAAAATTACTGATTTTAATTCAGACAAGTTCAGGAAACAAAATGAAAATGTGAATACAGAGAAACGAAAGAGTAGTTTGAAAGATAAAGATATGACTACTACTATAATTAATAACGCAAAAAATAACAAAAAAGATGCGACTGTTCAAAGCAGTGAAGTTGATATTCTGATTAATTCACTTAGCGCTACTAATAATGCGTTACAAAGATATAGTTCAAATAATATAAGTGAAGTAAGAAAAAGATCAGTCGATACACAATTTCCAAACGCGTCTAGTACATTTTATGCAAATATCACAGAACGAAATAATTTAAACAAATATACACAAGAAACTAATGATGGAAAAGACTTTTTGACTGATGTTAATACGAAAAATAATTTGCAAAAACAAGGCATATATTTTATAAACCATTTCGAAAAAAATATTGGTACTGATGAAGAATTAAATGAAATCAACGTATTAATACATGAAACTATAACTAAGAACCTTATCAAATATAGTTTGGATTATTATTCGGAAATCATAACTAAAGAAATTATAGATTTTCTGTCAGGAAACTTTCATTTAATTCATTCAAATAATTCTGAACTAGAAGTCAAATTATTTAATATTATAAAGCCTGTAACAGATATATCTGATATCATTATAGACGAAATTATTCATTCTATCATGAATATATTAAACAGTAGTAAAGTAAAAGACATTTTAAATCGTTATTCTTCAGCTTCAAACAGAGAAAAGCATTATTTTGGGAATGTAATATCTGTTTTTAAAACTGAACAAAATTTGTCAGACCCAATTAATAATACTAGTACTCCAACACGGAAAAGAAAATCTAGTATTTTGAAGAAAACAACATCATCAAATTCCGAAGAACAAAATTACGCAAATAAATTAATTGCTTTAATAAAAGCTTGGATAGATGTTTTGCCAAAAACACAAAATAAAGCAAATAAAAAGCTAAAAGAAAGTCTTATTAATAATCTAGTCGAAGATATTTTAGATCAAGTGAAATTGGAACAAGTAGCTCCAGAAACAAGTGACGAAAAAGAAAAGTATATATCATTCTTTATATATAGATGGCTTAATAAATATGATTATTTTGGGAATATTAACGAAGCGAAAGTGTATGTCAATCAGCTGGTGGATAAAATTAA
Organism: Melitaea athalia; assembly: GCA_905220545.2. NCBI lineage: Eukaryota > Metazoa > Arthropoda > Insecta > Lepidoptera > Nymphalidae > Melitaea > Melitaea athalia. The sequence continues at coordinate 438,113 of HG992205.1, read as the reverse complement.
AGAAATACCTCTACCGAATTCAATAAAGACTCAAAACGAAGCGCAAAAAGCGATGGATGGTATAAATATGACCAATGAGATTGATTTGTTTAAAATAGAAGTAATGAATTGGTTTAATGAACAACCACATAAAATATTCTTAAAAAAGGATAAATCGGAAAGAAACGAAATGATTGAGAACTTTGTTTTAAAGATGCATGAGACTATCAATAAATGTTTACCAGAAAATTTAAATAACGAGATAAAAGAAAGCCTATTGGAAATAGTAAAACCGGAAAGTAAACAAAATATAACAAGCTTAGCAGAAACTTTACAAAGGGTGATTGAAAAGTTTATTAAGACCGAAAACAAAGATAACAATCATAAACAGAAACAAATCGAAGGAAAAAAAGAATATGTCTCTTGTTGTGGTACTTTACCAGAAAGTTTCGTTTCTGAAGATACTGTACAACAATTATTCAAAATATATTTGGAACACAAGTACAATTGCGAAAATTTTATTGCTAGAAAAGCTTGTGCTGAACTTTTTAAAAATGAACTGAATAAATTAAATAGCCTTTCCAAGGTTGAAAATAATACTTGTCCAAGTTTACAACAACAACAGGCAAAAAACCTTGAAAAATTGTCAAAAGAATTGCAATACATTAAAATCATTACTGATTGGATCAAAGAATTACCGTTAGAAGAATCTTTACATAAAACACAAAATATTGTTGAAGCTGAATTAGTAATTAGTGTCGCTAAAAACATACAAGACATTGATGAAGAAAAGCAAAAATCATCTTCTGAAACTTACTATAAACAACGTTTAAACGCAATTATAAACAAATTTGTTGAAAAACTTCCAATAACAACTCAATTTAAAAATAAGCAAGAAAAAATAAATGATTTAATAAGAAAAATAGCATCCATTAAGTGCAATTCTCCTGTTAATTGCTGTTCAATTAATAACAGTGTACCAGATAAAAATCTTACAGATTATATTGAGAGGTATATTCGCGACAACGATGAAGAAATTTTTGATGATGATCTTAAATTGGAATCCTGTATTCTCAGACTTTTTAGAGAAATCACCCATAAAACAAATACAAGTGTATTGGCTAACGATTCAAGCGTTTCTAATAAATCCACTAACACATCATTGACTCATAACGAAACTATCAAAGATTTTTCTCATGAGATGGATTACGCAAAAGAAATATCGGTTTGGTTAAAAAATTTACCTTTATTATCTTTTACAGATAAAGCTACACAAAATCAATTAGTAATTTTGATTAATGACTTAGCTGAAAAAGTTTCCAAAACAGAAAATGATAGCGAAATAAAAGATTACATTATTGCTTGGATATCTAAACTACCACTGGACTCAAATAAAGAAATAGTTATACCTGTTGTAATACAACAAATATTAAATAGAATAAAACGCGTCAATAAAGGATACGCGCAAAAGGACGATGAAATAGCAACAAGTAGTCGAAAACTTGAGAATGCAAAGTCTACTGGTAAGGTTTGTGAATACCCACATTCGTGTTGCAATAAAACTATTACTTGTGAAGATAATCGAGATCCGGCAACAGTTATTTTAGAATACATTGAAGAGTGGTGTAACGATCTGCCCGTTCAAGCGGAAAATGAAACAATATCCAGAACTTTAAAAGAAAACGTTGCCAGTAAACTTTTCCAAAAATTCGGTGAATTGAATATGAATCCAGAGTATTTCAAAAACAATATTCTATACGAAGAAATGTTTTCTGAAGAAATAGATTCCCAACTTAATAGTTTACCACAAAATCCAACGCTTCAGAATTTAAAAAAGGAATTGAAGAGGAGACTTCTAGACGTAATCATTGAACAAAGGAACCGAATTAAAACTAAGATATCTGGAGTAGAATATAAACATGATCTAGAAAAAACAATAGAAATCTCGATGCCTAATACGTTACCTAATTATAAGGGAGATAGTCCAGGATTTAAAATTTATAAAGATCGTTTGGCGGCCATGTTTATTTTAGAAAATTTTGACCACGGAAACGATGCAGTTAAGTTGAATTATGAAAGGAGAATAAGAGAACAAATCGACAAACATTTTGTCGAAATTCAGGACAATAACTCTGGACTGCTTACCAAAGATCAAATCTACATCGAATTATACAATTTGCTTTTTAGTGTTCCTCTACCAAACGAATCGTCTATGATTGATGAAGTTGAAGAAATTAAAACGAGATGTGAAATAGACGATTGGTTTGAAACTTTACCTTTAAGAAGAGAGGCAACTGGCCTAGGAGAATTGCTGGAATGGGACCAAATTTTAGCGTTACTAGCCAAAAGACTTCACGAATTTGAAAAATATGAGAACGATAGTGATACTAAAATACATAAAGAAATTACTAAGTGGCTAGCAAGATTACCTATTCTGTCAAAGCACACAAATGATATTGATAAATATGCAAACGATTTGCAACAGCGATTAAAAACATCTCAAGCAGATAGAAAATATGTACCACAAAGAATTAACAAATCACAACAATCTATTATAGATCAAGATAAAAGTATGTACCATTCTAGTGTAACGGTGGAACCAAGAAATACTAATGTAACGCTACCATTATCTTTGCCAAGTTGCTGTCAAATATCCCATCAGAAACCTAAAAAACCAGCCGACATGATCCTAGACGTTGTTGAAACATGGTGTCAACAACTTCCCCTACCAGCAAATACACAACAAGAAAAAGATAACACGAAAATTATTAAGGACAATCTTATGATTAAAATTGTAATGAAAATAAGTGAAATGAATATGAACCCAGAAATTTTCAATGACGATTTTTTATACGACGCTCTACTTGATGCTGAATTAGAAAATCTTATGTCTAAATTGCCCGTGTCTTACGACTTTATTCAAAGTAAAATTGCTAGAAAACATCAATTGAAGGAAGCTATCAAGTCTATTAAACCTCTTATTGACGAAGACAAAGCAAGATATGACTATAAGGTAGAAATAAAACATGCTGTTGATAAAATAGTAAATGATCCTCCTGAAACTGATGGACAGAAAAAGATATATTTTAATAGCTTAAAAGAGGAAATCGTAGATAGTATTATTATCTATAACTTTAATAAAAACGATAAAGAAAATAGTTTGAAGTATAAAATGTTAGTTCATGACGCTGTGGATAAGTATTATACCTTGATTGATGAAGATGAAAGTATAAGTAGACATACACGCCGTGATTCGTTACAGAAAAGTAATCAATTGCTTTATGAAATAGCTAAAGTTCCCACACCGGGAGAAAACGTAATTCAAGATGAAGTACAGGAAATTAAAATTAAATTTGAATTGACTAAGTTTTTAAACGATATGTTTTTCATAGAAGATAAAGAAAAATTAGTCTTGAAGAATCAAATTAAAACTACGCTTGCCAAACAATTAAATTATTCAATAGCTGCGGGCGATATTATTCAAAATAAAAATATAATAAAAGACGATATTACAAGAGCGTTAAAAAAATTAGACGAAAACATTGATTTTCAAAAAGTTGATTCATTCCTTAATCAAATACATTATTTCATAGCAAATAACGGACACACCTCCAAATTAACATATGACAACGCAGAAAAACAAAATATTACCATTCAAAACGGTAAAGTAAACAAAGTAAATGAGACTGATCATTCAAAAGATAAAACCAAAGACGAGCAATGGTTGTCCTTGTTACCAGTAACTCCTCCTCCCAAAACTCATGATAATTATTATGAATATCCTGATTCCGAAAATGTAAGAAAAAGTTTTGATAGTGTTAACACAAGAGAACATAAAAAAGATTTTGATCCCAGTTTTAATGAATCGGGTATAACTTATGAACGTTTTGAAAAGGGTACGTTATTTTCATCTTCTGTCGTAAGACACCGCGATGAACAGGAAAAAGTTAATTCATATCAACAACCTACAAAATCGACATCTATAACAACAAGAAATCAAAATATATCTTTTCATCCCTACAGTGTGAATGCGACAGCTGATGCGTCTTTAAATCAAAATCAAACTTACAATCCTGTTGCTCAAGATAAAAATCTAAAAAATCGTTCATCTGCACCGACTGAGTCGGACCATGCTGAAAAAAATAAGGTCATGCATAGTAATCATAAGAGTTTCAAGCCTTTAGGGCTCACGCAAATACATCAAAATGTAGATCAAGATTCTATATATCAATCTAACCAAACACAATATCCGCAACAGTCACAGTTAGACTTCACAGTACCTACTCCATATCCTAGAGAAACGGAACCTCTTTATATAGCGAAGGATGAACAACAACGTCAGCAAGAAACGTCATCAACGCAATTACACACTCCAAACCTACCTCAAGTTTCAGGTTTCGGACAATATAACCAAACTGCGCAAACTACAGCAAATCAATTTCCAGTGAACACTCAAGATGCTTGTACACAAGTAACTGGACATTCCCTTGCACCATCTATGCAATCTATTCCAATTGAACCTATTCCATTCCAGAACTTTCGAGAACCAAGTCCGTTTATACCAACTACATCTACAGCCACAGGAAGTATGTCTCCAGGTCGCATATCTCCACAAAAGGCTATGATCCGTCCTTGTAACCGTGGTCAACCGTGTAGACGGCCTTCTATAACCATTTTTAATCCGACAGGATTACCAAGATGCAATGAATTTGAAGAAATACCTCGAAGATGTAATACAAAAATACCCGAGGAAGATTCGGAAATGTGTGAATGTCTTAATAAACGCAAACGACCAAAAATATGTTCTGCACACATGAGAAGGCAATGTAGAATTTGTAACGAAATTAATCCTTTTTGCCGTCTACCACCATATAGATATCCCAGTTTTTATTATCATAGATTTTAAAAACAGTTGTAGAACTTTTGTTTATACTGATAATATATGTACAGCTACAATGTATAATTATTCATAGACTAATAAACGATTAGTTAAACGAAATTTTGTTATTGGATATAAAATAAATAAATTAAAAGTAAAAAACCTTTTTAAAACAAGCTTTTATTTGAATGCACTAAAACGAAAAAAATAAATTTTTACTTTAAAACTTTTACTATCTACTTATAAAGTCATTACACATAATCTATATGATAGAAAAGCTTGTCGCGAGATAGTACTCGTATTTCTTTAGTTTGAAAATTTTAATAGTTAAAATCAATCACATTAATTTATTTAATTTACTTGTTTACAAGCAAATCTTGCGACAAGCTTTTATATCATATAGATTATGTGTAATGACTTTATAAGTAGATAGTAAAAGTTTTAAAGTAAAAATTTATTTTTTTCGTTTTAGTGCATTCAAATAAAAGCTTGTTTTAAAAAGGTTTTTTACTTTTAATTTATTTTTGACTTTTTAGTCGGTTATTACGTCACTTTATTCGAATTTTTCTTAGCAAGCCCTTTCATTTGATACCCATATTGTAGAAGTGCACTAAAAATAACTAGTCCACACTCTTGGATATGCCGCCATATTGGAATTAGAATGACGTCACAAAGGTAACCATGCATTGGCATCCAAATTGAACCTATATACAAAATTTCAGCTCAATTGGTTGAAGATATCTGCTTCAAAGTTGAGTTGCAAGATTTTACCTGAACAAACATACATACATACAAACCATGCATTGTCATCCAAATTGAACACGTATACAAAGTTTCAGCTCAATTGCTTGAAGATATTTACTTCAAAATTGAGTTGCAAGATTTCACCCGAACAAACATACATACATACAAACCATGCATTGTCATCCAAATTGAACCTGTGTACAAAGTTTCAGCTCAATTGCTTGAAGATATTTGCTTCAAAATTGAGTTGCAAGATTTCACCCGAACAAACACACATACATACATAAATACATACAAATCATGCATTGTCATCTAAATTGAACCTGTATACAAAATTTCAGCTCAATCGGTTGACGATATCTGCTTCAAAATTGAGTTGCAAGATTTCACCCGAACAAACATTCATTAAATTTACATACATGCATACATACATACATACATACATACATACATTGCAAGTTAAATAAAAGCTTGTAAAATAAATAAGTAGGCCTTAACATGTACTCTACACAAGATCGTCTATTCGCGAGCTAAGCAACTTAATGCATGTGTTAAAATTAAAACGTACCTATAACATGCTACTATTGCCCTTGTTATCAAATTGATTGAACTTCCAATGTGGACCTTTTCGCCACATACTGAAAGTTCTACATTATTTTTAACCACGAAAGTTTTAAATAATAACAATACAAGCTTATTTGAACTCTCGCTATTTATTACGCTTATAAAGTTTTTGTATTAAGAAAATCAAGATTACCAATCAAAAAAGGTTTAACACCTAAACTTATCTCTATATACTTTACTTAATATATAAAAACTAGCTGTACCTGCGACTTCATCCGCGTGGAATTTAACAAAAAAGTTTAAAAAAAATTCGATAATATATAGAGAGATATATAATAAAATAGAAATAGCCTAAGTTACATCAGCTATCTGCCAGTGAAAGTCCCGTCAAAATTGGTCCAGCTGTTTCAGAGATTAGCTGTAACAAACAGACAGACAGACACAAATTGTAAAAAAAAATATTTTGGTATATGTACCGTGTATACATCCATCCATATGCATTCAGTAAAAAGAAGTTATTTTAATATTACAAACAGACCCTTCAATTTTATTTATTTGTATAGATTTAATTCATACATACAAGTTTGCATAGTAGTTTCTCGTGACATTCAATCAAGAATCAAGCGAATAAAGAATCAGCCGTGTTCCACTGACGCATCCGCACAACAAAAAGCCATTAAACAAATATATAAATAATTGTGTTTGCTTGCAAACGAAAAAAAACCGACTTCAATTACATCGACAAGTAATACAACGTAATAAGAAGAAAAAAATAGTCAAATAAATTTGCGCTATTAAAGATTACTAACAAAGTTGTAAACGGATCTCGATATAATTTAAATAAGACTACACGACAAGTATTAGCTTTCGATTAAAGTAAAAATCATCAAAATCGGTACAGCGAGTAAAAAGTTATGTGGTATAATACAATGTAGGTCAACGAAAAAGTAGTGAAGTAAATACGCATTATTAGATATAGCTCTAAAAGTATTTGTCAGATCTCAATTAAATTAAAATGGGACCACATGACACGCAACACCTTTCAATTAAAATAAAATTCATCGAAATCGGTCCACGTAGTCAAAAGTTCTGACGTTCTGAGCTAACATTCATAAAAAAAACAGTCGAATGAGGATCAGTACCTAAAGTTCTAGCAAATTCAATAGAACTAGTATACACGTTATTCTCTATGACATAAGAATGATATTTCTTTTTGAATTATCCAAATCGGACCATTACTTACGAATAAACATTATGCCGTTCCTGCCGCTACGTCAATGTACGCGGGATGCGTGTGACGTCACTCCGACGTTCCATGCCAGTTAGCCCATAGCAGCGACAAGATGCGATGGTTGTTCTATCTTTAGAGGATAGCTGGTGTAAATTAAATGCCCAGATACTTGAAAAATTAATATAATTCAAAAAAGTAATGTGAATCGTACAATGATCGTAGGTCAAGTGACATTGACGTAATGACATTGATTACAGTTGACAGATTTGTATAAAGAATCTTCAAGCGCCTGAGTCGGGTATGATGGCAATGCTCCCGTGATGGTGTTTAGCGTAATATTTGCGCAGGCGTTAAGCCTGAACATCCTCCCGGCCGTTGAAAGATCACTTTCAACCTTGAAGTTCCTCGGCTGTTGGCAGCTTGCACAGCCTTACTAGAGATCGGCGCACACAGCCTTTATTAGTGGTGATGTCTGCCACTCTCGCTATTCCATCGGATCCCGTGATGAGGCGTAGTACTCTCCCGAGCTTCCAAGAGAGTGGAGGAGCATTGTCATCTGCCAAGAGTACCATATCTCCTATGTCCAGCTTTGATGTACTGCCTTTCCATTTTGTTCTCTGTTGCATCTCAGACAGATATTCACGCTGCCACCTCTGCCAGAAGTGTTGCCGCATTTTTTCTAAGCGTTCATGGCGTGGAAGTTTACTTTCCTCACAGTCACCCAGGTGTTGCGACGGTGGAGCAGTTAACGGTCTCCCGATCAGGAAGTGTCCTGGGGAAAGGGAAAGGAGGTCATTAGGAGAGGATGATAGGGGGCACAAGGGACGGCTGTTCAAAATCGCCTCCACTTGTGCAAACAAAGTATTAAGTTCCTCAAAAGTGAGGTGGCTATTGCCAACGACGCGTTTTAAGTGGAATTTTGCCGACTTAACGCCGGCTTCCCAAATACCACCAAAACGAGGAGAGTAAGCCGGAATAAACTTAAACTGGATAGAATTCCGACTTGCAAAATCAAATAGAGGGTTTTGGTTTTGCTTAATAAATGATCCTAACTCCCTTGCGGCTGCCACGAAGTTAGTTCCGTTATCACAAAATATTTCCGTCGGTCTGCCTCTACGCGCTATAAAACGCCGAAGTGACATTATGAATGCATCCTTTGTTAAGTCACTCACAGCTTCGAGATGGATGCATTTATAACGCAGACAAACGAACAAACACATGTAGCATTTTATTAAACGACTCCCACGGCCCTTACGATTTACGATCATGAACGGTCCCGCAAAGTCCAGACCCACGGACAAAAACGGATGACCTGGGGTTATACGTTGGAGTGGTAAATTACCCATTTTAGGTTGCAACGTTTCACCGCGTACGCGTCTACACCGAACACAGTTATTAACTGTCCGCCATGCGAGATGTCGTCCGTTTACCGGCCACACTGTTTCCCTTACAATAGATAATAACAGTAAAGGACCCGCGTGCATATTGTTGATGTGTTCTCTTTCAAAGAGCAGTCTTGTTAACCTGTGCGAGGCATGAAGTAAAATGGGGTGCCTTTTCTCATATGAATAATAATTAGCCGCATCCAACCGACCTCCATTTTCCGGTTCCTCCAATTCCGGTTTATTTTTAGTTAGTAGGTCGTATTCAGTTGGGAAGGATTGAGTCTGAGCGATAATACATAATGAATGCCATGAATCACGTAATTCCTCAACTGTTAATAAACCTGTGCGTTTCGCATTGCTATTTCTAGTGTTAAATATGAATCTTTGCACGTAAGCAAATAAACGTTGTAGTTTATTAAGAGAAGAATATCTTTCAAAATCTAAAAAAGGTTCAATAATTGTTGCAGAGTGCACTTTCAATTCGGGTAAAGGATCAGATTCCTTGGCATTCAATACTGGCCATTTGATTTCGTTTTCAAGTAAAAATGTGGGTCCCGACCACCAAAGTGACAACGACATGATATTTTTTGCATCTACCCCTCTTGAAATGAAATCCGCAGGATTTAAATCGGTTGGAACGTATCTCCATGATAGCGGTGAAGTATGCTCTAATATTTCGCTAATACGATTAGCTACAAATGTTTTCAGTCTAGTGATATCACCTTTAATCCAGCCTAGAACCACACTCGAGTCACACCAGTACACAATCCTTGCAGGCTTGTATCTCAAGGAATCGACTACAGACTTAGTAAGCTTAGTAGCGAGCAAAGCGGCACATAACTCTAATCGAGGGATGCTGGTCGGCTTTAATGGTGCTACTTTAGACTTAGCACATAGTAATTTGACGGAGACGTCACCATTTGTGCTAATTGACTTAATATAAACACATGATCCAAATGCGGACTGAGAAGCGTCACTAAACGAATGTAATTCTATATATTTAGGAGAATCACATAACACCAACCTCGGAATTTGTAAATTAGATAAGAATTTTAAGTTGTCCGTAAATTTAGTCCATTTCTTTTTTATTTCGGAGGGTACTGGTTGATCCCAGTCCAGTTTTTCTTTCCATAGCCTTTGCAGCATCATTTTAGGTACTACTATTACTGGGCTGAGAACACCTAAAGGATCAAATATTTTGAAGGAATTTGACATTATAAAACGTTTCGTTATAGGTACATGTGGTTCCTGTGTCACCCTTATAGGAAAATGTAAAGTGTCGCTAGAGGGTTTCCATCCAAGACCAAGAGTACTAGAAGACTCGCTGATAGTTAGACTGTCTTGCTTATTTATGTCAAGGTTATCAAATACAAACGGATGATTGCTCTTATATTTTCGAAGATTAAAACAACCTAATTTTAATGCATTGGATACTGACTTTTGTATGTAAATTAATTGCTGAGGATCATCAGCTCCTGTTATTAAATCATCCACATAAAAATCATTTTGGATGATGTTTTTGATAAGTTCATCATCTTGTTCCTGTCCTAGCTGCCACAAACACCGTGTACTAAGGTAACTTGCGCTTGCTGTGCCATAGGTTAAGGTATTTAAGACCAATGTTTGGATGGGGCGTGACTCGTCCTCTCTCCACAAAATTAGCTGCAAGTTCCTATCACTTTCGTTTACAAGCACCTGCCTATACATTTTTTCCACATCTCCAGTGAGTAGGTACTTGTATTGCCTTGCCCGTATTAAGATTGAAAAAAGGGTGTCTTGGACATTGGGGCCTACCATCAAAATGTCATTCAATGAGTAACCTGATGTAGAAGAGGCTGAGCCGTCGAATACTACGCGGAGCTTGGTAGACTCGCTCTCTTGACGTATGACCGCATGATGACACAGGTAGTACGCTGGGCCAGGGACAGGTGAACTATTATAGTTAGATACAGAGAGATGCCCTAATTCTGCATATTCTCTTATGAATTTTGTGTATTCAGATTTAAGGTTTGGATTACGCTTAAACCGTTTTTCTAGATTAATGAATCGTTTTTTCGCAAGATTGTAGCTGTCACCTAAACAATCTACTGATTCTTTCAAAGGTAATTTGACACAGAACCTACCTTCTTCATCTCTTATAGTATTAGCGAGAAAGTGCCTTTCACACTCGCTTTCATCTTTACTTATGATTGACTTTTTCGGAACTTCTTCTAATTCCCAAAATTTAGAAACTAACTGTTCTATATTTTCATTTTGCGATGAAGAGACAATAGCGTGATTACAGTGTATCCTTTTGCTAGATACTGCTGAATTTATAGGGCCAGAGATTATCCAACCTAACTGTGAACTCCTTAACTTAGGATTGTTTGGTCCTAGAGAACGCTGTTCGTTGCCTAGAATGTCCCAGAAAAGATCAGCACCTATTAGTACATCTATGGGAGCTGGCTGATAAAACATGGGGTCAGCCAACTGAATATTTTCTGGTAATTTAATTGACTTGATGTCAACCGGCGTCTTTGGTAAAGGACCGGTGAGATCATTTAACACAAAACACGATAACATTGCACTGAAATTACTATTCGTTGCTTTTAATTGAATGTCACAACTTTCAATTACATTCATTGAAGAAGTGTTGCCTATACCAATGACCTTTAGTGTGTCAATGTGGCGAGACTTTAATGACAATCTGGTCTTTAGGGACTCAGATATAAATGACGATTGGCTTCCGCAATCTAAGAGCGCACGAACTTTGACCTTTTGATGATCAACTGGATTCGATACTTCAATGATAGCAGTAGATAATAACACCTGATTTGTATTGTGATTAGAATAGTTAACGATAATTTCGTTTTTATCTTGTTCATCAATGAGAGCGAGGTGGCTTGAGGAGGATGATGGTCGATGGAGCAGACTATTGTGACGCTCGGTGCAGCCGCGTTCACGGCATGGACCCATGCGACACTCGCTTTCGGGGTGACCTTGTCTCAAACAATTAATACACAATTTATACCTCGTCACGTCCATCATTCGCTCGTCAACCCCCTTCGCCTTAAACGTTGGACAATCATATATCCTATGACGCTCATTGCAAATAATACACCTAAATGTAGTATTTGGTTTCTTACTATAATTATTGCTGGTGCTCGCAAACGATTTTACAACATTGTTTTGATTTTGACCATGCCTTTGAATATAATTATTATTAGCTATAGAACGCACAGGGGCACTGGTCACCTTTGACACGCTAGTAACGTCAGACCGATTATTACGATTCAATGACTCGAGCACATCAGCACGGTCTATCATAAATTTATAAAATTGTTCGAGGGTAGGTACGTCACCTTCCAAATTGTTGCGATATTCCTCCCATTTTAACAACGTATTGCTATCTAGCTTAGATGATAACATAAATATTATTAGTACATCCCATTTGTCAGTGGGTTGTCCTAGGCTTGTTAAAGCGCGCAAATTTTTTGTCACATGGTCAACCAAAAATCGCAGAGATCGTTCTGATTCCCGTGGAAGCTGTTTAATATTAAATAATGATGTTAAATGATGATTAATCAATATTCTTTTGTTATCGTATCTATTGCAAATCATCTTCCACGCTTCAGCATAATTTTTGGTTGACACCTCCAAATTTGAAATAATCCTGGCCGCGTCGCCTTGCAAATAAGAAACGAGGTAATGGAATTTATGGATGTCTGATATGCGATCATTCTTATGTATTAGATTTTCAAAAGTATCTCTAAACTCCAACCAACGGAAATATGCGCCATCAAATTTGGCTATTTGAATTTGAGGTAGTTTCAACCCTAATTCGTGGGGGTGATTAGGATCATCTATGCAACATGACGCGTTGTTACCCGAATTGCGCCTTTTTTCGCATTCTAATTTTTTGGAGAACTTTTCGACTAAAGTTTTGGCCTTAGCTATATTCATAATTATATCTTGCTCAATTTTATCGCGTTCCTCAATTTCAGCCGAAATATTCTCATAATTCAAAACCTCTATTTCACTCTGCAAATCATCAACCTTCATAGACAAAGCTTCAAACTTAGTGAGTTTTAAATCTAACTCCGTTAATTGAACGTTGTTTAGTTCCGTTAAACATGCAATGCTATCTAAATAATTTTTAAATTTTGTAATTTGTCCCTTGGCGGACGTTCTTCTAGTAATTAAATCACGTAAACTTTGTTTATTCATTTCTTTTGTCATTAAATATACCTAACACGAACAAACAACAACAAAACAATATAATTTAAACTTTTCTATATTGGTAGTCAGTTAACTAAATATTAATTCTCTTTATTCAAATAGCAATGCAATTTTGCGTAATTCAATTGAAATGGCTCACGTTCCTCGTTCTGGTGGTACTTGCCGCTCAGGGAACCCGGCTGCGCACGCTCAACAGTTCGCTCCCGGCCGGTGCAACGGGATAAGTATGTACTTGCAAACGGCGCACGGCGATGATAAATATTAGCCTGGAATATTCGGCAAATACGCTAAATATTGTATGTATAAACAATACGAAACGAGAAAATCTAAAATACGAAACCAACGTTACTTCGTAAAATAATTTAACTTTAAATCAATGAGGATCAGTAAAGTTCTAGCAAATTCAATAGAACTAGTATCCACGTTATTCTCTATGACATAAGAATGATATTTCTTTTTGAATTATCCAAATCGGACCATTACTTACGAAGATATTAAGTTATAAACATTATGCCGTTCCTGCCGCAACGTCAGTGTACGCGGAATGCTTGTGACGTCACTCCGACGTTCCATGCCAGTTCGCCCTTAGCAGCGACAAGATGCGATGGTGTTTTCTTTTAAACTATATGTCCTACAAAAAATTTGTAAGGACATAATTTGTAGCAAATTGCTTTGCCTACAAATATGTTCATATAACTTTGCCGAAATTTAAAAATTAAAGAAGTTATAAGCAAAAAAGTGAGAAAATTTCTATAAAGATTTTCTTTTTTGCTCTATAACTATTTTTTTATACATTTCACAAAAAAAAATACCTCAGACCAATCTTGTAGATGGTTTTTTGAGGAAAATTTTTCTCTACAATTTTTTGAATTTCATTCATTTCAAACGCTGTTACAGCGCTCCAAAGTAGACCGGGTTCGTCAATGCTCATGAGAATCCGGTCAAAACGAAATGCTGAACTTAGTTTTATGATCCTTTTTTTATTGTAAATATATTCTTAAAATGTTTTTGTTAAATCCCTGCCTACAATTACTTTACTTATTTATTGGCATAAGCTGTCTGTGGGGTAGGCCTACTGGGAATACCACGTTAAAAAATATGATTTATGAGATACTAGCTGCTGCCCGCGACGTCGTCTGCGTGCGTTCACTGCTCGTTCCCCGTAGGTGATAGCGTGATAATATGTAGCCTATGTTCTGACCCAACTTCTTAATAATATTCGTGCCAAATTTGAAGTAAATCCATGCAGTACTTTTTGAGTTTATCCCGGACATACATTTGAAGAAATAAAGGTTCACTGCTCGTTCCCCGTAGGTGATAGCGTGATAATATATAGCCTATGTTCTGACCAGACTTCTTAACAATATTCGTGCCTGAAGTAAATCCATGCAGTACTTTTTGAGTTTATCCCGGACATACATACAGACAAACAGACAAAAATTCTAAAAACTATATTTTTGGCTTCGGTATCGATTGTAGATCACACCCCAAGTATTCTTTTAAAAAAATATTCAATGTACAGTTTTGACTTTTCTACCATTTTATTATATGTATAGATTTGATTACCTAAGTAGATACATTAGAAGAAGATTAAGAGAAGTCAACGCATTTTTGGAAAACATTAGTATTTCCGAAACTGGTTGAGTCTCAAAAGTAGGTACTCTTCTACACATATGTATAATATAATGAGGATCAATAAATTTATAGCAAATTCAATAAAACTAGTATCCACGTTATTCTCTATGATATAATAAAGATAATTCTTTTTGAATTATCCAAATCGGACCATTACATACGAAGATATTAAGTTATAAACATTATGCCGTTCCTGCCGCTACGTCAGTGATAATAATAATAAATAATAAACGTTTCACACTCAACGGCCCCCATTAGGATTTTCTCCTGTGTCGGGGGTCCGGAAACACACACAATACACAACCACAAACGCCCAGACCATGACAAACATCTGTATGGCCAATAAAAATTTTTGTCATGTGCGCGGATCGAACCCGCGACTGCTAGCGCAACAGCTAATGCTGTGACCGCTGCGCCAACGCGTCGTCATGTAAGCGGGATCAGTGTATGCGGGATGCGTGTGGCATCACTCCGACTCATAAAACTCACTCTGGATCATAAAACTAAGTTAAACATTTCGTTTTGACCGGATTCTCATGAGCATTGACGAACCCGGTCAACTTTGGAGCGCTGTAACAGCGTTTTAAATGAATGAAATTCAAAAAATTGTAGAGAAAAATTTTCCTCAAAAAACCATCTACAAGACTGGTCGGAGGTATTTTTTTTGAAATGTATAAAAAAAAGTTATAGAGCAAAAAAGAAAATCTTTATAGAAATTTTCTCACTTTTTTGCTTATAACTTCTTTAATTTTTAAATTTCGGCAATAACTTATATGAACATATTTGTAGGCAAAGCAATTTGCTACAAATTATGTCCTTACAAATTTTTTGTAGGACAGATAGTTTAAATGAAAACACCATCGCAGCTTGTCGCTACTATGGGCTAACTGGCATGGAACGTCCGAGTGACGTCACCGCCTTCCGCGCCGGCCGGTTAGTAAACTCCGCTAGTAATTTGATCATAACTTCGTCAATTTTTGTCGTAGAACAAAAATTTTTGCACTGTACGTTAAGGATTTCTTAGTTCTATAAATCTGCATTCTCAACTAAAAACGTTACGGATCCTCATTGAGTAAACTTTTATTGCATTAATATAACTTGACTATTGACCTATTTTTACGGAATAGTGAACATACAATTGAATGATTTATGTATTAATTTAGATAATATTGCGATAAATAGCTAAAAGTTAATTCCTTTGTTCACTTTTTTAAAAACGGGTAGGTAAAAAATATGATGCAATTTTGAACTAAATAACAAATTTACGTGCATAAAACGCTGTAAAACTTGTCTAAAAACACTTAATTTACACAAATGAAGAACGATTTTGAATATTATTTTGTTAGTTATTAGGTTTTTTAGGAATTAGTTAAGGAAGGACAGGACACTTATCTTAGCGGGCGAACTCGTAACTGCTCGATGTGAAACTTTAGCTGATTCACTGCTCGAATCTTCTTTGTTTTTCTGCTTTCCAATACAGCCCGTGATTTTAGAAATATCAACTGCAAGGCTCCATCCACAGGAATGATTTGATGTGATCTTGAACTTGTTGAAGGTCGTTAGGTCGCCGCGCTAACCGGTGTCTCGTCGTATTTACGTATTAATTGTTATTATTTCGCGGATTCTTCTTTGTTCCCCTCATGGGCCACCATGTTCTATCTTTAGAGGATAGCTGGTGTAAATTAAATGCCCAGATACTTGAAAAATTAATATAATTCAAAAAAGTAATGTGAATCGTACAATGATCGTAGGTCAAGTGACATTGACGTAATGACATTGATTACAGTTGACAGATTTGTATAAAGAATCTTCAAGCGCCTGAGTCGGGTATGATGGCAATGCTCCCGTGATGGTGTTTAGCGTAATATTTGCGCAGGCGTTAAGCCTGAACAATGGTGTTTTCTTTTAAACTATGTGTCCTACAAAAAATTTGTAAGGACATAATTTGTAGCAAATTGCTTTGCCTACAAATATGTTCATATAACTTTATGCCGAAATTTAAAAATTGAAGAAGTTATAAGCAAAAAAGTGAGAAAATTTCTATAAAGATTTTCTTTTTTGCTCTATAACTTTTTTTTTATACTTTTCACAAAAAAATACCTCTGACCAGTCTTGTAGATGGTTTTTTGAGGAAATTTTTCTCTACAATTTTTTGAATTTCATTCATTTAAAACGCTGTTACAGCGCTCCAAAGTTGACCGGGTTCGTCAATGCTCACGAGAATCTGGTCAAAACAAAATGCTTAACTTAGTTTTATGATCCTTTTTTTATTATAAATATATTCTTAAAATTTTTTTGTTAAAACCCTGCCTACAACTTTACTTATTCATTGGCATAAGCTGTCTGTGGGGTAGGCCTACTGGGAATACCACGTTAAAAAAATATTATTTATGAGATATTTGATTACTTAAGTAGATACATTCGAAGAAGATTAAGAGAAGTCAACGCATTTTTGGAAAACATTAGTGTTTCCGAAACTGGTTGAGACTCAAAAGTACTCTTCTACACATATGTATAATGAGGATCAATAAAGTTATAGCAAATTCAATAAAACTAGTATCCACGTTATTCTCTATGATATAAGAAAGATATTTCTTTTTGAATTATCCAAATCGGACCATTACTTACGAAGATATTAAGTTATAAACATTATGCCGTTCCTGCCGCTACGTCAGTAATAATAATAATAAATAATAAACGTTTCACACTCAACGGCCCCCAGTAGGATTTTCTCCTGTGTCCGGGGTCCGGAAACACACACAATACACAACCAAAAACGCCCAGACCATGACAAACATCTGTATGGCCAATACAAATTTTTGTCATGTGCGCGGATCGAACCCGCGACTGCTAGCGCAACAGCTAGTGCTGTAACCGCTGCGCCAACGCGTCGTCATGTAAGCGGGATCAGTGTATGCGGGATGCGTGTGACATCACTCCGACTCATAAAACTCACTCCGGATCATAAAAATAAGTTAAACATTTCGTTTTGACCGGATTCTCATGAGCATTGACGAACCCGGTCAACTTTGGAGCGCTGTAACAGCGTTTTAAATGAATGAAATTCAAAAAATTGTAGAGAAAAATTTTCCTCAAAAAACCATCTACAAGACTGGTCAGAGGTATTTTTTTGTGAAATGTATAAAAAAAAAGTTATAGAGCAAAAAAGAAAATCTTTATAGAAATTTTCTCACTTTTTGCTTATAACTTCTTCAATTTTTAAATTTCGGCATAAAGTTATATGAACATATTTGTAGGCAAAGCAATTTGCTACAAATTATGTCCTTACAAATTTTTTGTAGGACAGATAGTTTAAATGAAAACACCATCGCAGCTTGTCGCTACTATGGGCTAACTGGCATGGAACGTCCGAGTGACGTCACCGCCTTCCGCGCCGGCCGGTTAGTAAACTCCGCTAGTAATTTGATCATAACTTCGTCAATTTTTGTCGTAGAACAAAAATTTTTGCACTGTATGTTAAGGATTTCTTAGTTCTATAAATCTGCATTCTCAACTAAAAACGTTACGGATCCTCATTGAGAACCTCCTCCTTTTTTGGAAGTCGGTTAAAAATATAGGTATTTTGACAATATTTTGACTATTTTGAACATATTTCTAACTTATCTGTGATAGTATCCGTTCGCCGTATCCTAATTCTGTACTCTGTGGTATCCGTGACGCCATGACAGGTCACGTGATGTAAATTTTTGTTGGGCATGCGCGACTACCTAATATTTTACGAGTGATTTTGAAACGGTGAGATTTTCTTAAAAAACTCCATTTTAAAATTATTATTTGTGCTTTATAAAATAATCCGTTCATATCTAATAATATAAAAGTGCCAGTGGACGTCAGTGTTGCAGTGTTTAGTTGTAAAGGTCATATCTATACATGGCTCGTTATTCTCATAATTTCACATCGAAATGTAAAGTCAGTGATAAATCGTTCTTGTGATTGGATTTCCAAGGTGGGGAACTTTATTTATATATCTAACAGTTTACTATTCAATATTTCACAAATCCTTTTTAAATAATGTCACTAAAATTGATAAAATTTGACAGGGCTTTGTTGAAAATCTTTTATGTCAGATCAGTGCAAAAAATATGCCTATTTTGTAAAAATTTCGTCTCGTCAAACGTTCGCCTCGTCTCAAATAAGATTAATTAACATTGTAATCACGTAAAAAGAAAGTAGGAACGCGATGCGTCAGTTCTATGTACGTATGTGATTGCTTGCCTCAATTGGTATTACTTGATGACATCATTGTTCTGTGTATAAATATTACAGGGAGCTCAAGACAATCAAAGATCCTTTAGGAATACTGCACGAGAGACAAAGAATGCATTTGTGCGAACTTTAAGCTACGTATTTATGAAGAACTGAAGAAGTATCTTAATAAAACTTCTAATCTTGTTAGAAATTCCTCATAGACAAAATATCATATTATTTTATGATTATTAGCATTTTATAATCTTGTACAGATTACAAATTTAATTTAACTAAATTTACTTTTTTCTCGGTTTTAGTTTACGAACTTTGTTATAGTTTAGTTACAATTTTATATAAAAAATATTGTATAAATAGATAAAATAATGATTAATATTATGTTGATTGCAAAATGATAATTTTTATCCGACTTCAAAAAAAAGAGGAAGCTCTCAATTCAATTGTATTTTTTTTATGTATGTTACTTCAGAACTTTTGACTGGGTGGATCAATTTCGATAATATTTTCTTTAATCGAAAGGTTGTGTGTGTCATTTGGTCACATTTAAATTTATTTGAGATCTAACTAGTACTTTTCGAGTTATATCTAATAATGTGTATTTACTTGACTACTTTTTCGTCGACCTACGTTGTATTATACCGCATAACTTTTTACTGGGTGTACCGATTTTGTTGATTTTTAATTTCATAGATAGCTGATGCTTACTATGTTGTCACATTTAAATTTCATCGAGATCTGGTTACAACTTTTTGGGTTATCTTTGATAATGCGTGTTTACTTGACAATTTTTTCGTCTACCTATGTTGTATTACTTGTCGATGTAACACAATTATCTAAAATAACGAAGCTATTCTACAATGATATAAATATGTATGTCATAATGTCACAATCATATGGTAACATTTAATTCTTAGTACTTAATACAATAGAGATATATAAAAGCGAATATTAAACTTCCCATCCATTAAAAAAAAAAGTTTTTACAATGTCAATAATATTATTAAAACATACATAATTTATATAGCTGTAAGTGCTTTGAGATATACCTTAATGACTAAAACGAAAAAACAAATATAACTTCTACAGTGAAAATAAAATATATCAGTCTTTTTAGGGTTCCGTATCTCAAAAGGAAAAAATAGATATACGAAAAATTGCGAAAAGCACAAATTTTTATTTTAAAAGTTAAACCTGTTATATAGGTATTATTAATTATACCTGAGAAATACTAAACTGCAATTCTCGTGTCTCGGTGTTTGTTGCCAAACGCCTCTGAAACGGCTGGACCAATTTTTGTCAAATTTTGTGTGCATATCGGGTAGGTCTGAGAATCAGCCAACATCTATTTTTCGTACACCTAAGTTATAAAGGTGTGGATTAAGGGGGTTAATAATATATATATGGCAAAACTACGTTTGCTGGGTGTGCTATGCAATATGCATACATGTATAATAAAATCCCAGAGACGATTTTGTAATTGCCTCGACATAAATTTAAACTGTTTATTTAAAGGAAATTAATAGATAAAGCGTATTATTCCATGCAGGATTACTTAGTTGATAAAGATGTGTGGACTTAGTAGCGCTGTAGTTCATGCATGATATTACTAATTTTGTACTAAAACACAGTTTATATATATTGTGGAGTTACTTGCCGTTTATACTCTGCAGAATCTACATTCCGTATCGGTGGTAGATTCACTTTTAAAAAATCGGACCAGTAGATCCTGAGATTAGCGCGTTCAAACAAACAAACAAACAAACTCTTCAGCTTTATTATATTAGTATAGATAATAAAACAGAAATGACACTGAATCTTTTCTCAAAGGGTTTTTCTTAGTGTATGGAACGAGATTCTTTTTGTTTTATACAACTAGGTTGGCAAACAAGAGTACGGCTCACCTGATGGTAAACGATTACCGTAGCTTATAAACGCCTGCAACATCAGAATCATTGCAAGTGCATTGCCAACTCTACCCCCAATTCCTCCCTAGGATTTCTGGTCACCTTACTCACCACAGGAACACAACACTGCTTGAAAGTAGTAGCTGTGATCGTCTGTAAGGTCGAGGTTCTTAACCAGTTGGGCTGTTTTGAGCAGAATATCTCCTGCTGTCCCCTGTTTTAGTTAAATTTCATTAAATATTAAGAGATTTACAAATAAAGGTTTCTGGTTTCTGTGTCATGTCTTTATTCTAAGAATTATATATTAATCAAAATGTATGACTCATACAAGACATACTTGTAGGCTTATGTTTATATAAGGATTAGTTATTATAGCAGTTGTACAGGTAATTAGTATTAAACTTTTGTTGTCATCCGGCCCGCTGGATCGACGATCTACGCAAGATTGCCGGTGTAGTCTGGCGCGAACTTTTAGAGGCCTATGTCCAGCAGTGGACTGCCATAGGCTGAAGTGAGTGAGTGTATACAGCTATGGTGATAAACAAACCTACTATTTTCATCTGATGATAAGCCGATACCATAGTCTATGGGCACCTGCAACACTAGGAACATTCCCCACTGTCCCCCATGGATACTACCAGATATTCTCTTAATACCTTACTACTGGAACATAACACTACTTGAAAGCTGTGTTAATTATAACTGTGTTCCAGTTGAGGTGCTCCAAATTTTAAGTGAAATGACTTCTGCTATTCATTCATGTATTTTTAAAGTTTTTTGATACTTAATAGGTTCTATGGAATGCAAAAATTAGGCATATTGCTTAGAAACTTGTAAAAGTTCATAAAACTATGATAATTTAAATTTCTCATGTTTGATAGTTTGCAAAGGCCAAACGGCGTCTGTCGGATCATCTTGTTTTTAATATACCATCCGTGCAGACATAGTATTGGGTCATCATCATCTCCCTGCCCTTATCCCACTTATGTAGGGTCGGCACAACACGTTCTCCTCTTCCATTCCTCTCTATTATTCGACATAGTATTGGGTATTAGCTAGTAAATTTTTAATTTAGTATGCTTTTGCCTTTTTTTTTGATTATTCCTTGATTATTAATTGATAATTTATTAAAACAACAAATAATCAAAAACAACTTTATTCAAACAAGCTTCAAAAGCGCGCTCAAATTGTCATTTTACAAATTAAAATATAATTTGTGTTTTAGTACAAACTTAGTAAGTAGTAATATCTTGCATGAAAAGTGATACCATATAATCATAAGCGAGACCTCCATATGTTCTGTGACCATTTTAAATTACACGTGGGTGTCACAGCGTCTGTCGCAGACAATTATGCAAAGATCTTATTTAAGAATTTGTTTAATATCCGATACCATATAAAAATTATATTTTAAATTTTAAAATTATTTTTTTTTATATTTTTGTGGTTTTTATATTTTAAAATATTTTCGAGGTTGTTCTAGAATCTATAATACTGTTATGAATAGAAAAGATTAGTTTTTTTATCTCATAAATTTTGACTGAGTTGTCTATCCTGCTCTAAATCTAGACCAGCCCGACTGGGGAAGTACCTCGAGCTTAAGAAGATCACAGCTAAATAATACTGCTCTCAAGCAGTGTTATGTTCCTGTTTCTGAGTAAGGTGACCAGAGCTCCAGGGGGAAACTGGGTATGGGGTCGGCAACGCGCTTGTGATGCTTCTGTTGCTGTAGTATTGTTATTAACTTTGTGCCCCTTTTTACGAAAATTGCGCAGACAGAGGAGTATGAAATTTCATATACTCATATAGTTTATAATATAGAGAAGGAGTGCAGAATGGTACTATTTTTTTTAATTAAATCAAAAAAAATTACACACACTACCATGTATACACGCTTATATATTACTAGCTGCTGCCCGCGACGTCGTCTGCGTGCGTTCACTGCTCGTTCCCCGTAGGTGATAGCGTAATAATATGTAGCCTATGTTCTGACCCGACTTCTTAATAATATTCGTGCCTTTGAAGTAAATCCATGCAGTACTTTTTGAGTTTATCCCGGACATACATTTGAAGAAATAAAGGTTCACTGCTCTTTCCCCGTAGGTGATAGCGTGATAATATATAGCCTATGTTCTGACCCGACTTCTTAACAATATTCGTGCCAAATTTGAAGTAAATCCATGCAGTACTTTTTGAGTTTATCCCGGACATACATACAGACAAACAGACAAAAATTCTAAAAACTATATTTTTGGCTTCGGTATCGATTGTAGATCACACCCCAAGTATTCTTTTAAAAAAATATTCAATGTACAGTTTTGACTTTTCTACCATTTTATTATATGTATAGATACTCTTTTGTGTAATGTTAAAACTTATGGTTTAAATTAATTATGGTCGAATTTCGCCCACTGGGCGACCACAAAGTAATCATAAATTCCGTAAAATTCCTATCGCACAAATAGACCGATATAAATTGAGTATTATAGACCGGGAGATAGTGACACAAAATATTAGGTCATTTGTACCAGTATGGCGGTTCGTCAGGGGTCTAATTATGTAAAGGCAAAAAGGAAAATGATGGTCATAGCGCTCGCACCGGCGGCCCAATCGCGTGGGCGTTAATCGAACGCATCGGATAAATAACGAGTGTCGAACGATTTGTTCCACAAAAATGCTTGTATTTTCAGATAGTCGAAAAAAAAAGTAGGCGGTAGCGGAATGCCATACTTCTCGGGTGTGACTTACAGCCCGACATACCGACGCGAATACATTAATTTAAATAAAACAATTCAACCATTTGTACCAGGCTAATTTTTGCATAGCTAATCATCGTCGAGTAACCATTCACGAAAATCACCTTGCCATACTTTTCCGACAGTTCCCAATGGCCGCCATACCACTGCAAAGGAGTAATTTCTTTTTTTTTTCGCTAAACGATTTGTACCAGTATTGCATTTGAATTTTTGGAAAGTATTTGACAAAATGTGACCGTTATTATTTATCCCATACTTCTAGTAGGGGGAAAAGTGCTGCCATACTTGAAATACTTATTTATTGGACACGTTTTTAAAATACCACTGTAAAATACGTAAAATCATTTTTTACATCATGGCATCATTGTATTCTCTACATTTGGATGCAATTGTACCTAAAAAAATTTATTACAGATTGTAACCATCAGGCGGATGACTTGAGCTAAAAGGTGAAAAAAAAAAAAATTGACGATTTGTACCAGTATGGCATTTCGATTTTTGGAAATTATACGATACAATGTGACCATTATAACATTATTATATTTGCCATACTTGTAGTAGAGGGAAAAAGTGGCGCCATACTTGAAAAAAAACTCGAATTACGAATAAAATCTTAGCATTTTGAAAAAATATTGTACACATTCGCCACCTCCCACAGGTATGGCATTATCAGACTTCTATTTATGATCATACAGGGAACTGTTAAAAACAGTTTCAGGGTGGTACAAATCGTTTGGCGAAAAAAAAAGAAATTACTCCTTTGCAGTGGTATGGCGGCCATTGGGAACTGTCGGAAAAGTATGGCAAGGTGATTTTCGTGAATGGCTACTCGACGATGATTAGATTTGCAAAAATTAGCCTGGTACAAATGGTTGAATTGTTTTATTTAAATTAATGTATTCGCGTCGGTATGGCGGGCTGTAAGTCACATCCGAGAAGTATGGCATTACGCTATCGCCTACTTCTTTTTTTTCGACTATCTGAAAATAAAAACATTTTTGTGGAACAAATCGTTCGACACTCGTTATTTATCCGATGCGTTCGATTAACGCCCACGCGATTGGGCCGCCGGTGCGAGCGCTATGACCATCATTTTCCTTTTTGCCTTAACGTAATAAGACCCCTGACGAACCGCCATACTGGTACAAATGACCAAATATTTTGTGTCACTATCTCCCGGTCTATTAAGTTAAAATAATAGAATCATTAGTACACAATATTGATAAAATTCTTGATAATCTATTTATTAAAGCGGTTTTCAGTGTCGGTATGTGGATCTATTATCTAATTTAATGATATTTTTGTGTTACACTTATCTTTTGTGAAGTAGATTTGAAAGGCCTTAGGCTTCGTAGATATGAAAATAATGTAGAATCTCACGTGTCTTCTCCATTCTCCGTGACGTTGGCGAAATCATTTTATGGTACTTGGCACTGTTGGAAGCTATTATACCAAAGAAGAATATTAAATAAAATAGAAAAATAACATAAAAATAGTTAAAGGAATACTGAAGTCGTAGTGAGTGATTTAATCATAATATACACCAATAATAAAATGATAGGAAAGTCAATGTATGCCCGGAATAAACTCAAAAAGTACTGCATGGATTTACTTCAAATTTGGCACGAATATTGTTAAGAAGTCGGGTCAGAACATAGGCTACATATTATCACGTTATCACCTACGGAGAACGAGCAGTGAACGCACGCAGACGACGTCGCGGGCAGCAGCTAGTATACACCTAAATTCCGCGTCACGTTGTTTGTCCGTGATGGACTCCTAAACTACTTAACAGATTTGAATCAAATTTGCACACCGTGCGCAGTTTGATCCAACTTGAAAGATAGGGTATATTTTATTTTGATATACATATATTTTATTCCGATATATATATATATAATTGTGATATTTAAGAAGAAAAAAATAAGGCGATACGAAGTTCGCCAGGTCAGCTAGTAGGTCATATTTTAACGGGATAAAACGAAACAGCCAAAATGGTGTCTTCCACGCGTGTAAAGCCGCGGGCGGAAAGGTAGGTATTATTTTAAAATAACTGGTTATAAACTAGTACAAAAAAGCAACCCTTTCGAAGTAGGTCAGACGCTTTGTAAAAGGGTTCCGACTGCAACCTTTAGGTAACTTTAACAAAGAGGAACGTTCTTTTGTCGTATTAAGATACGTCGGGTAAGATTTGACTAGGTTTTTTTTTTGTACTATTCAGCCTGTTACATCCCACTGCTGGGCATAGGCCTCTTTCTTCATGTAGGAGAAGTGTCGGAGCTTAATCCACCACGCTTTCTTGTCGATTCTTCTCAGTGCAATCTATATTCTGAATTGGTGGTAGGTAATGTGAAGCTAGGTAGCTTGATTCGATAGTAGCTTGATCCGATGAAAATTCTTTCACCAGCAGAAAGCTACACTATTCCGGAGTGACATAGGCTATATTTTATTGTTATTGAACAAAAAATTCAGTGAAAAATAATAGTATATGTAAATCAAGTCGGAGATATGCGAGCAAGATGAAAACTTTACTATATAATTGCATCACAAAAATATACAATTAACGCCCAACGAAGTGGGCACGGGTCGGCTAGTAACAAATATAATTTTAATTTTTAAAATGGCGATTCGCAAGTGCTTTTGCAGCCTATTTGAATGAAGTAATTTTTGATTTTGATTTACTTATTAAATAGTTTAAACTCCAGTCGTTTTAGTGAGGTAGGGCACAGCACACATCCTGCTCAAAGTCTGGAGCTGCCCGACTGGGGTAGTACCTCGACCTTACAGAAGGTCACAGATAAATAATACTTTTTTCAAGCAGTATTGTGTCACTGTTGGTGAGTAAGGTGACCAGAGCTCCTGGGGGGAATTGAGGATAGGGTCGGCAACGCGCATGCGACGCTTCTGGTGTCACAGGCGTCTATAGGCTACGGTCTTACCATCAGGTGAGCCGTACGCTTGTTTGTCGACTTAGTAACATAAAAAAAAGTACTGGTGTCAAGCAGTGTTGTGTTCCTGTTGTGAGTAAGGTCACCAGAGCTCCTGGGGAGGGATTGGAGGTAGGGTCGGCAACGAGCTTGCGATGATTCTGTAGTATTGTACTGTAGTACTGTACTTGTAGTTGACACACACACACACAGACCTATGATTTTTGCTCAATGTGGTAAAACAGGTGAATGTACTGATTGTTACTGTATATGCGAGATGAAAGTGATGTTACCTCTCACGGTAAAAGCTCCCACGGCTATTATATATCCAATAAGAGATAGGTTTAAGTAGGTTTTTTTTGATTTTTGAGGTCTCGTTTAATTATTTAATATTATTTGAGTTTTTTAAGTTATAGGTCTGTACTTTTTTTGGCGCGTTAGGGGAAAATGATGAGAGTGATTTTTTACGATGCGTGCGCACAACGTCACAAAAAACCGACACCCTGAAGTTAGCAGTAACTGAGGTAGGGCACAGCAGGAAATTTCCTGCTCAAAAAGTGGAGCAGCCCGACTGGGGTAGTACCTTACCTATCTGGGGTCTTCTATAAGGTCAAGGTACTAACCTCGTATATGTACGGAAACGTGTGTTGTCACTTAAATCTAAAGCTCTAGGTTGTGATGAAATTGGTCGGACAATGATATTGTTCATATCTTGGAATTTATACTACCTGCTGTTACTCACATTGTTAACTTCTCTCTAACTTCGGCCACCTTTCCAGACTTGTGGCGACGGGCTCTGGTTCTCCCATTACCAAAAATTTCTAATGCATCCCTTCCGAATCATTACCGTCCTATCTCTGTTCTTCCGTTTCTCTCCAAAATTCTTGAATCTATCGTCCACAGCCAATTGTCCGGATATCTTTTATCTTGTAACTTACTGAATCATTTTCAATCCGGATTTCGTGTAGGCCACAGTACTACTACTGCTCTGATTAAAGTGACCGAGGATATAAGAGAGGGGATGGAGAACAGAGCCGTGACAATTCTGACACTTATAGATTTTAGTAACGCTTTTAACGCGGTGGATCACGATTTGTTACTCGCTCTAATATCTCGGATTAACATCTCTGACGTTTCTCTTCAGTGGTTTTCTTCATATCTTTGGGGCCGCAAGCAAGCGATATGCATTGGCTCTAAGCGTTCTGATTGGTGCGACGTTGCTGCGGGCGTTCCTCAGGGTGGAATTCTCTCCCCACTACTATTCTCACTGTTCATTAATTCTATCACTTCTATACTTTCCTGTCAGTACCACCTTTACGCTGATGACTTGCAGCTTTATGTACAGACTAGCATCGACCGTCTTGATGATACCATTGCTAAGCTTAATGATGATCTTCGGCGTATCTCGGTCTGGACCAAAAATTTTGGAATTAATGTCAATCCCTCTAAATGTCAGGCTATGATTGTTGGGAGTTCTCGTCAACTGTCAAAAATTCAACAACCTACATCACCTCTCTTTTTCAATAACGCGATTATCCCGTTTTCCTCTAAGGTTAAGGATTTGGGTGTGACTTTGGATTGCTCTCTCAGTTGGGCAGATCAGGTTAGTGAGATATCTCGTAAGTTTTATGCATTCTTTCATTCTATCTTGCGCTTTAAAAATTTTCTTCCCATGAAGGCCAAGATTAATTTAGTTAATTGTTTTCTTTTACCTATTATTGATTACGGCGACGCTTGCTACCCTGACTTAAACGAGGAGCTCCTGATCAAGTTGCAAAGACTACAAAATACTTGCATTCGCTTCATTTATGGGCTGCGCAAATACGACCATATTTCGTCCTACCGGTCCCAACTGCAATGGCTGCCGATTAAAGAAAGGCGAAAATTGAGAATTCTTTGTACCCTCTATTCTGTAATCTATACATATAATAAAATGGTAGAAAAGTCAAAACTGTACATTGAATATTTTTTTAAAAGAATACTTGGGGTGTGATCTACAATCGATACCGAAGCCAAAAATATAGTTTTTAGAATTTTTGTCTGTTTGTCTGTTTGTCTGTATGTATGTCCGGGATAAACTCAAAAAGTACTGCATGGATTTACTTCAAATTTGGCACGAATATTGTTAAGAAGTCGGGTCAGAACATAGGCTATATATTATCACGCTATCACCTACGGGGAAAGAGCAGTGAACCTTTATTTCTTCAAATGTATGTCCGGGATAAACTCAAAAAGTACTGCATGGATTTACTTCAAATTTGGCACGAATATTATTAAGAAGTCGGGTCAGAACATAGGCTACATATTATCACGCTATCACCTACGGGGAACGAGCAGTGAACGCACGCAGACGACGTCGCGGGCAGCAGCTAGTTTCCAATCCTTTTGCTCCTTCTTATTTGAAATCTAAATTTAATTTTCTTTCTAACACTCATTCTAGGGATCTCCGTTCTTCTCATAACCTTACCCTAAGCATACCTTCTCATAATTCTGGTTTTATGTCTAATTCTTTTACAGTTAATGCCATCAGACTGTGGAATGAGTTACCGGTAAACATCAGGAACTCTCCATCTCAACTTTCCTTTAAAACCCAGGTTAAAAAGTGGTACTTAAACAAACTTTGTCAATAGCCCTTCCTTATTTATCATTTTACTCTCTTCATCTTAGGCTTACCTACATTAAATATAATTTCATGTCATGACATTTCTTCGTGTATTTACTTTTGTATAGACGTATTTTTTTTTTAATATCTTGTTTGTAGTATGTATATATGTATATATAGGTATATCTCTGTACTTTTATGCATAATTATGTTTAATTTGTTTTTTTACTGTTGTATAGTCCTACCTTAACACTTACTTTTTACTTTCTTTACGCCTTAAGGTTGACTGGTAGATAAGGCTGTACGGCCTTAAGTCCGCCTTTTGCGCAACCTGTTATCTCGAAGTGTTGTTATGTTGTTTTTTTTTTTTTCTGTGTTGTGTAATAAAGTTTAATAAATAAATAAATAGCTAAATAATACTGCTTTCAAGCAGTGTTGCCTTTCTGTTGGTGAGTAAGGTGACCAGAGCTCCTGGGGGCAATTGGGGATGGGTCGGCAACGTGCTTGCGATGCTTCTGGTGTTGCAGACGTCTATAGGGTACAGTATTTGCTTACCATCAGGTGAGCGCTACGCTTGTTTGCCGACTTAGTGATATAAAAAAAGCAACGTGAAGTTATCTAGCCAATGTGTGTGTCCACACTGAATGCGCGGTGGCGGGCGCGGAGACGGTTACGGCGGCGGAGGCGTATGGTGGCCACAGTGACGCGCGAGTTCATGTAGCGATTTGACGTATATCAGGGGTTGCAAACTATGGACGGGATTTATTATTTTTACTAGATAGTCCAATCTTAAGATAAAAAGTGTACGAAATAAATAAAAACAGATATAAGTGGTGAATTTTTTTTAATTTATATGAAGAATTGAGATTATACCCATTTTCCATTCGATTATTTTCTTTTTGACAGTTCAAGAAAATTTGAAATTAGTGACCACGAATTATAGATACAAAGAGTCCGGACGTAATGTTGAACGAATTGTCTCAATTTAGGGGACAGAATTTTAATTCTAATTTTAATTTCCCACGTAAAAAAAGAGGTATAAACTACAGAAAGCGAATACATATATAGCAACAAGACTGAAATGGTTTGAGACTCCTGCCACCCGCTCATTAGATCGCTTGATGACTAGGCCCGTAGTGTGGACAGAATGCGCGGATAGGAATGTTTGAAATCTACGCTCGTTGTATCGCTCAGTCGAGTCGCGTAGGCTTCCGCTTTAGCGACTGCAGTGTGGACGCAAAGGCGCGTTTCATATGTTCGATATTTCGCGCCCGCCGCCGCACAGTGGGCTGGGATTACAAGGTTGGGTCTTAAGAACTAAAATGTATTTTTTTAGTATCTAGACATAAATTTAAAAAGTTTTTACTCTTTGACTTTTTTTAATTGGACTCGTACTTTCGGAGATATAGCCATATCAAATTTGTATGAAGGTTCATGAAATTTTACTTTAGCAATTTAATCCAATTAATTTGAAATTGAAAATAATGTACACTAAACGGCCTGAAGTACTTCAATACTTACTTAGTACTTTAAATAAAAAAAAATTGTTCGACTTTTTCCACCACCATAGGTAATATAGGTAGGTATGACGTAATTTGTTTTGACACTTATTTCCGGGAATCAAGAGATAGGAATGCGCGACCGCAACATCAAGTTATGACACGTGTCGTTACCTGATTG
Organism: Melitaea athalia; assembly: GCA_905220545.2. Classification (NCBI taxonomy): domain Eukaryota; kingdom Metazoa; phylum Arthropoda; class Insecta; order Lepidoptera; family Nymphalidae; genus Melitaea; species Melitaea athalia. Next base: position 407,382 of record HG992205.1, on the reverse strand, counting down.
GTGCAACGATAATAGGGCACAAAATGTACTAATGCATTCAAACGTACTTCAGTGTTCCACGCACCATAATAGACGCACTACCCTCACATATTTATTACATAACAAACAAATAAGTGAAGTGAGTGTGAGTTATTTTGTGTTTGTGAAAATGTTTGAAGATTTGGTGACCAACCTTGACCTTTTTATTATTTTAAAAAACAGTGGCAGTATTAAAAATAATGACAGTTTGTGTGGTGAGATAAGGTCTAAATTTTTAGTCGAATTAAGTGATCAACATGAAAAGACCTTAAAGTTATTTTATGCAAAATTTTGTTATAATTTAAATAGAAGATGGGAAAACGCTCATCGTAAAGAAACTATATTCAGAACTAAAAATAGCGAATGGTTACAAGAACCCATAATGTGGCCAGACTTTATTAAGTGTTTAATAACCAGTAATAAAGATCAACCAGCACCGAGTACATCAACTCAGTATGTATCGCCAGCAAAAGTTTCTGTCGGTGTCTTCACCGAGCACAGCCCTAGAAAACCGTTTTGTGAATTAGCGCCTAAACAGAAAAAAAGACGAGCAGAAAACTTTCATTTATCCTCGGATGAAATAAAATATGCATATTTTGAGCAGTTGCAAGCGGATGGGAATGATGAGATGGCTAAAATACTAGCACATTTACTTAAGAATCCCCAAGATGTAAAAAAGTTAAGAAGTGCATGTCTGTTAGAGAAACAAAATCTGTATTTTCTCCGGATGAGGCTTTAGGATTATTTTTATCACTTAAGCTGACCAAGTGGCAATACAATACTTTAAGAAAAAGTGTTAACGAGAATGACGGTGATATATTTCCATCTTATTATCAAGTGCAACATGCGAAACAGGAATGCTATCCACCAAAAGATGCTATTACAGTGACGGACACCTCAGCCAAAATAAAGTTACAAGCTCTATTGGATATAACGACAAGAAGAATAATGACGTCTCTCGTCATAGATAGTGGTTGTAAAGAATTTACACTAATCAGTAAGTGGGGATTTGACGGTGCTTCAAATCAAGCCAATTACAAACAAAAAGTGCAAACAAACGATGAACAAGAAAGTTTCGTAGGTACCGCCAACACCATTCCAGGAAATGCAGTAGAAAAACTACAAATGAAGACATTTTAAATAATTTGTTGACCAGCTCTGATCCACTCATCTCAGCGACACGCCACAAACTTCGCAGAAAACATAAAACTAAGTCAGAAGTAGCACAAAGTTTATCAATAATTGAACAAACGGAAACATTTGATGATGACGAATACGAAAATTTTGCATTCGTTAATATGGATACTTTTGATAGTGATTAATTAAAAAAGTGCAGTAACCAGTACCTAATTGTGATTTTTACTTATTTTATTAGTCCTCAGTGGATGACAGGCCTAGCGGGGAGTCCACTACATTAAAAAAAATGCGCCTGGTTCTTAACCTCTATGGTGGTGTGGAATAGAGAACAAAATTTGAAATTGCGACCAAATCGCAGAAAATCGCAACCCGAGAATAGGTGCTAAAATAGGACAAAAATACGTACTATACATACGTAAAGTCAATTCTTTGAGAAAATTTGAGAATTTCTAGATTTTCAAGTTTTTTTGTTTTGCTTCATACAAAAATTACTTTGGTTATTAATAACTCCGAAAATACTCAAGTTATCTAAACGACCCCCATATAAATAATTACTTATAATCATTAGATAAATCCAACGCACTATTTAAAATTTCAGAAAAAGAAACTTTTTTTTTTTAAACGCTAAGTCCTCTACCGGCCCGTTTCAGCCCACTGTGCGCCGCCACCGCGTTAGGCTCGCAGTGTGGTCCTAACCATAGAAGTATAAATTCTTACGTGTGTACATAAGTACACACACACACACACACACACACACACACAAACCATTTTTTATATCTAATACTAGCGGACTTGGCGAACTTCGTGCTGATATTTTTTTGGGATATATATCAAAAGCAATTTGATTTTTTTTTTTATGTTACGAGTCCGGCAAACAAGCATACGGCTCACCTGATGGTAAGACCGTAGTCTATAGACGTCTGCAACACCAGAAGCATCGCAAGCGCGTTGCCGACCCTATCCCCAATCCCCCCCAGGAGCTCTGGTCACCTTACTCACCAACAGGAACACAATACTGCTTGAAAGCAGTATTATTTAGCTGTGATCTTCTGTAAGGTCGAGGTACTTCCCCAGTCGGGCTGCTCCATATTTTGAGCAGGAAATTTCCTGCTGTGCCCTACCTCAGTAAAATGATTTTGTCGATTTTGTTGATGTTGAATGATTGATGATTTAGTCGTTGTATTATTTTTTATATCAGTTTAGTAGTTTTTACGTGAAAGAGTGACAAATAAAAAAATTTTTTTTCGTCTTTTACCTATAACAGAAGCGTTAAGTTGGTTACTTTAAGAACAGACGACTGTGTGTATGTTATAACTTATAAGATATTTATTTATTTACTTATAACAAGATAACCCGGTGAACTTTGTGTGATCGTGTCACCTACATAATTAGGGCCTATGCAAACCGCGTTTTTTAAACGCGATACAGACGCGATGCAAACGCGCGTGTGACGCGATGCAAACGCGCGTATGTCGCGATACAAACGCGCCGTCGACGCGCGTTTGAATCGACACAAACGCCAACAAACTGCTCTGTAGGATAAAAACGCGCCGTCGACGCGCGTGTCACGCGATACAGACGCGATGCAAACGCGCGTATGTCGCGATACAAACGCGCTGTCGACGCGCGTTTTAGAAACGCGCGTCGACGGCGCGTTTAAAAAACGCGGTTTGCATAGGCCCTTATATTTGTGAAAAATATGGATAAAACACTTTCTGAACGCACTTATAAGTATTTGATAACAGTGACAATTTTTTTTTTTGAATAAAGCCCTCCCTGAGCTTCAACAAATATTTCAAGATCAAAATAAGCCAAATCGGTCCAGCCATTCTCGAATTTTAGCGAGACATACGAACAGCAATTGATTTATATATAATATAGTATTATAGATGGATATCGCCATGCCTCGGAGAGCACTTTAAGCCGTCAATCCCGTTTGTCATCATAAATACATGATAGCGATCGTTACTCATAGTAGGGAATATATCCACCAACCCGCATTGGAGCAGCGTAGTGGATTACGCTCTGATCCTTCTCCTACATGGGGAAAGAGGCCTATGTCCAGCAGTGGGATATTACAGGCTGAAGCGTAGATATGAGTAGGATATTAAAATTGAATACAAACACACACCGGTATGTTTTCTATAGATGGTACGTAATTACTAGTTTCAAGGAATACAGCCTTTAAAAATATAAGTTTTTTTTACTAAAACGCGGAAAACGTTAAAACATTGTGTGTAACCTTCTTTGTAGTGAAGGCGAGTGATTTAATACACTATCATTTTAACCGACTTCAAAAAAGGAGAATTCTCAATTCGATTGTTTTTCTTTTCATGTGTGTTACCTCATAACTTTTTACTGGGTGGACCGATTTCGTTGATCCTTTTTTTAATCGAAAGCTGGTGCATGTCGTGAGGTCCCTCTAACTTCCGTTCGCCTCGCCCGATCACACTTTTCGTAACGATCTCATCACGCATTCATCAGCTTACCAAGTCAAGCGTGCGTAAAGAAGTTATTTATTTTATTTATTTACATTTTTGCGATAAATTTTGTTTTAAATTTTGTGTACTTAATAACTTTCATCATATTTTATAATATTTAACTACACTAGATAGCGGTCTAAAAATACTCTGTAATGCTACGCTTACGCTTCAACCTGTATTAACCCACTGCTGGGCATAGGCCTCTTTCACCATGTAGAAGAAGGACTATAAAAATACCATTGTAATGTTACCAAACGGTTATTTTTCTCAAATAAATAAACTTTTCGAATATCATGTTTTATAACTGTGCCATTACAGCTAAAGGTTAACCCCTAATAAGATTGCCAGTAAATAGTCATTGTATTCAGATGTCACGTCCAGTGTCGGTTGAACCGGCGACCTCAGCGAGGTCAGGACCTCATTACATACTGTATATAGCATTCGATAACTTTTATATCGAACTTGTATAAAAACAATAACAAATAATTAAAAAAATCATAATACATATTTAAAAAATCGAGTGTGCTTTAGACCACGCTACTGAAGTAAAACTTCTTTAGCAATAGGCCTGCACCGTGTCTTAGTTATACGAAACGTAACTGGCTATAAGAGAAAGAGAGAAAGAATTTGTGTGCTCGCACCTATCTTTTGCTCCGTTCGCCTCACCCGATCACACTTTTCGTAACGCTCTCGTCACGCATTCACCATCTTACTCCCCAAGTCAAGCGTCCGTAAAGAAGATTTACTTCAAATATGCAGTCGAATTGAGAACCTTATTCGAAGTCGTTTAAAAATTGTATAATTGTATAACATGGTATTAATGTTTTTAAGTTCCCTGGTATCATTAATTATTATCTTGATATGATGATTTTTTAAATAAAATTTTTTTAAATAATTGATTGATTTTTTAAATAAAAATCATCATATCGAGAATTTCGACTCAGCGGGATGTGGATCCATAGCACAATTGGCAGAGCGCTGACAAGGTATGTCGGAGGCGCTGGTTCAAACCCCGCTGGATCGAGAAATTTTGATATGATTTAAAATGTTTATAAAATTTATTATTGGAAATCCATCACAGAAGCTAGACTATATACAAAAGAATTTTAATTAAGCAATTATCACTGTAACACTTTAATTTATGGTCGAATATACGTGTCCTTACAAAGGTTTAATTGACTCCTAAGATTATTTTTATGGTATAAAAATGAGAAGCAGTTTCTTATTCCCCATCCACATGGAGACTGCTCAATTTTGAAGTTATTTAAGTAGTATAATAAATAATTTTTTCTTTACAGTAACAAAACGAGTAAAGGAGAAATGACGAATGTGAAAAGTGTTACGAAACCGACTCTGTGATAAATTGTGTGTTCCGTGCCGAAAGTGTGCTTGTTCAGTGTCGATTCTGTGCTGGTTCAGTGCGTGTTCAGTGCCGGTTCCGTGCGGCGTTACAGTGGCGCCCCCGCGGGTGAGATGACTGTTATATGGAGGACATTCTGTGATAATAGTAAAGAATTTTTGGATTTATCTAAGGATAAGCTGTATTAGTAAAAGGTAAGTTAGAAAAATTACTCTAAAGATGTGTAATCTTCTTCTTTAATTTATGGCACGAAGATGTGTAATTTGTCAAGTCCTCTAATGGTTTTCTTGTATATTTAATTTTTAAACTGGTAACATCATTCACCTTACATTAATGCGATGTTACAAGTAATATTCTTTAATTTATGGGAAATCTTTAATAGCCTTTCGAGCAACTTTAGTCGTTCAATAAAATAAATTATGTTTCCAAAATTTTATTCAGCAGCCTCAAAACCAGCGACATAGTTGATGTGGTGAAACTTTTCAGCAAAATTTGATTTTATGATTGAAAAAAAAAGCTAATATCTACATGCCCTTTTTGAAGGGAAACGTCTTTAGGCGCATGAGGGGTAAAATTTGAGCGACCGGTAACGCAGCAGCATCAGGGACGGTCAGTAACTTGGATGGGCGACCGCCTGGGGACACCGCGTGACGTTGTCTTTTTGTTTCTTTTTTTATTTTTTTTTTTTTTTTGATTTCAAATTCGTTTTTTTAAATTAGTTTTTTGAATTAGTTTACCAAAGAAGTTTCATTTCTGAAATGTGTACTTTGTACGCACGCAATTTTTTATTTTTTTACCGATAAGACCGCTTTTTGTAATTTTTGTAACCTAATGTTATCCCATTTCTAGATGGCCCACTACCCTCAACCGGCGACGCTGGAAGCGGCCCTGCCGCTGCTCGTGCGGCCCGACCCTCGCCTCCGGCAGCAGCTTGGCGAGAGGCTGCTGGCCCTCGTCCGTCGAGAGGAGATAACCCACGAGATCATTGGACCCCTGCTGGATGCCCTGATTACCTGGCTAAATGGGGGGAACTTTAAGGTACGTCCAATTCATTATTCAAGTTCGCTGGTTTATATCCGGTTTGAAGGACAAATGTTGGGTACTTTAGCCTTAGCGAAATATTTTATAACTAGCTCTGCCCGCGACTTCGTCCGCGTGGAATTTAACAAAAAAAGTTATTGTTCAGTTCGCAGAGTTATAAAATAAATAAATTTCTAAAATAAAATTAGCCTAAGTTACTCCTTACTATATCATCTATCTGCCAGTGAAAGTCCCGTCAAAATCGGTCCAGCCGTTTTAGAGATTAGCCGGAACAAACAGAGAGACAGACAGACAGTCAGACAGACAAAAATTGTAAAATATGTACCGTGGTGTATACATCCATATGCATTTAATAAAAAGCGTTTATTTTAATACTAGCTGCTGCCCGCGACGTCGTCTGCGTGCGTTCACTGCTCGTTCCCCGTAGGTGATATCGTGATAATATGTAGCCTATGTTCTGACCTGACTTCTTAATAATATTCGTGCCAAATTTGAAGTAAATCCATGCAGTACTTTTTGAGTTTATCCCGGACATACATACAGACAAACAGACAAAAATTCTAAAAACTATATTTTTGGCTTCGGTATCGATTGTAGATCACACCCCAAGTATTCTTTAAAAAAAATATTCAATGTACAGTTTTGACTTTCCTACCATTTTATTATATGTATAGATTACAAACAGACACTCCAATTTTATTTATTTGTATAGATATGTTAAAATGTTATGTTGATAAGCGCATCCGATTGTAAGGGCCTGTTTCACAATGCCCAAGTAAAGTACCCTATAGCTATTTGACAAATTAATTATGTGACACATAAAACTTCTAGTTAGTCCTCATTGCGTTTCACCATCATCTTACCTATAAATTTATTTGACAAATAGCTATTTGCCAGTTACATGATAGTAGGTTTGGCAACCTCGCATTTAATAGTTCCGTTTTTCGAAATACATGTTTTAGGATATCAGTCTGTGTTGTAAGTACACATGAAAATATGTTTTAATAATTTCAATGCATGGTTTATACTATTTTTTATACATTTTATGTACATACAGCTTGAAATATGTTATTAGTTATTACTTAATTTTTTTATTGATCAAAACAGAATATACATTACCTATTTTGTGTATTACTGTGAACGGAACGTCGAACTGTTAAATGAACAAACATGAAAGTTGACAAGTTTGAAATATCGTACTGTTATAACTTTTAAAAAAAATAATTACCTTTCTGTGGTGGAAGAAATTTGGTTTACAATTAATAAATATACGTATTTTACCGCATGTTTAGTAAGTCGAAATCTTATCCTAAAGTCCGTACCTATCATCCGAGGCTTGCATATAATTAATGCGTTGTCGAAATACAGGATTCCTTCTCGGTCTATTTAAACTATACATAAAATCATCTAATTCGTCTTCAATTATATCAAATATTTCCATATCAATTTTTTTAAATTTTCTTGCACAAATAAACAAACGCTTTCAAGTAATTTATTTGACAGATAAATATGCTATTGGCCAGTTGATCTGACCTATAGTTTACTGGGTACTTTATGTGTCAGTTAGTGCTATTTGTCAATTGTGAAACGCAAACGTTGTCGTTATTTGATAAATAAGTTGCAAGTAGCTTATTGGGAACTTTATTTGGACATTGTGAAACAGGCCCTTAGAATGGTAAAATATGTGGGTTTGGTCTTCGACGTTCGTTGTTCGTCACTGCCCCTGGATCGTTACCACGGTAAACCTGGATTGGTGTTTGGTTTTCTACTTTCGTTGATAGGTCTGTGCTATAAGTGGTTACCTAGTTTGGTATGGTATGGATAAAATTATTATTGGTTTATGAGGTAGGGCACAGCAGGAAATATTCTTTTTTTATACAAATAGATCGGCAAATAAGCGTAGGGTTCATCTGTTGGTAAGCGATTACCGTAGTTTATAGACGTCTGCGACACCAGAAGCATCGCAAGCGCGTTGCCGACCCTACCCCTAATCGCCCCAGGAGTTTTCGACCTTACTCACCACAGGAACACAACACTGCTTACAAGCAGTATTATTTAGCTGTGATCTTCTGTAAGGTCGAGGCACTACCCCAGTGGGACTGCTCTAGATTTGAAGCTAGGTATTTCCTGTTGTGCCCTACTTTAGTAAACCTGGATTAGTGTTCGGTTATCGACTTTCGTTAGTAGGTGTCTGTATGAGTGGTTACTTGGTGTGATTCTTTGAGAGTCTTGTTTTGTAGTAAGTACCTAAATAGCACTTGGTGTTATTTAGTGCGAAACTTGTTTATTGGATTGTGCGAAACTTGGTTATATGGTTATAATGGTTAAATTTAACTGAGGTAGGGCACAGCAGGAAATTTCTTGCTCAAGATATGGAGCAGCCCGATTGGGGTAGTACCTCGACCTTACAGAAGACCACAGCTAAATAATACTGTTTTCAAGCAGTATTGTGTTCCTGTTGGTGACTAAGGTGACCAGAGCTCCTGGAGGGGAATTGGGGGTACGGTCGGCAACGCGCTTGCGATACTTCTGGTGTTGCAGGCGTCTATAGGCTACGGTAATTGCTTACCATCAGGTGAACCGTACGCTTGTTTGCCGACTTAGTGCTATAAAAAAAAAAATTGGCATGACGACAGTATCAAAAATCGTCAATGTAATGATTTTACGGGAACACTCATATTTAAAAAAATCAAAATACTGGTTTAGTTTTATGTAAAATAATAAGATTATAAAACATTAAAATACTGCGATCGGCCATTTTGATTGAAACACAAATTACAGCGCATGACGTCACAACATAACATAATACGTCAGGCGCGCTTCAAAGAGTAAAGTAAAAAGTAAGGCCCACTTTATATTGTGACGTCAAAACCGACGCCATGACACCTGCAGCCGTTTTGCCGCTCTCATTGAAAACATATTAGAAAAATAGTTTTAAACATCCTTAAACTTATGTTTATTACCGAAATATAGGTATTTTCGTAAATAGTAAATGTGTACCCACATTATGAAAGAGGCTTTCAAAATCTTTCGTCATGCCCATTGCAAAAAGAATGAAATTAAGGGCCTGTTTCACAATGTCCAAATAAAGTTCCCAATATGCTACTTGCAACTTATTTATCAAATAACGACAACGTTTGCGTTTCACAATTGACAAATAGCACTAACTGACAAATAAAGTACCCAGTAAACTATATGTCAGATCAACTGGCCAATAGCATATTTATCTGTCAAATAAATTACTTGAAAGTCATAATACGTAGTTGATTCAATTAAGTTTTGTTGTAACGTTTGTTTATTTGTGCAAGAAAATTTAAAAAAATGGATATGGAAATATTTGATATAATTTAAGACGAATGTGATGATTTTATGTATAGTTTAAATAGACTGAGAAGGAATCCTGTATTTCGACAACGCATTAATTATAGTACCTGGGTGACCGAGCCTAGCTCGGTATTTTTTTTCTCTCGGTATTTTTATATTTTAATTTTATTTAAATAATAAATCACGAGTGAAATTAAAAAAAAAGAAAAAAAATTAATCTGGAGACTGAGATTCGAACCCGGGTCAACATGGTTTGACACCCGCCGATTTCCTAATTACGCTATTACAGCTATATTAACAGTAGTGAAATTAAGCTTCGTATTGTAATGATATTTTTTCATTGCCTAAAAACAGTGATAAAACGACATTTTTTAAAATGAATCCTAGCTAGATCAATTTTTGGCCCCCGAAATCCCCTGCATACTAAATTTCACGAAAATCGTTGGAGCCGATTCCGAGATTCAGAATATATATATATATATATACAAGAATTGCTCGTTTAATAGTATAAGATGCAAGCCTCGGATGATACGGACTTTAGGATAAGATTTCGACTAACTAAACATGCGGTAAATTACGTATATTTATTAATTGTAAACCAAATTTCTTCCACCACAGAAAGGTTATTATTTTTTTAAAGTTATAACAGTACGATATTTCAAACTTGTCAATTTTCACGTTTGTTCATTTAACAGTTCGACGTTCCGGTCACAGTAATACACAAAATAGGTAATGTATATTCTGTTTTGATCAATAAAAATTAAGTAATAACATATTTCAAGCTGTATGTACATAAAATATATAAGAAATAGTATAAACCATGCATTGAAATTATTAAAACATATATTCATGTGTACTTACCACACAGAATGATATCCTAAAACATGTATTTCGAAAAACGGAACTAATAAATGCGAGGTTGCCAAACCTACTAACATGTAACTGGCAAATAGCTATATGTCAAATAAATTTATAGGTAAGATGATGGTGAAACGCAATGAGGACTAACTAGAAGTTTTATGTGTCACATAATTAATTTGTCAAATAGCTATAGGGTACTTTACTTGGACATTGTGAAACAGGCCCTAAAAGTTGTAGGTATGTAAAGATAGGCAGTATTTTTATTGTTCAATAACAATCGATATGTATTAAGTTTTTATCAGCGTGTACAAGTTGGTCCTCATTCGCGGATGACCTGAACGTCTAGACTCTAGAACGTTCGTCCGCGCGCTCGAACACTCGACACAATCGAACAATCTCCGCGATGTATCATACACACTCTGATTCTGTCGTCTCGCTTCATCGCGCCGCGGCTTATTCTGAACAACGATAGTCGATACATTTTTACTTATAGATTCTAAAGAAGTTTCACTTAAAAAAAACGTCGTCAATTTAAATCGGCAAGTAATAAAATGATAACGTCATCAACGGTAGTCGAAGAAAACACTTTAATGCCATTTATTAGTTACTAGCTTCTGCGCGTGACTTCGTCGGCGTGAACTCCGCTCCTATTGGTCTTAGCATGATGATATATAGCCTATAGCCTTCCTCGATAAATGGGCTATCTAACACTGAAAGAATTTTTCAAATCGGACAAGTAGATCCTGAGATTAGCGCGTTCAAACAAACAAACAAACAAACAATCAAACAAACAAACAAACTCTTCAGCTTTATTATATTAGTATAGACTAGCCGACCCGTGCCCACTTCGTTGGGCGTTAATTATTTTTGTGATGCAAATAATATACTTATACTTAAGTTTTCATCTCGCTCACATATAACTACCACCCCCTGTTTCAACCCCAAAAGGGGTTGATTTCTAAAAATACATTATTAGTACACCTTCGCACCATCTATAGAGCATACATTTTGAATTTCAAGTCTCTTACTTCAAAAACACAGGACTTTCATACAAACTTCCAACCCCCGTTTTACCCTCTTAGGGGTGGAATTTCGTAAAACCCGTTCTTAGCGGATGTCTACTCCCCATAAGGAACCTACTTGCCAAATTTCAAGTTTGTAGGTGTTATAGTTTCTGAGATTTCATGATGAGTCAGTGACCTTTCGCTTTTATTACAAGCTTTTATTTAACTTGCAATGTATGTATGTATGTATGTATGAATGTATGTATGTAAATTTAATGAATGTTTGTTCGGGTGAAATGTTGCAACTCAATTTTGAAGCAGATATCTTCAACCGATTGAGCTGAAATTTTGTATACAGGTTCAATTTAGATGACAATGGATGGTTTGTATGTATGTATGTTTGTTCGGGTGAAATCTTGCAGCTCAATTTTGAAGCAAATATCTTCAAGCAATTGAGCTGAAACTTTGTATACAGGTTCAATTTGGATGACAATGCATAGTTTGTATGTATGTATGTTTGTTCAGGTGAAATCTTGCAACTCAATTTTGAAGCAGATATCTTCAACCAATTGAGCTGAAATTTCGTATATAGGTTAAATTTAGATGCCAATTCATGGTTACCTTTGTGACGTCATTCTAAATCTAATATGGCGGCATATCTTAGAGTGCGGACTGGTTATTTTTAGTGCACTTCTACAATATGGGTATCAAATGCAAGGGCTTGCTAAGAATAATTCGAATAAAGTGACGTGATAACCGACTAAAAAGTCAAAAATAAATTAAAAGTAAAAAACCTTTTTAAAAAACAAGCTTTTATTTCAATGCACTAAAACGAAAAAAATAAATTTTTACTTTAAAATTTTTACTATCTATACTAATATTATAAAGAGGTAAAGTTTATAACTTTGTATATACGGGGTAATCTTCGCAAATACTGATCCGATCATGAAAATTCTTTCACTAACAGAAAGCTACACTATTCAGGAGTGACACGATAAAAGGAAAAAGATAAAAATATATAAAGATTTTAAATCACCAGGATTTGAACCTGCGTCCTCTGACGTGCCGTGTCAACAATTCAATCTAATCAAGCATTATTATTTGCCTTAGAAATTAATTGGTGATTTTAAAACATTTATATTTATCTGATTTGCTGAAAATAGTGAGAGGCTACACTATTCAGGAGTGACATAGGCTATATTTTATTGTAATTGTACAAAAAAATTCAGTAAAAAAGAAAAATATTAAAATATATTATGAAAATGACAAAGAAACGAACTCCATCTATCGCTGTTAGATTTAACTATTTAATACTCTATTTTATTTACTGTCTATTTGAATCTATCGATGACGAAGTTTTTACGCTTTTTGATAGATGGCGTTGGAGCAACATATTATTTATTTAAGTGGTTTAAAATTTGTTCTTTATAGTATGTTATTTGGTTCTGTAATCTAAAATAATAAATACACGATATTATTACGATTTTATTCATCGCTGTAGGCGCCCGCTGCCGTTTATTTTTTATTTTATATATTTTCTCTTTACTTTCTGTTTTACTTTATCGGTACTCCGGACGTAGTTTTGGTCAAAAGTTTTCTTCAAAACTATTTTTGCATTTTAATTTCTACTAAGTACTATAACTACTTCTGTTTTAATATTTCTTATAGTTATTATTTGTTGTTTAGTCTTTTCAGAAATAATTCTAATTTGTGTTTATCATAATTTTTTGTTTCTTTAGCTTCAGTCTTACTTTCTTCTCTTTACTTTCTGTTTTATTTTATCGGCTTAGATACATTACTTACAGGTAATTAAAATTTCGGGATATTTATTTCGATTTTTCAATATTACAATACAAATATTTCTCTATTTTATTTTTGTCTAACACTTCGTCGATCTGAAAGCAAATTGCATTATTGAAATATATCGTCACGTGCACTATACCCCGTCCGGCGACTAATTAGCTTTTTGACAGCTCACGCCTATAAATTACAGTTTTTTTTTTCGGAATAACGTACTAAAAATTTTACAGTAATGTCATACTTTATTGACGATTTGATTGATTGAGTGAAGTACCCTGTGCATAATAAACAACCACAGACTATGAAACAGTTCTTGAAATAATAAATCGATCATATGATAAAAATAATTTTACGTCATGTGATTATCTGTACTAATATTATAAAGAGGTAAAGTTTATAACTTTGTTTGTATATACGGGGTAATCTTCGCAAATACTGATCCGATCATGAAAATTCTTTCGCTAACAGAAAGCTACACTATTCAGGAGTGACAAGATAAAAGGAAAAAGATAAAAATATAACTCAAAAATGGTAAATGTACTACCATCTCTCGCCGCCATCTATCGCCATTAGAAGACTATTTATTAGTCTATCGACGTCGTTTTCGGGATTTTTGATAGATGGCGTTGAAGTAACATATTATTTGTTTATACCCCGTCCGGCGACTAATGATCTTTTTGACACTTCAAGAAATTTTGACATTAGTGACTGCCTCACACGTTATTTATTCGATTCGAAATAATAATCGATTTTATTTAAGAATAAATACATTTAATTTAAAAATATTATTTATTTATGCGATTATTATTTTTTTTAATTATAAATGAAATATATAAATAATAAATAAATGAATTAACAGAGTTATTGCTCTATATTCTTGGTTTGCAATTAAATTTCAAGATTTCGACTTAATTCCATGCAAGTAATCAATCTTGGGGGTCATAGATACTATTTTTGTTTCCTTTTTTGTATTAAATTTATAGAAACAATAATCACATGACATAAAATTATTTTTATCATATTACGGTCGATTTATTATCGATTTATTATTTCAAGAACTCTTTCATAGTCTGTGGTTGTTTGTTATGCACAGGGTACTTCACTCAATCAATCAAATCGTCAATAAAGTATGACATTACTGTAAAATTTTTAGTACGTTATTCCGAAAAAAAAAAACTGTAATTTATAGGCGTGAGCTGTCAAAAAGCTAATTAGTCGCCGGACGGGGTATAAGTGCTATAAAATTTAGTATGTTATTTGGTTCTGTAATTTAAAATAATAAATACACGATATTATTACGAGTGTATACGTCCAATACTTGCTATAAACAATGAACCTAATAGAACTTAGTAAATACTAAGAACTACACAACATGCATCAATGCATCACAAAGAAAAAGATAATTAACGCCCAACGAAGTGGGCACGGGTCGGCTAGTCTACTTATAAAGTCATTACACATAATATATATGATATAAAAGCTTGTCGCAAGATTTGCTTGTAAACAAGTAAATTAAATAAATTGATGTGATTGATTTTAACTATCAAAATTTTCAAACTAAGGAAATACGAGTACTATCTCGCGACAAGCTTTTCTATCATATAGATTATGTGTAATGACTTTATAAGTAGATAGTAAAAGTTTTAAAGTAAAAATTTATTTTTTTCGTTTTAGTGCATTCAAATAAAAGCTTGTTTTTTAAAAAGGTTTTTTACTTTTAATTTATATACCTATTAGTTATAACTCAAAAACTACTCGGTCAGATCTCGCTCATTTTAATTGGGATCAAATGACAAAGCACCAAGTCACCAACTATCAGTTAAAACAGAAACATCAACTTCGGTACACCCATTTAAAAGTTACGAGGTAATACACATAGATAACATACATAAAATACAAACATACATAATAAATCACACCTCTTTCCCGTAAAGGTAGGCAGAGACCGCTTCTTTCTACTTGCTACGATCCTTACATACTTATTTCGCTTCGTCCACTTTCATTATTCCTTTCATACATGCTCTTCGGTTTAGGGTACTCTTGACCTGGCCTTTTCTCAGGACGTCCCTAATTTGGTCTCGAAACGTCCGCCTAGGTCTACCCCTTCCAACACTTACATTCACACTCACCTTATACACTTTTTTCGTCAATCGTTCTTCATTCTCTCGAAATGGCCAAACCATCTCAGCATACCTTTCTCAAATAATAATACAATTGTAATATAATGTCGATACATAAAATAATACAATCAAATGTCAAATCAAATCAACATTTTTTGAAGTTGGTGAATGACAGTGGTATGTCTAATTCTAATTATTACATAGTATAAAACAAAGTCGCTTCCCGCTGTCTGTATCCATAGATCTTTAAAACTACGCAACGGATTTTGATGCGGTTTTCTTTAGTAAATAGAGTCATTCCAGAGGAAGGTTTATGCATGCATACATGTATAATATAGTAGAGGAACACTGATAGTTTTTTCAACCGTGCGAAGCCGGGACGGGTCGCTAGTTATTATTATAATAACTATGTATTTGATCGGAATAAGTATGTCTCGTACATCTCTCAGTTATTAGTGTTCAGCTAAACGTGCTGCTTTGAAAATAGTTTTAAGAAGCTCAGTTTTAAGAGTGCCGCGTGTCGACTGGGATACGATAAATAATTATTACGTACATTTAGTTAAATTGTAAGTTTTTGACAATTATCTATATATCTATACTAATATATAAAGCTGAAGAGTTTGTTTGTTTGTTTGTTTGAACGCGGTAATCTCTGGAACTACTGGGCCGATTTGAAAAATTCTTTCAGTGTTCGATAGCCCATTTATCGAGGAAGGCTATAGGCTATGTATCATCACGCTAAGACCAATAGGACGAAGTCCACGCCGACGAAACGCGCGCAGAAGCTAGTAGGTACATATATATAAAAATTTCGTGTCTCAATATATTATGTTCGCGATAAACTCCGAAACTACTGTACCAATTTTTATCAAATTTTGTATGCATCTGTAATTAGATCTAACTTGGGAGATAGGGTAGTTTTTATCTCGATTGGACCCGGTAGGTGGCGCTGCTATCGGTATGTAAGCAATCAAATTTGGTAGCTGTTTTCCGGGCAGGACAACGTCTGCCGGGTCCGCTAGTATAAATATAATTGTATACATCTTTCTGTAATCGAATTTACGTAAGTCGAAATATAACTGGTAGTGATGTCCTAGCATTATTATTGGTTGAACAAGTCTTTTAAAAGTTACTTTTCATTAAAAAACCATTGTACAAAGGTAAACTTTATCTATACAAATAAATAAAATTGCAGTGTCTGTTTGTAATATTAAAATAACAGCTTTTTACTAAATGCATATGGATCTATACACGGTACATATTCCAAAATAACATTTTTTTTACAATTTTTGTCTGTCTGTCTGTCTGTTTGTTCCGGCTAATCTCTGAAACGGCTGGACTGATTTTGATGGGACTTTCACTGGCAGATATCTGATGTAATGAGGCGTAACTTAGGCTACTTTTATTTTAGAAATTTATTTATTTTGAAACTCTGCGAACTGAACAAGAACTTTTTTGTTAAATTCCACGCGGACGAAGTCGCGGGCACAGCTAGTACTAAATATATTGTTTTTTTGGATGCGTAGTTTTAGAGATACGGGAAGATGAACATTAACGTCGGTTACAGCTCCGTTGGGCGGAAATTGTAATAGTCGAATAACTGGAAAATTACAGTAAATAAGTTTGCTGTAAAGGTGTTTGATACTCTGTTAAAAAAAACTATAAGTTTTGGTCTAGTTGGTATTGGCCATACAGATGTTTGCCGTGGTCTGGGTGTTTGTGCAGTCCTTGTGCGTCTCCCCACCGTGCCTCGGAGAGCACGTTAAGCCGTCGTTCCCGGTTGTTATCACGTACACCTGATAGCGATCGTTACTTACAGTAGGGAATATATCCGCCAACCCGCATTGGAGCAGCGTGGTGGGTTAAGCTCCGATCCTTCTCCTACATGGGGAAACAAGCCTAAGCGCGAGTATTTGTCTAGTTGTAGGCTTTAGTATTTCTTTGTAAAAATAACTGCCACAGGATTTTGTGTCACTGGGAGTCGTTAATATCAGATTGGTTTGGCGATCGCGCTGGCGCGTGGGTTAGCTCCCCGCTCATAGCAAACATTTGCGTGTATCACATAGGTGTTATATACATACATATATAGTCACATAGGTGTTATAGGTGACTCTGTGCTTGTGTATTATGTGTGTCTTTTCTGTGGAGATCGTTGAAAATCGTTGGTCGCCTTTGTACGCTTTTTTACTGTGTGTGTTTGTATTTTGATGTATAATAAATAAATAAATGTCCCAGGTGGCTCAGAGCGGACTGGAGGTGATAAGTGCGCTCTCGGAGCGTATGGGTCACGAGTTCTCACACTACGTGCCGAATGTGTTACCTCACATAATTGACAGGTATGTTATACCTACTTTTGATTGAGTTATTCTGCATGAAACGTCCCGCTGCTGGGTATTGATCTCTTCCTCTCTGTAGGGTACGTAGGGCACAGCAGGAAATTTCCTGCTTAAAATACGGAGCAGCCCGACCGGGGTAGTACCTCGAGTTTACAGAAGACCACAGCTAAATAATATTGCTTTCAAGCTGTGTTTTGTTCCTGTGGTGAGTAAGGTGAGACCAGAGCTCTTGGGGAGGTGGTTGGATTGGGGGTAGAATTGGCAATGCGCTTGCGATGCTTCTGGTGTTGCAGGCGTCTATACGCTACGGTAATCGCTTACCAACAGGTGAGCCGTACGCTTGTTTGCCGACCTAGTTGTATAAAAAAGGGATGAGAGATGGAAAAGGAGGGAAGGTTAATGTGGGCAAAGAAACCACTGAAATTTAATTCAACACTAGACTAATTTAAGATAACTATAAAAAGGTAGTCTTCAAAAGGACTTTTGATCGTCATTTGACTAAATATGTATTATTAGAATTTAATGATTTATATTTTTATTTTATTTTATTTTTATTTTTTATTTTAAGGTGAATTTACAGTTATAATAATACACAATTAGAGTATATACAAATTAAAAAAATTACAAAAACCAATTAAAAATTCACACAGATAGATATGAAATAGTAACTAAAGCATAAGTTGAGCCCACAATAGAAAAAACTTATACACATATTGATGTTGGTGGTAGACATAGTAAATATTTATGTAATATGTAGACATCTATACTTATTATAAAAAAAAAAGTCCCCCGACCGCGTCTTTCTGTCCTCCTGTCTGTCTGAACGCGATAAACTCGAAAACTACTGAACGGATTTTTATACGGTTTTCAACAATAGAAAGAGTGATTCTTGAGGAAGGTTTAGGTATATAATTTATTATGCTTTTATCTAAATTAGCTGAAATACGGCGATAAATGTTGAAGAGGTCGCAAAAAATCTCGCCAACTGGGAGCTTTCCACGCGAACGCCGCGTAAACTAGCAAAGATACAGTTAAGTAATGTACTAGAGAATTCAAAATCTATAAAAGTGCTACAAAAAAGTCCGCGATATCATATCTCTATCTCTTACGGTTGACCTACAATAACCACTTTTATGTTCAAATTTTTAATCAAAAACATTACGTTATTTTCAAAGCTGTTTTCTTTAGTTTAGTATTAATCCTTATCCAAATGAATATGTTAGTTAGCTTAGTCATTTAATGCAGATTAAAATTGCTCTTTACACTAAATCAATCAGATGAATAGTTTTTGAGATATCGTAGTTAGAAGTAATTATTAAAAATAATTAATGTGCAACGAAGTGGGCACGGGTCGGCTAGTAGTAAATATTTAGGGTAGGTGCGCCAGTCCCACACCAGGCACCAGTAGTAGACCATTTCGACCTTCAAACCTAAATATTAACCATTTTTTGAATTTCCCGCCATTTTTTGTTAAATTAATAGTCTTGCCGTAGTTTAACCAATCATATAATCGTAACTAAAAGCATCATACACACCATCTACATCCCTAAAGAACACAAAATACGAAACGACAATCGTTCACTTTGATCCGGGCGGCCATTTTACTAAGCACGCGTATGACGGTAAGTTATTTTCATTCTTTTAAAAATTAGTTTATATCAATTATTGAAACCTATTTTCAAGTTAGCTACATAATATAAAGTATATAATGAAAATATTACTTTTTATTTTATCAAAAAATGTTAGTTTACATTCAATTTTGTCAATGGTAAACTAATGGAACACGAATTCTATGATGTTCCAGTATTATTCCATTTGGTCAACAACTGGTGATAAAACTTTTTGTGCCTTTTTTATTCTTTATTTTACATTTATATTCTCTTATCATATTGCAATAATTTAATATAATAAACTCTACAATAATTCACTTCGGTCCAGTGGTTGACCAGTGGTTTACTACCGGTGTTGTCTATACTACTAGTTTTTTCCAGTAGTTGACCATCTACACTTTTTCTACAGATACAATGCCGCTGAAAAGAACTTTTTTCAAGTTCAACCAATAAGTCCTGCTTTTCAACAGCAATAAGTCAGTATGGCTGTCTGAGTCCCCAATTAAAGGAAACCAGAAAAACCGTAAGAGGTTTCGCCTGCTTGATGCAGTAAACAGCAGTGAATGGATGAAATATCGGAAAAAGAAAAAAAATCAAGAAATAAAAAGAAGAAAAAATTATACGTAATTGTTATGGGGGGAATATTTTCTAGGGACTGTAAAAAATACTGGCGAAAAACTTTATAAAATAACTACTAAGATATTTTCTGCTGGAAATACTTTCCGTTGGCCAGAACAATGTGATATAATATGGTGGTAGAGCAGAAGATCGCAATCCCATCCTTGGCAAATTTGTGCCAAAAATTTGAGCCAAAAATTTGATTAGTATATTTAATGTCAAAAGTTAATTTTATTTTTATTTCATAACCTTTAAGTTTCATATTTACTGTTATGTTAATTCATTAATATTTTACTGTAAACTGTAGCAGTTCTGTCAGTGATATGAATCTCTAATATTAGTTACTAGGCTACTAGCCGACCCGTGCGGACTTCGTTGGGCGCTAATTATTTTTGTAATTTAAATTATTTTTGTAAAAAAAAAACAAACTTATAGACTGATTGAAGGTTGTGATAATTACCGAGTACAAAACTTATTGAATAAATGTAAATTTGTAAGACTGTCTTTATAAATGCTATGATAAAAAGTGTCTTCGTAAATGTCATGTAGTTTTCCGTTTCCTAGCACTGGTGGCGCCCCTTCTTTCTTCTTTTGTTACGTGTCATGGTGTCAAGTGCTAGTTTAATATATAGAAATAAAATATCGTGTTCTTTTAAGAAATCTAACCTGACTTTCATTAAAATACTGCCGAATCCCAACAGGTTATGGGCCCAGGCATATTATTATTAAAGATTTCAATAGTAAAAAGTCGAGTTAAGAGCAAGATTACTGCGGGTTTAAAACTAACCTACGTAATGGAGGTTACGAATGCGATGAAAATTGAGAAGTTTGATGGCAGAAATTTCAAGCAATGGAAATTCCAGATTAAATGTGCATTAAGAGCAAAAGGATTGAACATAGAAAAAGCAAGACCCGTGGAAGCCAGTTCGCAAGTGCAGTGGGATAAGGATGATGGTATGGCAATGTTCATTTTAACTTCGTCCATGGATTTGAATCAAATATCTCTTATAGAAAACTGCGAGACTGCTAAAGAAGTTATGTCAAAATTAGAAGCAATCTATGAACAGAAATCAGAATATAACAAAATGTTAATTCATGAGAAGTTCTACCAATATTCATATAGTTCCAGTGATACGATGGCACAGCATGTATCCAAAGTGGAAGGCTTAGCAAAGCAGCTACGGGAGACTGGTGAGAAGATCAGTGACACAGCAGTAATAACAAAGATTCTCAGCACATTACCATCAGCATACCGTTCTCTTAGACAAGCATGGCTGTCACTCGATGAAGATAGTCAAACAATTCAAAACCTCACTTCTCGCTTAGTTGATGAAGAAGCCAGCCTTGCCAACGATATAAGTAATAGTGAGACTGCATTAGTGACGTCAAAAGGAAATTCCAATTTAAGTAAAGGAAATAAACAGAATACTTCAAATGATAAAATAAATTCAACTCATAGATTTATATGCTATAACTGTAATAAGAGAGGTCATTTTGCTAGAGATTGCAGGATGCCGAAGAAAAGGTATAAGAAACCTGACAATATGTTGGCATTCAGCGCCGAAGGTTATTCATCTATTCATGATGAAGAGGCATGGATACTAGACAGTGGAGCCTCAATGCACATGACCTTCAAGCGTGACTACTTCTGTGCGTTGAACGAGTCTCAGTACAATAATTTTGTTAAACTGGGTAACAAACAGAGTATCAAAGTATGTGGCGAAGGAACTATACTGATAGATAAACAAGTTAATGGTACATGGGAGAGATGTACACTTGAGAATGTGTTATATGTACCTGATTTACGAAGAAATTTGTTTTCTGAAGGAGCTGCTACTAGAAGAGGATATACAATAGTAAAGAATAATAAAAAAGCAATGATTATGAAGAATAATGTTGTTGTTATGAATGCACAATTAACAGAGAATAATTTATATGAATTGGATGTCAAAACAATCAAACAAGAAAATTGTAATATAGTGCAAACAGATATAAAAGTGTGGCATGAAAGATTAGGACATTTGAATGTCAAGGAACTTCAAAATATGTGTAAGAATGGTATGATTCCAGTTACATTGAGTGGAAATCAGAATTTTGTTTGTGAAGCATGCCAGTATGGGAAGCAAGCAAGACGCCCCTTCTTGAAGTCTAACCGAGGTCCAACACAGCCTGGTGAAATTGTGTACAGCGATGTGTGCGGTCCTATAGAAGAACCTTCTGTGTCGGGCATGAAATACTTTGTTTTGTTCAAAGATGGAGCTACAAGCTATCGCCATGTTTACTTCATAAAACATAAAAGTGAAGTATTTCAATGCTTTCTGAAGTACAATGCAATTGTGAAGAATAGATTTCAACATGATTTGCACATACTACATACAGATAATGGTTGTGAATATGTGAACCAAGAGTTTCGATCATTTCTGGAGAATAAGGGAATAATGCATGAACGTACTGCCCCATATACTCCACAACAGAATGGGAGAGCAGAGAGAGAGATGCGTTCTATCATGGAGACCGCTAGAGCAATGTTATATGCAAAGAACATTTCCTTAAACTTGTGGGCAGAAGCTGTCAACTGTGCAATATATTTGTTGAATAGAAATACATCAAGTCAGACAGGAGATGTTACACCATTTGAACTGTGGCATGGAGTAAAACCTAACTTACAACATATTAGAATATTTGGATCCATTGGATATGTACATGTACCAAAAGAAAAGCGAAGGAAGCTAGCCAAGAAAAGTGTGAAGATGTTGTTAGTTGGATATGACCACGATAATTACAGAATGTATGATCAAAATACCAGGAAGATTACAATATCACGGGACGTGAAGTTTGATGAATGTAGTACACCAGTAGAAAAACAGAGTTTTATAGAAGTGAGAATAGATCGGGGGGAGGAGGAGCAGTCTACCCCATGGTTTAACCGTTCCCAGTTTCAACGTGAACAACAATATGTAACTGAGGAGGTCTCTTCGGATGATAGTATGAAGAGTTTAGAAGATATAGACGAAAGTTATATTCCTCCAAAAGGTATACATTTGGAACAGGAACAAAGAAACATCATGTTACGTCCTCGTCGAAATAATAAGTTGGAAGCTAATATCACAGAGTTGGAAATACCTCAAACTTATGAAGAAGCGATGAATAGTCCAAATTCTCATCTATGGAAGAAAGCTGTGGCTGAAGAGCTTCAGTCACATCAAGAAAATCAAACTTGGGTTCTGACTGATCGAACTGAGAAGAAGCCTGTTTCTTGTAAATGGGTGTTCAGCACAAAGAAGAATAAAGATGGAGAAATAGTACGATTCAAAGCACGACTGTGTGCACGAGGATTCACACAAGTCAAGGGCTTGGACTATAATGAAACTTTTTCCCCCACTAGCAGGTACGATTCCATCAGGGTGCTGCTTAGCATCGCGGCGAGAGATGAACTACAGATCGAGCAATTTGATGTGAAGACGGCCTTCTTGTATGGTGAGCTCTCCGAGGACATATACATGGAGGTGCCAGAGGGATTGGAAACTCAGTCTTCGAAAGTATGTAAGCTAATTAAATCTATATATGGTCTTAAACAATCTTCGAGGTGTTGGAATGAAAAATTTAGTTCTTTTCTAACTACTTATGGTTTCAAACCGTGTCCATCTGATAATTGTATATTTGTAGGATATTTTAAAGATGTCAAAGTAATATTAATTCTTTATGTTGATGATGGATTATTGTTGGCTAAAAGTAAAGTGGTTTTGTTTGATATATTAAATAATCTTAAACAAAAGTTTAAAATTAAGATTATAAACTGTAACTCATTCATTGGTATGGAAATAAATAGAGAAAAAGATTGTATAAGTATAAGTCAAAAACAGTATATTAAAACATTAATAAATAAATTTAATTTGTCAGATGCTAAAAGTAGTAGTACTCCTGCAGATGTAAATGTACTTATATCTAAGAATACAAGTAATGAGCTTATTAATTTCCCGTATAGAGAAGCAGTGGGAGCATTGTTATACTTGTCATCTGTATCTAGACCTGACATAGCATACGCTGTGAATGTTGTTAGCAGGTATGTCAATAACCCAGGTCCTTCACATGTTACAGCTGTGAAAAGAATTTTACGTTATTTAATTAGTTCTAAAGATATGTCTATTGTTTATAAAGGTAATGATAAGTTGGTTGGCTACTCAGACTCTGATTTTGCAGGTGATTTAGACACTAGGAAATCTAATACAGGTTATATATTTTTGATGAATGGAGGTCCTGTCACTTGGTCTAGCCGTAAGCAAAATACTGTAGCATTATCGACCACCGAGTCGGAGTACATGGCTGCTAGCGAAGCCACTAAAGAGCTTTTATGGCTTAGGCAATTTCTTTCTGACATTGGGGAGCCACAAAACTCAATTACTTTATATGTTGATAATCAGAGTGCAATTAAATTGATTAACAACCCTGTGTTTCATAAAAGAAGTAAGCACATAGACATAAGATATAATTTTATTAGAGAGAATGTTGCAAAGAAAATTGTTGATATTAAATATGTTGAAAGTTCAAATCAGTTGGCTGATTTCCTTACTAAAGCTTTGCCTGTAACTAAATTTAATTCAATTAGAGATAAGATGATGAGGAATGTTTAATGTGGTTAATGTTTAATGTTAGTAGAATAAAAGAATATTTAATTTTTTTGAAATATGTATGTAGTTGAAATAAAAGGTGTAAATTAAATTAAAACAATTCAGATTAATGAGATATTAAGAATGTTTATTTTCTAAAATTAAAAAAAAGGTTTAGTTAAAAGTAAAAGAAAGAAAGAAATAATTTTGTTGCGAATTGTTATGTCCATCTTACAAATTTAAGTGGGAGTATTGAATAAATGTAAATTTGTAAGACTGTCTTTATAAATGCTATGATAAAAAGTGTCTTCGTAAATGTCATGTAGTTTTCCGTTTCCTAGCACTGGTGGCGCCCCTTCTTTCTTCTTTTGTTACGTGTCATGGTGTCAAGTGCTAGTTTAATATATAGAAATAAAATATCGTGTTCTTTTAAGAAATCTAACCTGACTTTCATTAAAATACTGCCGAATCCCAACAAAACTTAATTATATTGATTAGTATTAAAAATAAAATTTTTATTCATTAAAAGTATTCGTTTTATTTACTGGTTCACTATTGGCACAATGTTTGGTCTATTACTGGTACAATCTGGTCCACCTTAGGCACATGACGACTTGGCGCATTCATTTTTAAATTAAATTTTTTTTAATAGCTATTAGGAAATTCCGAATAGGCTACATGATTATGTTGTATATAAGGAGTACGAGGATTTTTTGTTTGCAATAATTGTTGCAATTATCGAGTAACATCATCAGAATTTCTATCAAAATGTTCCTTAATCGGTTTGCTACTGGTGCACCCACCCTATTTTATAGTCAATCTCCTTTTTATTTGGAACTAGCCGTACCCTGCGCGCGTTGCTACGCTTTTTTAATAATTTTTTTCTGTCGTACCAACTCAGAAACCTTTGTGGGCTCATGTACAATACTTTGCTGAAGATCATGATATGATCAAATGCATAGTTTACGATTCTATAAAGGACATACAGACAAACATTCATTTTGATATATATTTAGAATGTACATTCTGCTGAGAAGAACCCGCAAGCAATTCAACAGATTCTTAACTACTCGTATAGATAATTGTAAACAATTATCTACCGATCCTAGTTATTGATAAAGGAAGTGATGTAATGTTTAGTGGCATGAGACGTAATGAGTCAACGGGATAGGCCATTGTTTATGAGCGGCGTTTTATATGTCTACTAGCTTCTGCGCGCGACTTTGTCGGCGTGGACTCCGCTCCTATTGGTCTTAGCGTGATGACACATAGCCTATAGCCTTCCTCGATAAATGGGCTATCTAACACTGAAATAATTTTTCAAATCGGCCCAGTAGTTCCAGAGATTACCGCGTTCAAACAAACAAACAAACAAACAAACAAACAAACAAACAACCAAACAAACAAACTGTTCAGCTTTATATATTAGTATAGATGTAAATATTAGATGCCGCTTTGGCGATGTGCGTGTACGTGGGTCTCCCCACTGTGCTTCGGAGAGCACGTTAAGCCGTCGGTCCCGGTTGTTATCATGTACACCTGATAGCGATCGTTACTCATAGTAGGGAATATATCCGCCAACCCGCATTGGAGCAGTAGTGGATTGAGCTCTGATTCTTCTCCTACACGGGGAAAGAGGTCTATGCCCAGTTGTGGGATATTACGGGCTGAAGCGTAACAACTTTTATTCAAATTCAAATTCAAAATATTTTATTCAGCATAAAATTATTACAATTTCTTACTGAACGTCATGAGTCTACTACCAGTTCGGAAAGCACCTCTGAAGAAGCACCTGAGAAGAACTGGCGAAAGAAACTCAGCGGGACTAATATCATTTTTTTTATCTTAATGTTTTTTTTTCCAAATCAGATTGAAATCTATACTAATATAATAAAGCTTAAGAGTTTGTTTGCTTGATTGCTTGTTTGTTTGTTTGTTTGAACGCGCTAATCTCAGGATCTACTGGTTCGATTTGAAAAATTATTTCACTGTTAGATAGCCTATTTATCGAGGAAGGCTATAGGCTATATATCATCACGCTAAGACCAATAGGAGCGTAGCACCAACGAAGAATGTTTCAAAATCGAGGTTTTTTTCCTTTTGAGAGCTTTCGCTGCGTAAACGGTTAGTTTCGCACAAGTCATGTATGACAGAATTGGTCCTATTCCACGCGGACGAAGTCGCGCGCAGAAGCTAGTTAACAATAATTTTATAGGTTGAAATAGCCTGGCGGCGATCACATCATTCCCAAGGCGTACTGTCTTCTGTGGACACTATTGTAATATGTACCGACACTATTGTGATACACAGACTAGCGGACACGAAGGAAGGCGTGCGCGTGGCGGCGCGCGCGTGTCTGTGCGCGCTCAGCGACAGTCGCGCCGCGGGGCCGCGGGCGCTGCTCGCGCGCCTCACTCCCGCGCTCCAGCACAAGGCGGCGCACGCGAGAGAGGAGGCGCTGCGCTGCATCGCCGCGCTGCTGCACTCGTGAGTACACACGCCATCACACACACGTATACACACGCACACACACATACACACGCGCACACACACACACATACATATATACACACATTCATACATACATACAAACACAAACACACAGACACGTACACACAGACACGCACACACAAACACGCACATACAAACACGCACATACGCACGCGCGCACACACACACACACACGCACGCACACACATACATATATACACACACATATATACACAGACATATATATGTCGCTGTAGCTGTGTCTAAACATTATAAACTTTCTCAGTCTTGCGTTAAAAATAAAATGCAAATTAATTTGTTATTTGGTACGTGTTTTCAGACATGGAGCGGCGGAGTTGCAACTGAGAGCAGCGGTGCCGAGTCTGGCGGCGCTCGTCGCCGACCCCAACGGCGCGGTGAGGGACGCCGCGGTACAACTACTAGTCGACGTTTACAGACACGTTGGTAAGTGGACGATAGGCCGAAAATTATACTTTACTAGCTGTCCTAACGGCTTTCATCCGTGTGCGCAAACAATTTCCCGTGGGAACTTATTATCTTCCCGGCATAAAAAGTAGCCTATGTTACACAGGGATAACTAAGCTTTCAAATGGTGAAAGAATTTTTTAAATCGGTCCAGTAGTTTTTGAGTTTATTCATCACAAACAATCACACAAAAATACAAATCTTTCCTCTTTATAACTGCTAGCGTCAAACAAGTATTGTCTACAGACAGAACAGACGACTGTGAGTGAAAAAAAAGGAATCACTATATGTAATTAATTTCGCAGGTGAACGTCTACGACAGGACCTGAAGAAGAAGGAGTTGGTCGCTGCGCCGAAGCTGGCCGTGCTCGAGCAGAAGTTTGACGAGGCGCGCGAGGCCGGACTGTTGCTGCCCTCTGGTGAGTACTTCTGGTATTATCATCATCATCATCACTTCAGCCTATCGCAGTCCCCTGCTGGACATAGGCCTCCACAAGTTCGCACACGCGTTCTCACAGTTGCCCATAGTCACCACGCTGGGCAGGCGGGTTGTTGACCGCAGTCGCACCGAAGACGCTGCTGCCCGTCTTCGGCCTGAGTATTTCAAAGCCAGCAGTTGGATGGTTATCCCGCCATCGGTCGCCTTTTTAAGTTTCGAGATGATAGTGGAACTGTGTTATCCCTTAGTCGCCTCTTACAACACCCACGGGAAGAGAAGGGGTGGCTAAATTCTTTACTGCCGTAACCACACAGCAAACGGTAAACATACAATAAACTGGAATAATATGGAAATCTTTTATAAGTTATATTCTCGCACATTCATTTCGGCGAATCATTTTTATTTACACAGATAATTAATAAATAATAAGTATTACTATCAACAGCAACACAAGGAACGGACGAAGCGGACTTCGTATCCAGAACCGTTAAACGAACGATGACAATTCCCACTTCAGCTAAGAGCAGAGACGGGGACAGCAGCGGAGCCTCCACGCCAGGTCAGTGAAGCTTAGTATGAAGGTCATACATGCTTTAGTACATTTTGATTTACGAAGTGAAACTTCTTTAGATTCAGTGTGATTTGAAACTCGATGAAACGAAAATGCGTCACGATAAAGAACGAGATGGAATACATAACACAGTATTTATATTCTCGATGAAAAAAAATTATTCTAGTATGTATGCTACTTTTCAGAAGTTTCACTTCTGCCGTGTGTGAATTGCACACACTCACACTTTTTTTACATTGTTTTACACTAAATGCGATATAGTTAAACTATATGAATATTATTTATCTGTAAGTTAAACATGAAAACAATAATATCATAGCAATTGTTAGCTTAACTCTTCATTCTGGCTATATCTAGTACTGACTCACTTTGATACTTGAAGTTCATTAAGAATATTATGATAGAAAAAGTTATATAACAAGGGTTACTTACCATCACCATCCATTTCGTATCTATGGCATATAATGATAACTAACGCATATTTTTCTCTCTTCCACCATGTGCATTCTGGATCACCTGCGCCGCTGGTAACTCATACACTCACCCACAATTATTATTAATCTTTCTATCTTGCGTTGCATCCTCAAATTATCATCATTGACATTTGAATCACATAAAACTTGAAAAATATTTATTACAAAACTTAACTTAAATTGAAAACATATGTAATTACGAATATATTCATACATACAATCATACATCACACGTTCATTCTTGAATGGTTTAATGCTTTGAACAAATCTTAATTTTTTACACCCATATGCATTTTTTACTTTTCCATATACAACCTTGTATCGGATATCCACAATATTTCTTTCATTTATTATCACATCACATTACACAAATGGTATAACCTTTACTCACACTGACACAAACGCACATAAACGTATCATACACACAACACACACACGCACGTACGCACATCTCCATTGGTATTTGACATTCACAATATCTTTCATTATATCATCCACACTGAAACACAAACGCACAAAAACGTAAACCCCCCTCCACACACGCACGCACGTTCGAACGCGCACGCACGTACGCACGTCACCGGTACGCAGCGTGTGAGCCTCCAAAGCGCGCTGTGGGGGGACTGTACAGCCTACCTTCAGCCAGTAGGAAGCCGCCTCCTCCAACTAAGATGACCAGCTCTGCTAGCGGTACGGATCAACGCTTACTTACTGATGCTACATATCTCTTAAAATACTTCATTTTATAAATACCAGTTTTAAGATTGCTTTTGTCTTTTTACGAGAAAAAAAATTGTGAATAATTTCCGAGATTTCGTTAACATTATATTTATGGTTTTCGTGTGACATACTGGTTTTAGTAATTTATAAATATTATTATTAGAAAAATTACTGATTTGAAAGACTTCGTCTTTATATAATTCCCAAAAAGATTGTTTAAGATTTTCCAGAATTTCTCTTATGTGATATCAGCAATTTTCAAACAGAAGTATGACTGGAAGTTTCACCAAGAGTTAATCAAATGTTTTCAATTCCCGTCACATTCGTGTTCAAAATGAGTGCTCATTTATTATTATGATATATCTAGTAAAAGCAATTTTATGCAAAAGTAATTTTTGTACGCAAACTTTACAAAGAAACCACTCGAACTTAACTGAGGTAGGGCACAGCAGGAAATTTCCTGCTCAAAATATGGAGCAGCCCATCGACCTTACAGAAGACCACAGTTAATAATACTGTCTTCAAGCAGTATTGTGTTCCTGTTGGTGAGTAAGGTGACCAGAGCTCGGGGGGAGGGGGGGGGATTGGGTATAGGGTCGGCAACGCGCTTGCGACGCTTCTGTTGTTGCAGGCGTCTATAGGCTGCGGTAGTCACTTACCATCAGGTGAGCAGTACGCTTGTTTGTCGACCTAGTTACATAAAAAAAAAGAACTGCACGTACTGAAATTAAGATCTACTAACAAAATCCCTCGCGTGACATTGAAAATAATGCCCTTATTTCCAGTATCGGGGGGTGGGGGTGTGGGAGGGGAGGCCGGGGCGGTGTCCAGCGAGGCGTTCGAGGCGGCGTTCGCGTCCACCGCGCCGGCCGCCGTGTACGGGGCGCGCGGCCTGGACGACCTGTGCCGCCACGCCGCCGCGCTGCTGGGTGACCGCGCCGCCGACTGGGAGAAGCGGGTCGACGCGGTGAGTGGGGGGGGCAGAGGGTAGTGTGTTCCTGTGGTGAGTGAGGTGTACGGGGCGCGCGGCCTGGACGACCTGTGCCGCCACGCCGCCGCGCTGCTGGGTGACCGCGCCGCCGACTGGGAGAAGCGGGTCGACGCGGTGAGTGGGGGGGGCAGAGGGTAGTGTGTTCCTGTGGTGAGTGAGGTGTACGGGGCGCGCGGCCTGGACGACCTGTGCCGCCACGCCGCCGCGCTGCTGGGCGACCGCGCCGCCGACTGGGAGAAGCGGGTCGACGCGGTGAGTGGGGGGGGCAGAGGGTAGTGTGTTCCTGTGGTGAGTGAGGTGTACGGGGCGCGCGGCCTGGACGACCTGTGCCGCCACGCCGCCGCGCTGCTGGGCGACCGCGCCGCCGACTGGGAGAAGCGGGTCGACGCGGTGAGTGGGGGGGGCAGAGGGTAGTGTGTTCCTGTGGTGAGTGAGGTGTACGGGGCGCGCGGCCTGGACGACCTGTGCCGCCACGCCGCCGCGCTGCTGGGTGACCGCGCCGCCGACTGGGAGAAGCGGGTCGACGCGGTGAGTGGGGGGGGCAGAGGGTAGTGTGTTCCTGTGGTGAGTGAGGTGTACGGGGCGCGCGGCCTGGACGACCTGTGCCGCCACGCCGCCGCGCTGCTGGGTGACCGCGCCGCCGACTGGGAGAAGCGGGTCGACGCGGTGAGTGGGGGGGGCAGAGGGTAGTGTGTTCCTGTGGTGAGTGAGGTGTACGGGGCGCGCGGCCTGGACGACCTGTGCCGCCACGCCGCCGCGCTGCTGGGCGACCGCGCCGCCGACTGGGAGAAGCGGGTCGACGCGGTGAGTGGGGGGGACAGAGGGTAGTGTGTTCCTGTGGTGAGTGAGGTGTACGGGGCGCGCGGCCTGGACGACCTGTGCCGCCACGCCGCCGCGCTGCTGGGCGACCGCGCCGCCGACTGGGAGAAGCGGGTCGACGCGGTGAGTGGGGGGAGGGGGGGGGGTGCCTCGACCTTCCAGGAGATCATGGCTAGATAATACAGCTCTCAAGCAGTGTAGAGTTCCTGTGGTGAGTAAGGTCACCAGAGCTCCCGGGGGGGATTGGGGTAGGGTGGACAACACAGCGATGCTTCTGGTGTTGCACACGTCTATAAGCTGCGGTAACCGCTTATCATCAGGTGAGCTGTACGCTTGTTTGAAGATCTAGTTGTATATATAAAAAAGCAGTCCTCAGAAGAGCTCACGGTCCACCTAACATCTCTCTGGGAACATCATCTGCGTAACCACGATCACTCTGACAAGAGTGTCCGACTTATAACAAGCAAAAAACCTTACATTAATAAACTATCAAATGCAATTAATCTTATGTGTATGTATACACTTTCAGTTAAAGAAGATTCGCTCGCTGTTGACGGCGAACGCTCACACCCAGTACCCGGCCGAGTTTTCAGCGCACCTCAAGGACCTTTCCGTGCCCTTTCTGGTCGTCATCAAGGACCTTCGGAGTCAGGTGAGTAAAAATATTATATAGCCTATGTTCGGTCAATTACCGAGCATTTCGTATCATCGCACACGCATGGCGCCTCGCTAAATAGATTAGGCCAACGCCGTGAATTTTGCTTCAGTGCATATTTTACCGTGCTAATCGGAGGCGCTCATTAACATTCATAACATTAACATAAAATAACATTTAAATTTAATTATCATTTTGAACCTATCACAATCACGATTCAGCCTGTAATATCCCACTGTTGGGCATAGGCCTCTTCCCCATGTAGGAGAAGGATCTATTTTGGACTAAGGATCGATTTTGAACCTATAGTTGTTTCTAATATAACTTTTAAACATGCTAAGGCGCTTGCGAACCCTAAATTGTGGTCCTTCGAGCCGGATTGAACAAGCGACCTATGAATCCCAACCCTTTCTCGATACGTGGACTATCCAATACAAAAATCATTTTTCAATTGGAGCCACTAGTTTCTGAGATAAGCGCTTTTAGATAATCAAACTCTCCAGAATAACAAATAGATATAAAACAAACATAAAACAACTATTACTTTAATCATAACTTAATACAGCAAGTTGTTTAATGAAATGAAAATATAAATATTCCAGGTGGTCCGCGAAGCGTGCATCACCATCGCCCACATGGCCAAGGTGCTGAAGAATAAATTGGAGCAGTTCAGCCTCTATATCCTGCAAGAGCTCATTAACCTCATACAGAACGCTGCTAAGGTATGTCCATCTTAAATTTATCTATACATTAATATGTGAAGCAAAAACTTTGTACCCCTATTTACGAAAATTGCGCGGACGGAGGAGTATCAAATTTCGTACACTTTTTTTGAACTATGCATAAAAATAGATTAAATCAATAATAAAACATTACAAACACTACCATTTATTTGACACACACGCATATATACTCTTTTGTTTATTATCGTAGAAGTATAGTCTTAACCTGTAATTAAAAGGACATTGACATCCTATTGTAAGCTCATGTGTTATTATATAATGTATCTTTTGTTGGTTATCTTTTAATATATAAATAAATGTACGTCAGGTGGTGTCGTCCGCGGGTACGGTGTGCGTGCGCTACATCGTGACGTACGTGCACGCGCCGCGCCTCATCCCCGTCATCGCCACCAACCTCACCGCGCACAAGA
Source organism: Melitaea athalia (assembly GCA_905220545.2). Lineage (NCBI taxonomy): Eukaryota > Metazoa > Arthropoda > Insecta > Lepidoptera > Nymphalidae > Melitaea > Melitaea athalia. Next base: position 374,266 of record HG992205.1, on the reverse strand, counting down.
GCAAGGAGATCCGCGCCACGCTTTGGTAACTACCACACACCTACCACCAACCACCACACACCTACCACCAACCACCACACACCTACCACCAACCACCACACACCTACCACCAACCACCACACACCTACCACCACACACCTACCACCAACCACCACACACCTACCATCTACCACCAACCACCACACACTACCACCACACACCTACCACCAACCACCACACACCAACCATCTACCACCAACCACCACACACCTACCATCTACCACCAACAACCACACACCTACCACCAACCACCACACCTACCACCAACCACCACCACACCTACCACCAACCACCACACACCTACCACCAGCCACCACACACCTACCACCACCTAACACACACCTACCACCCACCACCAACCATCACCCATAAAGTAAAAAATCTGTATGACTCATTTCGCATTCAGCCTGTATCATCCAACTGTTGGACATAAGGATTGGATATGTTCCCTACTATGAGTGACGATCGCCATCAGATGTACTTGATAACAACCGGGACCGACGGCTTTACATGCTCTCCGAGGCACGGTGGGGAGACCCACAAGGACAGTCATCCAAAGCGGAAAGAAATATTTGTACGAATACAAATATCCATCCTGAGCGGTAATCGAACCCGCAAACCATCGTTGTTTTAAGCGACCACTCGCACCACTACACCGAAGAGTTGTTTCATGTGTTTAGTCTTACCAAATCAAAAACAACTTTATTTTGAAATAGACCCCAAGAGCACTTTCGAATCGTCGTTTTACAAATAAAAATTTTTGTAAAAGTAAAGCTATACTGCGGTCGCGGAATAGAAAGAAATTCGTACACCGACCTGTCATCTTTTGTCTTTGTCGCTCGCGTATAAACATATTGCGCTTGCGCTCACACAGGTGAAGTGACCCCGTATTGTGTGAGCGCAACCGCAATATGTTTATACGTGAGCGACAAGGACAAAAGATGAGGGGTCGGTGTACGAATTTCTTTCTATTCCGCGACCGCAGTATACTACTGATTCGGAATGTAGATTCTGCAGAGGAGAATCGGCAAGAAACTCCGCAGTTACTCTTGAAAATTTTCAACACTCTTTAATATGAATGTAACTGGTAAACCCCCTCCGCCACCCAGTGAGGTGCTCGTCCAACTGCTGGACCGCTGGAGCACGTCCAGCCTGGAGAAGCAGCAGACGGTCGTGAGAGACGCCATCCGACGCGCCTGCGCCGACGCCGACGGCGCCGCCAGGAACTGTGGCCGGAGGTGGGACGCTTCCAACTAGCCGTTATTATTTTAAGCAATAAATTTAGTGTAAAAATAGTGTACATTTTAGTAATGATAAAAGAAAATATTTCTGTAAGTTGTATTTCTATAATTATATTATTATAAGTTACATAAATATTTGTTCATGTCTGATCATGCCTGGCCAGGTCTTGTCAGACCCGGTCAATTTTCACGTCTGATCAGATCTGATCATTTTTTCCTAGGAAACTAAAAATTGGCCAAACCTTACCTGCAGGAAACCCCCTCCCCTCCCCCCGTTCTACATTTAAATTAAAAGACGGTACATACAAAGGCTGGTATTATGTAAGCTAGACATTTATTTTAGACGACTCGTTAACGCAGCGGTCATAATTGGCTGTTGCGCTGGCGGTTGCGATTTCGATCCCCGCACATGACAAACATTTGTACGAGTATTGGTCATATAGATTGTACGGTTCAACCGCACATACATAATTATCACCGCATCAGCATTTTACATCACTTGCACGATTCATTAGCAATAGACATCAGTGCACGTTGTAACACCTACCGTTATTAAGTAAATAAAAAATCCGGTGTTAAATTAATACATATTTATTACAAATAAATACAAATCAGTTAAAGTCGGTAGGTGAGACACAAATTTATATAGGGTCGTGGTATTGAGCCTACCTATGATTCTGCCACATAGGAATTGTGTAGGCTAAGTATGTAGGACTACTCCCCTGGTGAAAAGTGGATCAAAGGCGAGGTTCTTCGCGTCCGTACGGGCGATGGCAGCAGACGTAATGTCCTCTGAGAAGAACGGGAAAAATATTCTGCCAGACGTGGACACTCCTAGCTCGAACTATAAATGTGGAGCAGGGTCCCTGGAAAGTAGATTCTCCGCCTTAGTCGACTATCTATATAATAGTCCGGAGGCCCTTCCACGATGCCCCAAGAGGAGCGTCCGCCACCTACCGTGGTAGCGGAATTGTCGTGGGAGGGCGACAGAACTTAATTACAATTGAAAACATAAATAAAAAAAGAATTATACAATAACATCTCTTATTAAATCTAATAGCTATCATTCTAATTTAAAAAAGCAAGGATTTTTTATACTACGGCACCAAAGCTTGAAGGTAGGCAAAACAAAATATGCACAATATATTAACTGTTTAAATTACAACTACTAAGCAAATAATCTAAACTCTAAAGGATAGGCTGAGAATCACTATTTAAAGCTCACGAAGCTGTACAAAATATTTCAAATAAAATGGTTTTAAAATGAACATGTGTGACATTAAAACTTACCCTAAGACGGGGATTTCTCCAATATGTATTTCCAACGGAATATAAAATTGATTATTTATTATTGATTTAGTATCCAGCATGTATAATTAACGTGTTTACGAAAGAAACATGTGTTATAGTAATCATCAAAATTAAACTGTACGTAGTAGGTAGCAACAGTCTCGCGACTCGCGTTCCAGCACCGAATGAGAATGACCATTGACCACTCCCGCGCCGCGCGCCGCCTCGGCAACGCTCGAGAGAACCGGTTCGAATTATATATATCGAAAGCAAGTCGAACGTTCGCTCTTCCTAGTTTTATAAATATTTATTATATTGATAAAATAATACTTATAGTTTGTCCATTTTATTATTAGTCTTTTGACAGATCGACGACTGACAATGTTTAGTGATGTCCTAAAGAATAATCGGTATCGCTAATTTTTTGTTAAAAAATATAATATTTATTAATATGATTATATTTCGACGTAAAACTTATATATATGTACGTCAACTGGCAACATCACTTGTTTGACTAGCCCGTTGGCGCAGTTTGTAGTGACCCTGCTTTCTGTTCCGGGGGTTGTGGGTTCGATTCCCACCTCGAGTCTGGGTGATATATACATATTTATTTATATATTTATATATGTATTATTTACAAGTATGTTTATCGAAAAAAAAAATATGTAGCTAGACCAGTCGGCTGTTACCTATAACACAAGCATTAAGTTGCTTACTTTAGGAACAGACGACCGTGTGTGTATTGTGTATATATTTATTTATTTATATTACATCAACCAGCCGTCCATAATACCGGGGCCACACTAACGTTAATGTCCATTACATTAGCGCGATAACTATTGCGATAATTATTGCATTAATTTTTAACGCGCTAAAGTGGCTGGCTACACTTGAACGTCAACGTGAATGCCATATATTATAGCCCAAGAGCCCGCGAACGCCAGACTTACGTCATTTCATAAAAGCTGAAAATTTCTCAGCGCATGCTTCCAAAACCGGTACAAGCAATGGCCAAATATGAAGTTTAAATCATAGTGGCTTTGGCAGATACCAGGTATTAAAGACGTATAAAGTTTCAACCAACTTCTGTCATTTCATAAAGTGTTTTTTTTTTATATTTTGTTAAAAGAAATATTAGAAATCATAAACATTTTATTACATCATATCAAAAATACCGACCGTGCCAGCGGGATTTGAACCCGCACCTCCGATAAACCGTATCGGCGCTCAACCAATTTAGCTATGGGACGATCTACTCGCTAGTTATGAGTGCTGTAAAGGACTCAACTATAGGCGGCGTCATAGTCACTATGACTGAATAAATATCATCATCTATACTAATATAATAAAGCTGAAGAGTTTGTTTGTTTGATTGTTTGTTTGTTTGTTTGTTTGAACGCGCTAATCTCAGGATCTACTGGTCCGATTTGAAAAATTCTTTCCGTGTTAGATAGCCCATTTATCGAGGAAGGCTATAGGCTATATATCATCACGCTAAGACCAATAGGAGCGGAGTCCACGCCGACGAAGTCGCGCGCAGAAGCTAGTATCAAATATATCTATCTACCTAATCTACCATCTGCTTCAGTCACAACTTATGACTTAATTCAGCAGAATCACCATAAAGTCATTTATTTAAAGCAGGCTGCAAATAAGCACTTTTTGAAGGTCAATTTTATAATAGACAGTCTCTCTGTTACTGCACTTTCTGTAGATATGAAATGTAAAGAAGATAATGGGTAAATGAATGTTATTTTAAAGGGTATTTTTCGTGCTGTATAGCGTTCACGCAGACTATGTCACAGGCAGCAGCTAATATAATGTATGTTTTTGTCCGATTTGATTTACATATACTTATTAATATTATTATTTTTCACTGAATTTTGTGTTCAATAACAATAAACTATAGCCTATGGTACTCCTGAATGGTGTAGCTTTCTGTACGTGAAAGAATTTTCATGATCGGATCAGTATTTGCGAAGATTACTTCCTACAAACAAACAAAGTTAAAAACTTTACCTGTTTATAATATAAATTAGCATTTATTTCTACCGATTATTTGTAATCTGTGGCACAATCATAGTAATCGTTATGTCTGGCATATCACTAAAGGGGCGGTACCCGTCCATGAAGTACGATATTATATGTATGAATTTTTTAGTTAAACAATACGAAACTTCATGGGTGGGAGCTGTCAAAAGGCTAATAATAAAATGGACAAAGTATATATAATATATATTACTATATTATATATTTTATACTATATATTATATGTATATATATTGATGTAAATAAATATTGTGATATTTTTTTAGATTGAATTAAATATTATTATCGTTAAATTATTTACAATAATAAATACATGTAACGTTCCGTTACAACGTACAATCATCAAGCAGCGCACATCAAGTTTGTCGTGGTCTGGGCGTTTGTGCTTGTGTATTGTGTGTGTGTTTCCGGACCCCCGACAGGAGAAAATCCTACTGGGGGCCGTTGAGTGTGTAACGTTTATTTATTTATTAATAAACTAGCTATGCTCGCGACTTTGTCCGCGTGTAATAGTGACATTACATGTTCAACGTGATTTTTTAAATTGGCATAACTTTTTTTATTTTGAACCGATCGACATAAAACAAACACTAAATGTTAGCTTGCCACAATATATTAGCCACAATATCTTACCAAATCTAAATCGGATAAGCCGTTTCTGATACTAGCGTGCACAAGACACACACAGACAGACAAACATTCTGACAATCATTGTTTTGGGTGCTATTTGCGTTAATAAAGGTCCCAATAATATTTTTTCTCGTATATCTTAAATGTACAGACAGCGACTCGTTACATTTTTATAATATGTATTGATAATGTAATATGAATGTTTTCAGAGCATTCACGGCGTACAAGCGGCACTTCCCCGACGACGCGGAGAAGCTGTTCGCCGTGCTGGACGCGGCCGCGCAGAAACAGATCGAACGAGAGCGGCTCGGCAGCCTCGACAGTCTCCACACCATCGCCACCGGTAACTCACTCTACTTACGTACAAGCGGCACTTCCCCGACGACGCGGAGAAGCTGTTCGCCGTGCTGGACGCGGCCGCGCAGAAACAGATCGAACGAGAGCGGCTCGGCAGCCTCGACAGTCTCCACACCATCGCCACCGGTAACTCACTCTACTTACGTACAAGCGGCACTTCCCCGACGACGCGGAGAAGCTGTTCGCCGTGCTGGACGCGGCCGCGCAGAAACAGATCGAACGAGAGCGGCTCGGCAGCCTCGACAGTCTCCACACCATCGCCACCGGTAACTCACTCTACTTACGTACAAGCGGCACTTCCCCGACGACGCGGAGAAGCTGTTCGCCGTGCTGGACGCGGCCGCGCAGAAACAGATCGAACGAGAGCGGCTCGGCAGCCTCGACAGTCTCCACACCATCGCCACCGGTAACTCACTCTACTTACGTACAAGCGGCACTTCCCCGACGACGCGGAGAAGCTGTTCGCCGTGCTGGACGCGGCCGCGCAGAAACAGATCGAACGAGAGCGGCTCGGCAGCCTCGACAGTCTCCACACCATCGCCACCGGTAACTCACTCTACTTACGTACAAGCGGCACTTCCCCGACGACGCGGAGAAGCTGTTCGCCGTGCTGGACGCGGCCGCGCAGAAACAGATCGAACGAGAGCGGCTCGGCAGCCTCGACAGTCTCCACACCATCGCCACCGGTAACTCACTCTACTTACGTACAAGCGGCACTTCCCCGACGACGCGGAGAAGCTGTTCGCCGTGCTGGACGCGGCCGCGCAGAAACAGATCGAACGAGAGCGGCTCGGCAGCCTCGACAGTCTCCACACCATCGCCACCGGTAACTCACTCTACTTACGTACAAGCGGCACTTCCCCGACGACGCGGAGAAGCTGTTCGCCGTGCTGGACGCGGCCGCGCAGAAACAGATCGAACGAGAGCGGCTCGGCAGCCTCGACAGTCTCCACACCATCGCCACCGGTAACTCACTCTACTTACGTACAAGCGGCACTTCCCCGACGACGCGGAGAAGCTGTTCGCCGTGCTGGACGCGGCCGCGCAGAAACAGATCGAACGAGAGCGGCTCGGCAGCCTCGACAGTCTCCACACCATCGCCACCGGTAACTCACTCTACTTACGTACAAGCGGCACTTCCCCGACGACGCGGAGAAGCTGTTCGCCGTGCTGGACGCGGCCGCGCAGAAACAGATCGAACGAGAGCGGCTCGGCAGCCTCGACAGTCTCCACACCATCGCCACCGGTAACTCACTCTACTTACGTACAAGCGGCACTTCCCCGACGACGCGGAGAAGCTGTTCGCCGTGCTGGACGCGGCCGCGCAGAAACAGATCGAACGAGAGCGGCTCGGCAGCCTCGACAGTCTCCACACCATCGCCACCGGTAACTCACTCTACTTACGTACAAGCGGCACTTCCCCGACGACGCGGAGAAGCTGTTCGCCGTGCTGGACGCGGCCGCGCAGAAACAGATCGAACGAGAGCGGCTCGGCAGCCTCGACAGTCTCCACACCATCGCCACCGGTAACTCACTCTACTTACGTACAAGCGGCACTTCCCCGACGACGCGGAGAAGCTGTTCGCCGTGCTGGACGCGGCCGCGCAGAAACAGATCGAACGAGAGCGGCTCGGCAGCCTCGACAGTCTCCACACCATCGCCACCGGTAACTCACTCTACTTACGTACAAGCGGCACTTCCCCGACGACGCGGAGAAGCTGTTCGCCGTGCTGGACGCGGCCGCGCAGAAACAGATCGAACGAGAGCGGCTCGGCAGCCTCGACAGTCTCCACACCATCGCCACCGGTAACTCACTCTACTTACGTACAAGCGGCACTTCCCCGACGACGCGGAGAAGCTGTTCGCCGTGCTGGACGCGGCCGCGCAGAAACAGATCGAACGAGAGCGGCTCGGCAGCCTCGACAGTCTCCACACCATCGCCACCGGTAACTCACTCTACTTACGTACAAGCGGCACTTCCCCGACGACGCGGAGAAGCTGTTCGCCGTGCTGGACGCGGCCGCGCAGAAACAGATCGAACGAGAGCGGCTCGGCAGCCTCGACAGTCTCCACACCATCGCCACCGGTAACTCACTCTACTTACGTACAAGCGGCACTTCCCCGACGACGCGGAGAAGCTGTTCGCCGTGCTGGACGCGGCCGCGCAGAAACAGATCGAACGAGAGCGGCTCGGCAGCCTCGACAGTCTCCACACCATCGCCACCGGTAACTCACTCTACTTACAACCGAGATATCGTGAGATCCGAAGTATCAGTCGTGACAAGTCCTGTAGAATTCCAAGTTCCTTTATAACATTCCTTTATATATATATATAACTTTCCACCGAGATACAGCCAGCTGACGTTAATTTTCATTCATAGAAGCACGTAAACTATCACCAGTTAAATTGATAGTTGAGAGGAAATCACTGAACAAAAATTTTTTTTTTTTCAATTTCATGCACCCAGCTGACGTATAATCCACCATGTTACGGTCAGCTGACAATATTTTTCCTTCAAGATGTTAGGTAAACCATAATCTGACAAATTTTAAGGTGGGAGGAAATGGCTAAAAAAATTTTTTTCTCGATGTTTGGGAGGAAAATTTATAAAAAAATCCCTTATTCATGTTACGAAGTTTCGTTTGAGAGGAAATTGGTCATGTCAACCTGTCACGGGCTCCCGGGCTAAAAAGTGTGTGTGGTGCAATACATACACGGCAGAAAGGAAACTTCTGAAACATCCCAGCCTGTAACATCCCACCACTGAGCATAGGCCTCTTTCTCCATAACCCAAAGATCATGTACTAATCAATATACCATTACATTCCACAGGTAGAACGATGACGAGCCCCCGGAGTCCATCGGCGAGTGTCTCAGGTAACACACCGCATGAAACATTCCGTAGACGCTTATATAATAAATGACTACATTACTATGTACAGTATATTTTTATATTTCTATTAACTGTCTCAAGTGATCTTAACAAACCAATGTATTTTAAGTATTATTATATATTTATACTAGCTGACCCCGCAAACGTTGTTTTTCCGTATATTTTATTAAACCCCGCAACCCCCTCTTGTGGGTGGAATTTCGTAAAACCCGTTCTTAGCTGACCTTTACTCGGTGAAAGGAATATTCCTACCAAATTTCAAGTCCTTACACCTTATGGTTCCAGAGATATTGTGATGAGTCAATATATGGGTGGAAATCTCTTTTATATAATTATTAAATTAAATAGATTGCTTCGAAACATGTGTCTATACTTATATCTATACTAATATTGCAAAATAATTTCAAAATATATTTACGTAAAAAGCCTGTCAGTGTTGTAGCTTGTAGGCTATAAAACATTACGCTATAACTTAAAATTAACAAATAATGTTTTACAAATAACTTAATTCTTTAATCTATACTAAAATATTATAAAGCTGTAGAGTTTGACTGATTTATGTTGAAAAATTCTTTTTATATCTGATAGTCCATTTATCGAGGAATATTTTTAGTGTGCGTGAAATCGCGAGGTACAGCTAGTTAATCATATTTCCATGATTTAAGTTAACCTTATTTCTAGTTAAGTTATAGTCGGACTTTTAATTCGATTCCAGATTTGACAATTTCAGTGTTGCATCATTACGACAAGTAATAAATAGTGACGTTGCGAAATTATTCGATACGAAAATCGAATATTTCCGGATCGATTCTTCTCGTTTATAATTTTATTCTCGTAAACTAAGTATATCAGGAAATTAAATGTTTCTAAACGGATAATTTAGTTATGACGATTAATTTTATTAAGGATCGGAGAGTTTTCTTTAATAATTGTGTGTGAAATAAATAAATAAATGTGATCATGAAGGAACATGAGAAATAAAACAAATATAGTGGTATTTTTAATTAGACGAAGCCAACTGACAGTAGCTAATGTCACTTTGTAAAATAATGATACCATATTTAAAGTAATAGTGATGCATTCAGTTCTCGTTCAATCAGATGAATGAGTAATGAGTGTGAATAGTCAATCACTTCAAACTATAAATGAATATATTGTTACGTGTTAGGGTTCGAACGATTGGGAGAGAAAGACCTGCTGACTCTTTTAGAGACTTTATTAACTAGCACTAGGTCCGACACAAAGCACTAGGTACAAACACTGGGTACAAAGACTGAGTACAAGGTACAAACACTAAGCACTAGGTACACTCACTAAGCACTAACGATTTCCAAGGTCGTAGCCAATGTCGTAGGTTTCCGCTGGTATCACTCTTGATCACTAGTCTTCACTTCGAAGTCGCTTCGTCGATCACTCAAACTGAACTGCCTCCGCTCGGCCACCCGCCTCTTTGGTCATACATTCATTTTCATCCACAACTTCAAAGGCGTCCAATTGCGCAGAAGTTTCATTTTTCACGTACTTGTAGGCGTTGCGGATCATTACTTTTTCAGTAACTGTGAAAGCTTTTCGTGGACGCTTTTTTCTTGGGGACAAGAAAACATCCACGTCTTTTTGTGATGTACTTGGCTGAGGATCCATTTTGATGGAAAACCAAAACAAATAGATTCACTCAAAGTTCACAAAAAACTATAAACGTAACAACAAACACAACGTAACAAAACTTTAACAAAACCCAACAAAATAGCAAAATATCGATTCGCAATGAAACAAGATATTCGTGCAGTCAGACTGGGAGAATGAAGCCGAATGACAAGATAAACAAAATTGCGATAGAATACTAAGAGAAAATAGAAAACTATCTAGGCTGTTTTATTATAAGTTTTGTTTTTAATATAAAAAAACAAAAATATTAACTTTTTATAAAATAAAGCTAATACTAATTAATAAATAATTATTATGAATAATTATGTATTTATTTAAATAAAAATCAATAATTTAGTATTTAATTGGCACACCAATATTATGATTACATAAACATAAATCGCGATTGTTTATCGATTTTTGTGTTCATCACTACACTATTAAATCTGGTATCATTATTTTACAAAATGACAGTAGCTAATGTCAAATCTGGAATCGAATTAAAAGTCCGACTATAGTTATGGAATGAATTTACAAAGTCTTTGATTACACTTATAAATATATAACTTTCTCTTTCCACGCCGCTATGGATATGGTAAAATGAACCTTATTATAACTACGTTTGGTCGATTTTTAAACATAAGCTTCTACTGAGAATCTAGTATCCGGTGTCAGTAGGACCAATTCTCTGAGACGTCGAAGGGCCTCACAGGAAAGACCCCCCATCTCGCACATACCCGTCGCTATGAGAGGTCATATGGAGATTTATACTGGTTTAGATATTTCTCGATTGATTTCGAAGTTATACTCCGTCCGGCCACTTATTATCTTTTTGACAGCTCACGCCTATAAATTACAGTAATTTTTTTTTTCGGAATAACGTACTAAAAATTTTACTGTAATGTCATACTTTATTGACGATTTGATTGATTGAGTGAAGTACCCTGTGCATAACAAACAACCACAGACTATGAAACAGTTCTTGAAATAATAAATCGATAATAAATCGATCATATGATAAAAATAATTTTACGTCATGTGATTATTGTTTCTAAAAATTTAATACAAAAAAGGAAATAAAAATAGTATCTATGACCCCAAGATTGATTACTTGCAAGGAATTTAGTCGAAATCTTGAAATTTAATTGCAAACCAAGAATAAAGAGCAATAACTCTGTTAATTCATTTAATTTATTATTTATATATTTCATTTATAATTTAAAAAACTAATAAACGAATAAATAAATAATATTTTTTAACTAAATGTATTTAATTAAATCGATTGAAAGTTCTTCTTAAATAAAATCGATTATTATTTCGAATCGAATAAATAACGTGTGAGGCAGTCACTAATGTCAAAATTTCTTGAAGTGTCAAAAAGATAATTAGTGGCCGGACGGGGTATAATTTTGATTTGTAGGAAGTTATGTTGCTTAGTGTTTCTAACGTAAACATTGATAATAATTGTTATCAGTTATTGCATAGAAGTACGAATTTCCAATATAGTCAAAAACATAATCTTTCTATGAGAATTTAGTAAAAATAGAAAAAAAGCGAGTGTGCAGACCACACGACTGAAGTAAAACTTCTTTAGCTCCATCTAATTTATATCTCCCTCTCATCTTCCGTCCGCTTCGCCCGATCACACTTATCTTAACGCTCTCGTCACACATTCACCAGCTTACTCCCCAAGTCAAGCGTGCGCAAAGAAGTTTTACTTTAAAAATTGAAAAATATGTGTCTCAGCTCCGACTCTGACTCTGTTACTCATAGTAGAAAAAGTAGAGTAGACTCATATTTACGAGAAGGATTGGAGCTTAATCCACCACGCTGCTCCACTGTGGGTCGGCGGATATATTCCCTAGTATGAGTAACGATCGCTATCAGCTGTACATGATAACAACCGGGACCGACGGCTTAACGTGCTCTCCGAGGCACGGTGGGAGACCCACGAGGACAGGCATCTAAATCTGATAGAAATATTTGTACAAATACAAATATCGGTAACGGGAATCGAACCCGCAAGCTGTCTACCACTCCAGCAGTGACGATCGGTATAGAACCCACGTCCCTTCCAGACCGCTCCCCGTCCGCCGGCGGCACGGCGCGGTCGGTGTCGGCGCTGGACGCCGCCGCCGCGCAACGGGCCAGAGCGAGAGCGCTGTACTCGCATCTCGCTCGCTCCAAGGTGGCCGCGGGCACGGCTAGCTTGCGTGAGTATACACACAGGCACACACGTACACAACACACACACACGGGTCGATTTCATGAATCGAATTAAATTGCCACTTTTTTTCGCTTTTTAAAAATCCTCGTTTTATTAGTATTGGGCAGCATATAATGTTTACAATAATTAAACTTTTATATACGGAATGTGTAAAATTATGCATGGTATTTACTTAAAGTACCAGATATTCAAGATTGGGGTAACAAGAATGAGTGAGCAGATGAGTCGAACACACTCACACATACAAATTCTCATTTTAAACTGAGAACACATACAGTCAAACACGTGCACACATCACTTTTTTTATCAACACTTGGATACAGACAAATAAAGACGCAACACTGTTTAAACAAATAAACAAAAAATTAATTACTTACCTACGTACGAGAAGTACTCACACATACACAAACGCACACACGAATTCACTTGCGCACATAACACTTTAACACATGTATACAGATAAATAAGACGCTCTACTGCTGATTACTGTTCCAATTGACAAACTCAAACAATTGTTTATTTACTCTATTTTCTTTAAGAAAATGAAGTAAATAATGATTTTTACTATAAATAATCATATGTATTTTATATGCTATCGTGAAGAGGGAGAAGTCGCCCAGCAAGGTACATACTGATCAACAATATTACATTTAACAATATATAGAATGCTAAAAATTCTTTACCATGCGTTGGCGCAATGGTCATGGCAACTGTCTGTTGCGGTAGTTTTCGCGGGTTCGATCCCCGCACACGAGAATTATTTCCTTAGGCTTAGATGTTTGTTGTAATCTGTACATTAGTGCTTTGTCTTGTGTGTGTCTGGGGATTGTCGACACAGGATTCACGTCCTACTGGGGTATGAGAAAATATTCTTAAAAAAGTATACTATATCCCTTATATTTCCTTATACCTTCAATGGAGGGAGGGGGGAGGTGTTGTAGATCAGGCTCTCCCGGGAAAATGTAATTCCTGGCTCTTTAATTTTTAATATACAACTATGTTGATTGTGTCAACTGCATACAACTGTCCAAGCGTCAGGTATTTAGCTCATCACCCCACCCTTAAACTATAATTAATATATTACGAAGAAAGTGGTCGACTGGTCGTATACTAATCACGTGAAGTGATACACGCCGTTTTGTGCTTAAATTAAAGGTAATTAAATTTACTACAACCTCTCTTGATTCGACGTTCGTCGTAGGATGAGTATTTCCCACCGAAATTTGGGTCCAAAGTTGGTCAAAACTGTAATGCCGGCCACACACGCTACGGTCTACCGGAGAGGAAAACTGTACAGGTTCACCTGCGCAGGTACACCGGAACGTGTGTGGGAATAGACCTGTGCAGTTTTTTTAACCTGCGCAGGCGACCGGAGCAAATTCGAAAATCAATTTTTTCAAGGTACACCTTACGGTGTACCTGAACGTGTGTGCGTGTACTCCGGTCGCCTGCGCAGGTCGCGTCAATTGTTTTCTATGTTTCATTCGGACGGTTGTCTCGTCGCTTGTCACGAATACGTAATTCAGCAATTAAAAATGGCTAATTCACGAAAAAAAATCCTTCAAGATTTTTATAAAAGTAATCCATGTCTCTGGCAAATTAAAAACAAAGATTACCATAATCGAGATAAAAAATTATATATTAATCGAGATAAAAAAATTATATATTTTTTATATAATTTTTTATCTCGATTATGGTATTAAAAGTATATATATTTTATCTTTTAAATTAACGCAAGGCCTAGCAATGCCAGCGCGTCATCATCCTCCTTCGATGCCATCGCAAAAAGAACTGAAGACCGCTCCGGTACACCGGAACGTCCCCATACACGATACCGGTGTTCGGTGGACCTGCGCAGGTGAACCTGTACAGTTTTCCTCTCCGGTAGACCGTAGCGTGTATGGCCGACATAAACTTCACTTTTTTGGAAAAAACGATCAACTTTTGAAGAGCTGTATCTCGGCTTCTATTTGACCTACAGAGCTGGTTTTGGGCTCAAATTGTAGCTAATTTAAACTACTTTAAAAATGTATCCTACATGTATTCTCTAAAAATGCATACTTTGGAAGATATAGTGAAAAAACCGAAACAAGTGCCAAAATTTCGTGGTTTTTCGAGCGCCCCAAAGTTAGCACAGGTCTTTCGGAGTTGCAAAACTGGATTTACACTACTGGTACTGATCCTAACAACATATGAAAAAAGCAGAACTAGCAGACCATTTGCGATTTTAGCCCTTTTTTGTGTATGATTTGACTGGCCTATTATTTGACCCCCGTGAAGTAACACCCGATTGTCGACATATTTTCTGTCAACCATGAGACATCCATAGAAATGGGTAAAATAATTCAAGATTTGACCGAAGGATGTATCATATAGATTTAAGTTGAAAAATATACTTTAAAATTGATAATAGTAATAATCACAGTCCAGTTTACCCCCTAGTTTGCCGGGAAGAGATCATTCATCTTTTCAGCGATAAGGTCCACCCTTGTACCTGATGGTATTTTGATAAAATCTATTTTGCTATGTAATACAATCTGTTTTGTACAATAAAGCAGTGACGTAGCGAGCTTTACTCGCGCTGGGGCACAATACCTTTTTAGCCCCCTCCCCTCTTCGAAAACCATATAATAAGTCATTTTTGTTCTGCGGAACATTTGGCGCCCCTTTGTGAGTAGCGCCCGGGTCATGAGGACCCCCTCCCCCTTGCTCCCCCCTCGCTAGACCACTGCATAACATTATAATCACAGTCGTCGATATTTTATAGACATTTTTACAATAATTCCAGCGCGCGCTAAAAGGTCGCCCGTGAGCGCGGCCGTGCCCCCCAGTCCCGAGAGGGTGGTGAGTCGCTCCCGGTCCCGTCCGGGCGTGTCGCAGTCACAACGTGAGTAGTTTTCCCTATGCAAACGTTATAATTAGAATGTGTTTCATCTGTTTCCTGTGATCTAAAGCGTTGTCATGTGTGTGTGTGAAGCACAAGCTTCATTATACATATTTATAAGAAGTATGGTAATAAATCTGTATGTTTGTGTGCGCAGCGACGTCCCGGTCGTCGTCGCCGTCGTCCCGCAGCGGGCCCGTGTCGCTGACGGGCGCGCGCCGCAGACCCTCGGGCATCCCGCGCTCGCTGGCCGGCTCCCGGGAGACCAGCCCCACCAGGTCCGTCCATACTACCATACTACACTACTGGTGACAGGTCGCCGTCGTCCCGCAGCGGGCCCGTGTAGACCCTCGGGCATCCCGCGCTCGCTGGCCGGCTCCCGGGAGACCAGCCCCACCAGGTCCGTCCATACTACCATACTACACTACTGGTGACAGGTCGCCGTCGTCCCGCAGCGGGCCCGTGTAGACCCTCGGGCATCCCGCGCTCCCTGGCCGGCTCCCGGGAGACCAGCCCCACCAGGTCCGTCCATACTACCATACTACACTACTGGTGACAGGTCGCCGTCGTCCCGCAGCGGGCCCGTGTAGACCCTCGGGCATCCCGCGCTCGCTGGCCGGCTCCCGGGAGACCAGCCCCACCAGGTCCGTCCATACTACCATACTACACTACTGGTGACAGGTCGCCGTCGTCCCGCAGCGGGCCCGTGTAGACCCTCGGGCATCCCGCGCTCGCTGGCCGGCTCCCGGGAGACCAGCCCCACCAGGTCCGTCCATACTACCATACTACACTACTGGTGACAGGTCGCCGTCGTCCCGCAGCGGGCCCGTGTAGACCCTCGGGCATCCCGCGCTCGCTGGCCGGCTCCCGGGAGACCAGCCCCACCAGGTCCGTCCATACTACCATACTACACTACTGGTGACAGGTCGCCGTCGTCCCGCAGCGGGCCCGTGTAGACCCTCGGGCATCCCGCGCTCGCTGGCCGGCTCCCGGGAGACCAGCCCCACCAGGTCCGTCCATACTACCATACTACACTACTGGTGACAGGTCGCCGTCGTCCCGCAGCGGGCCCGTGTAGACCCTCGGGCATCCCGCGCTCGCTGGCCGGCTCCCGGGAGACCAGCCCCACCAGGTCCGTCCATACTACCATACTACACTACTGGTGACAGCCATAGCCATAACTACTTCAGAATTATGAATACAACGGTCACAGCACTGGCTCATGGCTGGTGCGTTAGCGGTCGCGGGTTCGATCCCCGCACATGGTTGCCATAGTCTGATCGTTTGTGCTTGTGTATTATGTGTTTTCGGACCCCTGACACATGAGTAAATTATAGTGGAACCGTTGAGTGTGAGGCGTTTATTTTAATTTTTTTTTTTTTTTTCATTCTGTAATTGCCCTGAACTTTGTCCGAGATTTCAAAATCAGCCTTAAAATTTAGCAAAAAAAAAACTAGTCTCTCCCTAAAATTGTTATCGTCGATTCTCACGATATCCAGTAATAAAGGTCCTTGACCTCGAGCTGTCGCTTGCCTGTCAACTCTACTGACAACTCCTTTCTCCGTTTACCAGGAGCGGCCGGTCGAGTAGTGTGGCGGGTGCAGTGAGTCTCCGGCGACGCGAGTCCTGCGAGAGGTCTCAACGCGCGCCCACCGCCACGCTGCGCCTGTTGCAACAGTCCCGGGACGCGGAGGCGGCGCTCAGGGTACGTGTGCTGTGTGGTGTGTGGTGGGTGCCGTGAGCCGGCAGAGTACATGGACTCAGTGCTGTACTGTCTGGCGAATTGTTAGCCTAATACGTGTGCTGTCCTAGCTGGAGTATTATTGGCAAGGTGCGAAGTCATGGTGGAGGTAAGCCGAATCGACACAAGCGTACGCAGTGGTGAATTTTTGAACTAAACGGAGATGTTTTATGACTCTGTCGTATAAAATACACGTAAACATTTTAATTTTTTATCAATAATAAAATTTTAATAAAATGAGCAACCGGAGTTGCTGTGTCATTAATTGTGGAAATACTAGCAGAAAGAGTGAGTGTAAATTTTATACATTTCCAACTGCGAAATGGAAAATAAATCAAAGAAAAAAGTGGATAGTAGCAGTAAGACGGCGAAAGTAAGTAGTATCATAACCTTAATTTCAGTATTAATAATAAAAGAGTATAACAAGCATTTGGAAACTGGTAAATGTTGTTGACACAATAATATATTATCTAAATTAGTAATTTGAAATATAAATGTTTTTACTTGTGGAATTTATCAAAATTTAATAAACTATTGTATGTATTTTATTAAGAATTTCATATAAATAATGAAAAATATTTTGCTACTCTTTAGATTAAAACAACGTGTTTATTAAATTTAAAAAATTTAGGTACTAATTTGGAACTCAATTCGATGATTTACTGGTTGAAACCCAGTTTTGATGATGACATCCATGTTTTCGTAACGACTTAAATAAAAAAATATTAAATTAAAAAAATTAATATTTTACGTTATCTTCAATATTCAGCTATTACATTATCTTTTTATTTTTATTCTTTACCTTTACCTTTACCTTTACAATTATGTATAATTATACTCTTTGTTTCCAAAGTTTGTTTCCTTTTAGTTTTGTTAAAATTAATTTTACAACTCATGTGTAGGTAGGTACTCAGCTATGCTTTAGAAATTAGAATTGACTACAGATTACACACAGATAGTATAAAACTATAAAGCTAGCTAGAATTGACTTAATCTAGTCATGTAAATATTACCTAAATAATTTGTTTATCAATGATACTTACGTTTTTTTTTAAGAGATTTAATTCAATATAAAATAGCACGTAATTTCGTCAGTTCGTCACTACATTTTTTTCACATATTGATAGTTATTTTAACAATAAAAAATAGTTATTGTCAAATATCATTAATATACTGCCAATCACAGATTATATCTGCCAATACTGTCCCCTTTTAGTTCATACCTCGAGTGGCGCTACCGTCACGCACCTAGCCAATAGAGCAATGCCAGTTTGTGCCTAATCATATTGGCATTTTATTGTTTTCTGTTTGTTTGCCCTCCTTCAGCTGTATTTCAGCTTAAAAACGGACACCTATGTTTTCACCAGTGTCATTCTCTCATTAGCCTATAAATAACGCGAACTTTTTTTTCCGGAAATGATCGAGTATTTTTCAATCAGCAAATTACTCAAGACTCGACTCATCACTTACTATAGTCCTAAAATAGAAATGGCCAATAATAATTGAATTGAATTTGCATTCCAGAGTCCCGAGGACAGTTCGACGTGTGAGATGCGGCGGGACGACGACTCAGAGGCGTCCAGCGTCTGCTCCGAACGGAGTCTGGACTCGTACCGCAGACACGATGTGAGTTATATCCTAACATTATTGCGTTTATGCTTGTTTTACAATTTAAGGACAACAATCCGGCTTGAAGGACCATAACGGATATTGAAAACACACTTTCTGAGAAATTTATTTCACTAACATTTATTCGCTATAAATCAATATTCATTGATAATAGAATTTATTTCAGTCAAATCCACCTTACTTTCATTATAGAGTCTATTAGCTTAGTGCGCTTCTAACCTTTTTATGTGTATGTTTGTTTATACTGTATCGTGTCTTTTGCAGAGCGTACCGTGGTCCGGACGTCTCGGCTGGGAGAGCTCCCCGCCTCCTCCTCCTCCGCCAGACGACATCATAGCATTGTGCGCCTGTACGCACTGGACCGAGCGAAAGGATGGATTGACACACCTCGTAAGTATACACATATACACTATCTTCCATTACACACACATAAACACATACCTCTCCCACCCACAAACAAATCCACTACCTCTTCCACCCACTCACAAACACACTACCTTCCACCCACAAACAAACACACTACCTCACCCACCCACAAACAAATCCACTACCTCTCCCACCCACAAACAAATCCACTACCTCTCCCACCCACAAACAAATCCACTACCTCTCCCACCCACAAACAAATCCACTACCTCTCCCACCCACTCACAAATACTACCTCCCACCCACAAACAACACACTGCCTCACCCACCCACAAACAAATCCACTACCTCTCCCGCCCACAAACAAATCCACTACCTCTCCCACCCACACACAAACACACTACCTCTCCCATCCACACACAAACACACTACCTCTGACATACACACACACACACACCAGCTGTCCAACCACTGAACGGCCACTTGTCTCCCCAGGCGAACTACCTGAACAGCGGGCGCCTGCTGTCCGAGCCGCAGCTGCGGCGGCTGACAGAACTGCTCAACAAGATGTTCGTGGACGCGCACACGAAGGTGTTCTCGCTGCTGCTGGACGCCGTGTGCGAGCTGCTGCTGGTGCACTGGCAGCAGCTGCGCGACTGGCTCTACCAGCTCATGTTCAGGTCACCCCTCCATACACATATATATACTTTAGTCAACAAGATGTTCGTGGACGCGCACACGAAGGTGTTCTCGCTGCTGCTGGACGCCGTGTGCGAGCTGCTGCTGGTGCACTGGCAGCAGCTGCGCGACTGGCTCTACCAGCTCATGTTCAGGTCACCCCTCCATACACATATATATACTTTAGTCAACAAGATGTTCGTGGACGCGCACACGAAGGTGTTCTCGCTGCTGCTGGACGCCGTGTGCGAGCTGCTGCTGGTGCACTGGCAGCAGCTGCGCGACTGGCTCTACCAGCTCATGTTCAGGTCACCCCTCCATACACATATATATACTTTAGTCAACAAGATGTTCGTGGACGCGCACACGAAGGTGTTCTCGCTGCTGCTGGACGCCGTGTGCGAGCTGCTGCTGGTGCACTGGCAGCAGCTGCGCGACTGGCTCTACCAGCTCATGTTCAGGTCACCCCTCCATACACATATATATACTTTAGTCAACAAGATGTTCGTGGACGCGCACACGAAGGTGTTCTCGCTGCTGCTGGACGCCGTGTGCGAGCTGCTGCTGGTGCACTGGCAGCAGCTGCGCGACTGGCTCTACCAGCTCATGTTCAGGTCACCCCTCCATACACATATATATACTTTAGTCAACAAGATGTTCGTGGACGCGCACACGAAGGTGTTCTCGCTGCTGCTGGACGCCGTGTGCGAGCTGCTGCTGGTGCACTGGCAGCAGCTGCGCGACTGGCTCTACCAGCTCATGTTCAGGTCACCCCTCCATACACATATATATACTTTAGTCAACAAGATGTTCGTGGACGCGCACACGAAGGTGTTCTCGCTGCTGCTGGACGCCGTGTGCGAGCTGCTGCTGGTGCACTGGCAGCAGCTGCGCGACTGGCTCTACCAGCTCATGTTCAGGTCACCCCTCCATACACATATATATACTTTAGTCAACAAGATGTTCGTGGACGCGCACACGAAGGTGTTCTCGCTGCTGCTGGATGCCGTGTGCGAGCTGCTGCTGGTGCACTGGCAGCAGCTGCGCGACTGGCTCTACCAGCTCATGTTCAGGTCACCCCTCCATACACATATATATACTTTAGTCAACAAGATGTTCGTGGACGCGCACACGAAGGTGTTCTCGCTGCTGCTGGACGCCGTGTGCGAGCTGCTGCTGGTGCACTGGCAGCAGCTGCGCGACTGGCTCTACCAGCTCATGTTCAGGTCACCCCTCCATACACATATATATACTTTAGTCAACAAGATGTTCGTGGACGCGCACACGAAGGTGTTCTCGCTGCTGCTGGACGCCGTGTGCGAGCTGCTGCTGGTGCACTGGCAGCAGCTGCGCGACTGGCTCTACCAGCTCATGTTCAGGTCACCCCTCCATACACATATATATATACTTTAGTCAACAAGATGTTCGTGGACGCGCACACGAAGGTGTTCTCGCTGCTGCTGGACGCCGTGTGCGAGCTGCTGCTGGTGCACTGGCAGCAGCTGCGCGACTGGCTCTACCAGCTCATGTTCAGGTCACCCCTCCATACACATATATATACTTTAGTCAACAAGATGTTCGTGGACGCGCACACGAAGGTGTTCTCGCTGCTGCTGGACGCCGTGTGCGAGCTGCTGCTGGTGCACTGGCAGCAGCTGCGCGACTGGCTCTACCAGCTCATGTTCAGGTCACCCCTCCATACACATATATATACTTTAGTCAACAAGATGTTCGTGGACGCGCACACGAAGGTGTTCTCGCTGCTGCTGGACGCCGTGTGCGAGCTGCTGCTGGTGCACTGGCAGCAGCTGCGCGACTGGCTCTACCAGCTCATGTTCAGGTCACCCCTCCATACACATATATATACTTTAGTCAACAAGATGTTCGTGGACGCGCACACGAAGGTGTTCTCGCTGCTGCTGGACGCCGTGTGCGAGCTGCTGCTGGTGCACTGGCAGCAGCTGCGCGACTGGCTCTACCAGCTCATGTTCAGGTCACCCCTCCATACACATATATATACTTTAGTCAACAAGATGTTCGTGGACGCCCACACGAAGGTGTTCTCGCTGCTGCTGGACGCCGTGTGCGAGCTGCTGCTGGTGCACTGGCAGCAGCTGCGCGACTGGCTCTACCAGCTCATGTTCAGGTCACCCCTCCATACACATATATATACTTTAGTCAACAAGATGTTCGTGGACGCGCACACGAAGGTGTTCTCGCTGCTGCTGGACGCCGTGTGCGAGCTGCTGCTGGTGCACTGGCAGCAGCTGCGCGACTGGCTCTACCAGCTCATGTTCAGGTCACCCCTCCATACACATATATATACTTTAGTCAACAAGATGTTCGTGGACGCGCACACGAAGGTGTTCTCGCTGCTGCTGGACGCCGTGTGCGAGCTGCTGCTGGTGCACTGGCAGCAGCTGCGCGACTGGCTCTACCAGCTCATGTTCAGGTCACCCCTCCATACACATATATATACTTTAGTCAACAAGATGTTCGTGGACGCGCACACGAAGGTGTTCTCGCTGCTGCTGGACGCCGTGTGCGAGCTGCTGCTGGTGCACTGGCAGCAGCTGCGCGACTGGCTCTACCAGCTCATGTTCAGGTCACCCCTCCATACACATATATATACTTTAGTCAACAAGATGTTCGTGGACGCGCACACGAAGGTGTTCTCGCTGCTGCTGGACGCCGTGTGCGAGCTGCTGCTGGTGCACTGGCAGCAGCTGCGCGACTGGCTCTACCAGCTCATGTTCAGGTCACCCCTCCATACACATATATATACTTTAGTCAACAAGATGTTCGTGGACGCGCACACGAAGGTGTTCTCGCTGCTGCTGGACGCCGTGTGCGAGCTGCTGCTGGTGCACTGGCAGCAGCTGCGCGACTGGCTCTACCAGCTCATGTTCAGGTCACCCCTCCATACACATATATATCATCACTTCAACTTATCGCAGTCCACTGCTGGACATAGGCCTCACCAAGTTCGCGCCAAAAATGGCGCCAACTCATGTATTTTGCCTATGGTCACCACGCTGGGCAGGTGGGTTGGTAACCGCAGGGCAGGCTTTATCACAACGAAGACGCTGCTGCCCGTCTACGGCCGGTGTATTAGAAAGCCAGCAGTTGGATGGTTATCCCGCCATCGGTCGGCTTTTTAAGTTCCAAAGTGGTAGTGGAACTTTGTTATCCCTTAGTCGCCTCCTACGACACCCATGGGAAGAGAAGGGGTGGCTATATTATTTACTGTCGTAACTACACAGCAGTCATACGTGCCAGTATGCATACTTTTTAATATGTCACACTTTTTACATGGGCAAAGTTATAAAAATACATCTGTTCTCCCTACAGACTGCTGATGAAGTTGGGCACAGACATCCTGGGCTCGGTGCAGAGCAAGATCATGAAGACTCTTGACGTCATACACGAGTGTTTCCCGGCCGAACTGCAGCTTCATAACATATTTAGGTATGTACTGTTTTATTGGTAAAAGACTGTTAGGAATAAATCTCGAAGGACCAAGAGCGATAGCCAGGCCAAAAAGCGATGGATGAATTGTGTGAGTGAGGACATGAGAAAGAAAGGAGTAGACGCCGAATTGACGAATAATAGAGAGGAATGGAAGAGGAAAACATGTTGTGCCGACTCTACATAAGTGGAATAAGGGCAGGAAGATGGCTGTTTTATTTTCAGAAATCGTAAAAAAATGTCCAATTAGACAAGTATAGTACGCCAGTAGATGGCGTTACTAAAGAGTTTAATTTCGTTTGGGTGCGAATCTATGGACTGGTATTTTTTTGGTACCTTTTTATGGACAGAAATGCAGTAACAAGAGTTACAGCTTAAGTGTTTTTGTTTTTACATTGGATCCTTATGCATTTGCACTTTTTTGGCCATGTTCTATAATAAGATTATCGTAGTATAAAGTAACACTGGAGGTAACAATCTTGTTGGCAGGTTTCTTGCGGACGGAGCGACTGCCCCTACAGCTAAGACAAAGGTGGCGGCGCTGCGCTTCCTGGCCGACCTCGCGCACGACTACTGCACGCCCAGCGGGCTGGCGCTGGCCTTACACGGTGCGTTTATTTATTTTATATACAACTAGGTCGGCAAACAAACGTACAGCTCACATGATGGTAAGCGATTACCGTAGTATATAGACGTCTGGGACACCAGGAGTATCGCAAGCGCGTTGCTCCCCCAGCTCTGGCCACCTTACCACAGGAACACAACACCGCTTGAGAGCAGTATTATTTAGCTGTGATCTTCTGTAAGGTCCTTGTGCTTCCCCAATTGGGCTGCTCCAGATTTTAAGCAGGATATTTCCTGCTGTGTGTTACCTTGATAAAACGTGATCGATTGTGACGTCATATACGTCCTGGACGCTCGTGACGTCACTGTAACCTGTGCGGGCATGTAACATTGTAACGTGTCCATTCGTGACGTTATTTACGTCCTCGCCGCACAGGAAAACGTGGTGCAATTGACCTCTCGTAAGGGCGCTGCCTCGAGTTTTGTGGGCAGCGGGGCGGCAGCGACGGTGGCGCAGGTTTAGAGCAGGCAACGCAGGCCCGTTCTCGAAACCAGCGGTAGATCGCGTAGCTAGCTATAGTCCGGCCGTTTACGACGAAGTATTTCGTACACCGACCCCTCATCTTTTGTCTTTGGTGCTCGCGTATAAACATATTGACGTTGCGCTCACACAACAACACTGCAATGCTGACGCGCTCCGCTTGTTGCCCGCCACCGCGCCGCTGCCACGCCGCTGTTTTTGAGGGCCGGTCCATTTGATTGTACGCATAAGATCCGGTCGCTCCCGCGCCGCCGCCGCTTCCGCCCCGCTGCCCGCAAAACTAGAGGCAGTGCCCTAATTGACATCTAACTCGTGGGTATCTGATGACTCATCCTTCACCCATTGGTCGATGTAACGCATGTGTCCACTCCTGACGACACTGTCACACGCGTGTCGGGAGAGCGTGCATACCTACTATTACGTGACTTCTAATTACCGTCCTCGTGTTTTTACGTTTGTTTTGCTCGCGAAGGACGAATTGACGTATTTGTGACGTGATAGTTAGCTCATGGTATAACTTTCGTGATGTCACTGTGTTAACGTGACACTTGTGTACATTAGTGTAGGGATGTTACATTTAGTAAGAAAATCGATAATCGATTAAGAATCGATTACTTTTTCACATCCCTACATTAGTGACCCCCAGAGAAAATCCAACTTAGTTTTATTTGCTGAGATAAAAATGAAGGTGTGTGCCCAGGTGGTGCCAGCGGGGCCGCGGGGCGCGCCCTGGTGAAGGTGTCCCTGCTGGCGGCCGACCCGCGGGCCGCGGACGTGCGCGTGGCGGCGCGCCGGGCGCTCGCCTGCCTGTACGACTGCAACCCCGTGCCCGTGAGTACTGACTGGGGGGAGGGGGGAGGGGGGGGGGGGGGAGGGGGGACACGCGCCGGTGAAGGTGTCCCTGCTGGCGGCCGACCCGCGCGCCGCGGACGTGCGCGTGGCGGCGCGCCGGGCGCTCGCCTGCCTGTACGACTGCAACCCCGTGCCCGTGAGTACTGACTGGGGGGAGGGGGGAGGGGGGACACGCGCCGGTGAAGGTGTCCCTGCTGGCGGCCGACCCGCGCGCCGCGGACGTGCGCGTGGCGGCGCGCCGGGCGCTCGCCTGCCTGTACGACTGCAACCCCGTGCCCGTGAGTACTGACTGGGGGGGGGGGGGAGGGGGGAGGGGGGAGGGGGGACACGCGCCGGTGAAGGTGTCCCTGCTGGCGGCCGACCCGCGCGCCGCGGACGTGCGCGTGGCGGCGCGCCGGGCGCTCGCCTGCCTGTACGACTGCAACCCCGTGCCCGTGAGTACTGACTGGGGGGAGGGGGGAGGGGGGACACGCGCCGGTGAAGGTGTCCCTGCTGGCGGCCGACCCGCGCGCCGCGGACGTGCGCGTGGCGGCGCGCCGGGCGCTCGCCTGCCTGTACGACTGCAACCCCGTGCCCGTGAGTACTGACTGGGGGGAGGGGGGGGGGGGGGAGGGGGGACACGCGCCGGTGAAGGTGTCCCTGCTGGCGGCCGACCCGCGCGCCGCGGACGTGCGCGTGGCGGCGCGCCGGGCGCTCGCCTGCCTGTACGACTGCAACCCCGTGCCCGTGAGTACTGACTGGGGGGAGGGGGAGGGGGGACACGCGCCGGTGAAGGTGTCCCTGCTGGCGGCCGACCCGCGCGCCGCGGACGTGCGCGTGGCGGCGCGCCGGGCGCTCGCCTGCCTGTACGACTGCAACCCCGTGCCCGTGAGTACTGACTGGGGGGAGGGGGGAGGGGGGACACGCGCCGGTGAAGGTGTCCCTGCTGGCGGCCGACCCGCGCGCCGCGGACGTGCGCGTGGCGGCGCGCCGGGCGCTCGCCTGCCTGTACGACTGCAACCCCGTGCCCGTGAGTACTGACTGGGGGGAGGGGGGACACGCGCCGGTGAAGGTGTCCCTGCTGGCGGCCGACTACTGACTGGGGGGGGGGGGCGCGGGGGCGAACTGAGTTCACGCACATGAGGACAACCCTACCTCCGACCCTCAACAGGAATATGGCTACCTTACTCGCTCCAGGAACATAGTACTTGAGAGCACTTGAGGTGTCCCTGCTGGCGGCCGACCCGCGCGCCGCGGACGTGCGCGTGGCGGCGCGCCGGGCGCTCGCCTGCCTGTACGACTGCAACCCCGTGCCCGTGAGTACTGACTGGGGGGGGGGGGGGGGGGGGAGGGGGGACACGCGCCGGTGAAGGTGTCCCTGCTGGCGGCCGACCCGCGCGCCGCGGACGTGCGCGTGGCGGCGCGCCGGGCGCTCGCCTGCCTGTACGACTGCAACCCCGTGCCCGTGAGTACTGACTGGGGGGAGGGGGGAGGGGGGACACGCGCCGGTGAAGGTGTCCCTGCTGGCGGCCGACCCGCGCGCCGCGGACGTGCGCGTGGCGGCGCGCCGGGCGCTCGCCTGCCTGTACGACTGCAACCCCGTGCCCGTGAGTACTGACTGGGGGGAGGGGGGAGGGGGGACACGCGCCGGTGAAGGTGTCCCTGCTGGCGGCCGACCCGCGCGCCGCGGACGTGCGCGTGGCGGCGCGCCGGGCGCTCGCCTGCCTGTACGACTGCAACCCCGTGCCCGTGAGTACTGACTGGGGGGAGGGGGGAGGGGGGACGCGCCGGTGAAGGTGTCCCTGCTGGCGGCCGACTACTGACTGGGGGGGGGCGCGGGGGCGAACTGAGTTCACGCACATGAGGACAACCCTACCTCCGACCCTCAACAGGAATATGGCTACCTTACTCGCTCCAGGAACATAGTACTTGAGAGCACTTATTTAGCTCTGATCTTCTGCGAAGTCAAAGTACTTCTCCAGTGGTGCTGCTCCAGATTTTGAGGCTTTACTGTACATCAATAAATCCTTACCCTATTTTGTACCTAACCAAACTGCTGCTGAAATCTTCTGTGAGACTGAGATAATTCTTATCAGCTAGCTAATTTTTATGTAGTTCAGATTAGGGCATCGAAACTCGGTTCAATTTTGAAAACCCGGGTTTTCGGGTCTAAGAGTAATCAAAACCCGGGTAGACCGGTTTTTTCGAGCATTTCGATCTTTTTATTCTATTTTTTTTTGAAATACACTAATCTGCGTTTATATATCGATTTCCTTCAATGAGTGCAAAATATAAAGGATGAGGAATAATTTAAATAAATGAAACAGTACTTTACAAATTACAAAAACAGTTTTACATACATAAATACAATCACACCTCTTTCCCATAGGGGTAGGCAGAGACCACTTCTTTCCACTTGCTATGATCCTTACATATTTGTTTCGCTTCGTCCATTTTTATTATTCCTTTCATACATACTCTTCGGTTTAGGGTACTCTTGACCTGGCCTTTTTTGAAGACGTCTCTGAGGTCTTGAAACGTCAGCCTAGGTCTCGCCTTTACACTTTATTCGTCAATCGTTCTTCATTCATTCTCTCGACATGGCCAAACCATCTCAGCATAACTTTCTCAATTTTTGTTACTACATCTTCTTTCAGACCACAACATTTCATTATCTCACTGTTTCTTATCCTGTCACTCAGTTTAACTCCTATCATATTTCTTAACGCTCTCATCTCAACTGCATTTATTCTACTTTCATATTTCTTCTGCCATACCCAAATTTCACTTCTATACATGAGTGTCGGAACAAACACCCCCCTATGCACAGCCAAAAGAGCCTTATCAGACACCTTCCGACTGCTCATAAAGGAGTGCAAAGATCCATTCATCATGATTCCTGCATTCATTCTTCTTTCAATATCACTCTCACACTTTCCATCTCTTGTAAACTTTGAACCCAGATACACAAACTCATTCACCTGTTCAATTTGTTTATCTCCAATCACGACATTGCAGTCTGTCACTGTCTCATGTCTTTCAAACACCATCACTTTCGTCTTCTTTACATTCATCTTCAGTCACTCAGTCACTTCAGCCTATTGCAGTCCACTGCTGGACATATGCCTAACCAAGTTCGCGCCAGACATCCCGGTTTTCCGCAATCCTCATACAGCCTATACCGGTAATCTTACGTAGATCGTCGGTCCAACGGGCCGGAGGACGTCCCACACTGCATTTACCAAGACGCGGTCTCCACTAAACTCTCAGGACACGTCTGCTCCAACGGCCATGGGTCCTGCGACACAGATGACCCCACTGCCACTTCAACGTGCTAATTCTGTGGGCTATGTCGGTTACTTTCGTTCTCTCGTGGATAGTCTCATTTCTAGTCCTATCTTTGAGAGAAACCCCAAGCATAGCCCGTTTCATTGCGCGTTGAGCGACTTTAAGCTTGTGGACAAGTCCCTTCGTCAGTGTCCACGTCTCGGCTCCGTATGTCAACACAGGCAGGACGCATTGCTCTAAAACTTTTGTCTTCAAGGATTGCGGAATCTTCGATGTGAAGACTCGACGAAGCCTGCCAAACACCGCCCAGCCCAACCGAATCCTCCTATCAGCTTCCTTCTCGAAGTTGTTTAGGCCCAGTTGAATGGTGTGGCCAAGGTAGACATAATCCTGAACAACCTCGAGAATGACACCGTCAACCGATACCGGTCTCGGTATGACTTGGTTGTTAAACATAACTTTCGTCTTGTCCAAGTTCATACAGAGACCGACTCGTCGGGAGGACCCGTTTAGGCCGGTCAGCATTTGGCCTAGCTCAACCAACGTCTCCGCAAAGATGACGATATTCATCTTCATTCCCTTTTTAACAATAGCTCCACTCACAGCAGTTACTATAATTTCCTGCAACTCCTTGGCCGAAGACGCAATTAATACTTGGTCATCAGCATAGAGAAGATATTTGACGAGTAACTCTTTCATTCTCAACCCACTTTCATTCTCTTTTAAATCTGTCAAGCAATTGTCCATTAATAGATTAAGTAGCCACGGTGACGCTACACATCCCTATCTAACACCTTTTTCAATATTAAACCATTCAGTGTACGCCCCGTTTATCCTTACACAAGCACTAGAATTTTTATAAAGAGATTTCAGTGCTCGTATGAGGGTACTGCTCACACCGTACTCGGACAGTGCTGACCACAATTCATTCCTCACCACTCTATTACCGCTGGACCGACGATCTACGTAAGATTGCCGGTGTAGGCTGGATGATGATTGCGGAAAACCGGGATGTCTGCCACGAACTTGGGGAGGCCTATGTCCAGCAGTGGACTGCAATAGGCTGAACTAACTAACTATCATAGGCTTTTTCTAAATCTACGAACGCGCAATAGACCTTCTTATTTTTAGCCAAACATTTTTCGGCTATGCATCGCAAAGAAAAGACCTGATCCGTACATCCAAATCCCATTCTAAATCCCGCTTGTGCAATTGTGCATCCCATACTCTTTCGTCTGTTTCATTTACAAGCCTTTCAATCAACACTTTTGCATACAATTTACCCATTCATGTCCTGAGATGGACGCGCGCGTTCCATTTAACTTGCATGGCTTGTTTTAATGGTAGGAACGTAGCAACAAAGCTACTTTTTACGTAATAAACAATAATTTATCAAAGCGTGTTTTTATTCCATTTACTTATTATTGCATTCGGTGGCTTAAACTTAATAAATAACAAAAACAAAAGTATAATAAAAAAACCCGAAAAACCCGAGTTTTAAAAATCAAACCCGGGTTTTTTGTAATCCTCAAAACCCGGGAAAACCCGGGTTTTTTCGGTCCGGGTAAACCCGGGCTCGATGCCCTATCAGATGTGGTATCTGACACAGCACTAACGGCTCTGACTTTTATCCACTCTGTATATTTAAAATCAAAATTTACTTAATTCGAGTACCTTCCTTCTTAACCTTAAGTTTTAATAAAATAATAATAAAAGTAAAGCTACCAACGATTCAGAATTTAGATTCTACAGAGAAAAAAAAACAATTATTTCAAAATAATAAGGTTATTTTCGTGTGTCAGTTCACAGCGCTGATGTCCGAGCTGCCGGCCGACACGCAGGCGCTCGTCAACGGAGTCGTGCAGCAGCACGTGAGGCGCACCTCCAGCAGTGAGTCTCGTACTTCATATATTATATCAGTGGCGTAGGAGGGGGGGGGGGGGGTCAAAATCACCCTAATATTTTCAACAACAAAAAAATCCAAATCGCTTTCGCAGAATTGAGAACCATCGTCTTTTTTTAAGTCTGTTAATTAGTGTAATGAAAATTGTGCTTGCTATTAAGTGTGTTAAATTAATATAGTAAAGAAAATGAAACTAATTGGCAGGGGCGGCAAATTCTCGGTAAGCCCCGGGTGGAAAAAAATACTTTTTTTTTTAATCAAAGAGCGACGACCACGAGCTTGTAATGCCCGTGCTTTTGTTATTACAATTTTTTAGCCAGTTAAAACATGCAACGGTACTGCACTACAACTTAAGAAAACTCATACTCGACGTTGAAATACATAATTGTGTGGACAGATATGCAATAAAAGTGTCGTGTCATTCAAATCAAATTTAATTTCTTTTTTTTAAATATCGCTGTGATAGTTTAAATATCATCAATTAACAATCAATCTACTATTAATTGTAGAATTACGCATATTTTCCGATTATCACACGAATATAAAAAAATTACATCAGATTACTATAACTTCTAATCAAAATTACAACAAATCTAGCGAAATTTTAAATCAGTTCTATAAAGTGTGACGTAAAACTCCACAGCGGGTAGCGACAGTCCCCTGCGGACTTCAACGACCACATCGAATGCGAACGCGAACGCCGAAGACGTTTACTCGCGAATCCGGAAGACCACCAACGAGATACACTCCTACACCGCGCAGCACTCCAGTGGTGAGCGTTGTTTTATTGTTACAACTTAAAATCACTTCACACACTTCACTTCAGCCTGTCGCAGTCCACTGCTGAACTGGCCTCCACAAGTTCGCGCCAAAAACGGCGTGAACTCATGTGTGTTGCCCATAGTCACCACGCTGGGCAGGTGGGTTGGTGACCGCAGGGCTGGCGCCGTCGCACCGAAGACGTTGCTGCCCGTCTTCGGCCTGTGTATTTCAAAGCCATCAGTTGGATGGTTATCCCGCCATCGGTCGGCTTTTGGAGGGGATGGCTATATTCTCAACTTAAAATACGTGTAATAAAATGAATCCTCAAGTTTAAAAAAACTGAGGCAGGGCACAGCAGGAAATATCCTGCTCGAAATCTGGAGCAGCCCGATTGGGGTAGTACTTCGACCTTACAGAAGACCACAGCTAAATAATACTGCTTTCAAGC
This sequence comes from Melitaea athalia, assembly GCA_905220545.2. Classification (NCBI taxonomy): domain Eukaryota; kingdom Metazoa; phylum Arthropoda; class Insecta; order Lepidoptera; family Nymphalidae; genus Melitaea; species Melitaea athalia. Next base: position 342,792 of record HG992205.1, on the reverse strand, counting down.
AGTGTTGTGTTCCTGTGGTAAGGTGACCAGAGCTTCTGGGGGGATTGGTGGTAGGGTCGGCAACGCGCTTGCGATAGTTGTAGTGTTGCAGGCGTCTATAGGCACTACATGAAAACAGTATTATTTATCTGATCTTCTGTAAGGTCGAGGTACTACCCCAGTCCGACATAATATAGTCTGTTAATAGTACTTATTTATGTTTCTGGGTAACTGTTAATGTCGGTTTCCCCAGTAGAACATGTAAAGCCATTGCGCTCATCTAGCAATCCCAATTGATGGACGGAAACTACCCTCCTCAAGTTAGACTATCCGGATCAGACTCAAACCCTACATTAAATCCTTCAATTGATACAGAATACGGTATATTAACATGTATGTATGTCGTGTCGTTCCAGCGGAGTGCGGCAACCACATGTCGAGTAAGGACTCCGGCATCAGCCAGATGTCGGACGCGACGCTCTCCCGGCACAACGGGGCCGGCGCGCACAACGGACACGCCAAGTGAGTCGCACGCGCACACACACACACGCCCAGAGAGAGAGATAGTATAGACAAATGTATGGTAATGTCACACGCACATGCATACACACACGTACTCACGGGCATACGTGCACACACATGCAGAGAGAGCGAGAGATAGACATGGTGTAGACAAATGTGTGTATTTTACGAATGTATTAGTTAAGTAAATTTCTTATACATATTAGTTATTTACTGATAATATTGTTTTAATAGTAATTCTTACGTGTTAAAGTTTCTATAATATTACGGTCTCAAATCATGTTACCCATAATATTATCAAACAAGTCTCGTAGGGACTAGTGTCTGATATCAGCATTATCTAAGGCGCAAAGCCGGTGTGACTCGTGACTTGCCTGGTCTAGAATACTCGAAAAACGTTACGTTTCATCCGTACGTTCATACGTTCGATCTGGCTCGAAGGACCATAAAAGGATGTAGCGTCCTTAATTGACTCTAAACACTTTTTACTTGATAAATGAAATGAAACCCGAATCACAATTAATTAAAATAAACTAATTTATTGATCCCTTGCTATGATCAAATGACCCGGTGTGAGAGTACGCGCGATCGCCTTGATTGATCGAAACTCACTAAAAAATTATATTTAATAACTAGTTTATTAAATAAAGCGCTCGTCACAAACCGCTGAATCGCAAATAGGCCAATGTACGACTTGCCTCGTACGCTCACGAATGGTTCTTTATTTGAAAACACGAACAGGAATATTATAACTTACAAAGCGTTGAACACTAGACGGCTAGTGTTTTGCGTGCCCATGAAGTTAGAATGGTCCCTGAGGTAGTTACACGTGTGTTAGACGCTAGTTCTGTACGTTCCAGCGACCTGATCGGCCGCGCGGCCTCCGCCGACAGCTCCGAGGAGGCGAGCAGTACCAAGGAGTCCTCACCCACGCCCCACGCACGCCTGGACTACGGTCATGGGTGAGACACAACCGCCTATCGATAAACCAAACTATTCTGATTATTACCACTAAAGATGTCTAGAGGTCGCTCCAGTCTGTAATATCACACTGCTGCCCAGCAGCATAGGCCTCTTTCTATTCCTATTCTATGTAGGAAAAGGATAGATTAATCCACCACGCTGCTCCCTACTATGAGTAACGATCGCTTAAAATTAATGTTGAGACAATTGTAAAATCGTTTGTGGGATTTTATTGTACATGCGAATACCATAACTCAGAAAGGAGACGATTACTTTGTGCAGTCGGAAGCTTGGAGTTACAATTCTGTTATTCCTCAAAGTCATTGATACGCTTAGTGTGCGATGAGCCGTACAATAATCTCCACAAGTTTAAGGTAGTAAAAAGTCCAAAATGGGTGTATTTTAATTTTAAAGCTATACTTGTTTATTAAACTTTTTTGTTATCTGTTTTAGTGACTACAGCGCAGGTCACCTGGGCAGGGACAAGGTGAAGCCCTACGAGGTGGACGAGAATGGATTGATCATTACCAAGTGTAAGCTTTCTACCTTTTTATTATCTATATTTATGTCACTGTTGTGGCTAACAAGCCTATGGTCTGCCTGTTGGTAAGGGGTATAGCCGATAAACACTTGGTTATACCCAAAAGGTCACTGTAATATCCGACTGCTGGGCATACGCCTCTTTCCCCATATAGAAGATGAATTAGAGCTTATTCCAATAATACTTGACTAGCCCATTGGCGTAGTTTGCACTGACCCGGGTTGCAGAAATATTGAATACCATACAATAATAAACCCCGCTATATTCCAGCTGGTCTCCGAGAGGTGGAAGTCCTGGAGGCACTGAGCTCTCTGGACGTGTCCACCGCTTCACCGGAGCTGCTGGAGCGGCTACTGCTGGCCACGCACGAGATACTGAAGTACGGAGACTGCAAGCGACCGCAGGAGTACTTCAAGTTGGTACACTTGTGATAATAATAAACGCCTCATTCAACTTCCTCCATTTACTCTTGTGTCCGGTAACACAATAACTGAGGAAGGGCACAGCAGGAAATATCCTGCTCAAAATCTGGATTAGTCCGATTGGGGTAGTACCTCGACCCTACCCCCAACCCCCCAGGAGCTCTGGTCACCTTACTCACCACAGGAACACAACCTGCTTGAAAACAGTATTATTTAGCTGTGATCTTCTGTAAGGTCGAGGCACTTCCCAAATCGGGCTGCTCCATATTTTAGCAGAACATTTCCTGCTGTGCCCTACCTCAGTTAAAAGTTCCAATTATAATATGTTACTGACTGTGCCCTTAGAGAATCTCACAAGTTGATACAAAATTTATGGTAATGTCATGGAATCTCATAATGAGAAGTATGCTTAACCCTAACAATAAATAAACATTGTTTTTTTTATCAGGAACATAGTCCGCGTTGCGCTGGCAGCGCTGACGATCGAGGAAAACACAGCGGATAAAGAAAACACAGAAAACGCGACCAACACACAACAGTCCTCCGGTAACGTTTGTTTATTATAGACTAGCTGTGCCCGCGACTTTGTCCGCGTGGAATTTAACAAAAAGGTTATTGTTCAGTTCGCAGAGTTATAAAATAAATAAAAGTAGCCTAAGTTATTCCTTAATACGTCAGCTATTTGCCAGTGAAAGTCCCGTCAAAATCGGTCCAGCCGTTTCAGAGATTAGCCACAACAAACAGACATACAGACAGACAAAAATTGTAAAAAATGTTATTTTGGTATATGTACCGTGTATAGATGCCATATGCATTTAGTAAAAAGCGGTTATTTTAATATTTACAAATAGACACTCCAATTTTATTTATTTGTATAGATAATTTAAATAGTTTTTGTTTTCTATATGCAATTCTCATCTCTCAATATGCAGATTTTATTTGCTTGATTACATGTTGATGTAAAATTAAACCTTTTTTTGACATTGATTTAATAAGGGGTTGCCATCACCTTTGCTTTAGATACACCAAAACTCTTGGAGGCTTAACATTTTGTTTTGTCATTGTTACATGACATTACCATCACATTTGAAGATCTAATGACACCGATGAAAACACTATTCTGCTGGTCAACATATAATAATAAAATTATAATTATACACTGGTCAATCGACACCGGATCTTCTTAAAACAAAGCTATCCGAAGCTAGTCTGACAGATGACTGCTGTATAACACCCAGCTGATCAAATGACATTTGCAATAAGGGATGTCAATAATAAAAAAACAAATTTGATATACCACGAAATTGTATGTCTTATTAATTAATTATAATGTTGGTGTGACGTAAATACAGAGAGCGCTATCTATCGCAAAAGTTTCACAATTACAAATAGGTTTTAGTCTGAGTCCGTCGAGCTGCCCTAGCCAGGGTCGGATTTAGAGGAGGGCAACCGGGGCTACAGCCCCGGGTCCTCCACAAAAGAGGGAATTTAAATTCAGATTAGTAAACACTAGTAAACAACCTTTCCTTTCATATTTTTTTTCGCGTTTTACCTTTTAAAAAAAAAATCATATTTTGTGGAAAATAATTTGGGGCCCAGGGGCCTCCACTCCTTTGTTGCTCCGAGGCCTCCAGACTCTAGATCATGCCCCCCCCCCCTCAGGCTGGGGCTCAGCCCAGGAGCGCGCGGCGGCGGAGGCGGTGAAGGTGCTCATCTGGCTGTGCCGCCGGCCCGAGACGCGGCCGCAGTGGCTCGAGTACTTCGACCTCATCCTGCTCAAGCTCATCAACGCGTACGGCGCGCTCAGCAAGGAGGTCATGCGCGCCGTCGACGCGGGCATGCCGCACGTCGCACAGGCGCTGCCGGCGCACCAGGTACACACACACACATACATGCCGCACGTGGCGCAGGCGCTGCCGGCGCACCAGGTACACACATACACATACATGCCGCACGTGGCGCAGGCGCTGCCGGCGCACCAGGTACACACACACACATACATGCCGCACGTGGCGCAGGCGCTGCCGGCGCACCAGGTACACACATACACATACATGCCGCACGTGGCGCAGGCGCTGCCGGCGCACCAGGTACACACATACACATACATGCCGCACGTGGCGCAGGCGCTGCCGGCGCACCAGGTACACACACACACATACATGCCGCACGTGGCGCAGGCGCTGCCGGCGCACCAGGTACACACACACACATACATGCCGCACGTGGCGCAGGCGCTGCCGGCGCACCAGGTACACACATACACATACATGCCGCACGTGGCGCAGGCGCTGCCGGCGCACCAGGTACACACATACACATACATGCCGCACGTGGCGCAGGCGCTGCCGGCGCACCAGGTACACACACACACATACATGCCGCACGTGGCGCAGGCGCTGCCGGCGCACCAGGTACACACACACACATACATGCCGCACGTGGCGCAGGCGCTGCCGGCGCACCAGGTACACACATACACATACATGCCGCACGTGGCGCAGGCGCTGCCGGCGCACCAGGTACACACATACACATACATGCCGCACGTGGCGCAGGCGCTGCCGGCGCACCAGGTACACACACACACATACATGCCGCACGTGGCGCAGGCGCTGCCGGCGCACCAGGTACACACACACACATACATGCCGCACGTGGCGCAGGCGCTGCCGGCGCACCAGGTACACACATACACATACATGCCGCACGTCGCACAGGCGCTGCCGGCGCACCAGGTACACACACACACATACATGCCGCACGTGGCGCAGGCGCTGCCGGCGCACCAGGTACACACACACATACATGCCGCACGTCGCACAGGCGCTGCCGGCGCACCAGGTACACACACACACATACATGCCGCACGTGGCGCAGGCGCTGCCGGCGCACCAGGTACACACACACATACATGCCGCACGTCGCACAGGCGCTGCCGGCGCACCAGGTACACACACACACATACATGCCGCACGTGGCGCAGGCGCTGCCGGCGCACCAGGTACACACACACATACATGCCGCACGTCGCACAGGCGCTGCCGGCGCACCAGGTACACACACACACATACATGCCGCACGTGGCGCAGGCGCTGCCGGCGCACCAGGTACACACACACATACATGCCGCACGTCGCACAGGCGCTGCCGGCGCACCAGGTACACACACACACATACATGCCGCACGTGGCGCAGGCGCTGCCGGCGCACCAGGTACACACACACACATACATGCCGCACGTGGCGCAGGCGCTGCCGGCGCACCAGGTACACACATACACATACACACATACATACATGCCGCACGTGGCGCAGGCGCTGCCGGCGCACCAGGTACACACATACACATACATGCCGCACGTGGCGCAGGCGCTGCCGGCGCACCAGGTACACACATACACATACATGCCGCACGTGGCGCAGGCGCTGCCGGCGCACCAGGTACACACATACACATACACACATACATACATGCCGCACGTCGCACAGGCGCTGCCGGCGCACCAGGTACACACATACACACACATACATGCCGCACGTGGCGCAGGCGCTGCCGGCGCACCAGGTTCACACATACACACATACATACATGCCGCACGTGGCGCAGGCGCTGCCGGCGCACCAGGTACACACATACACATACACACATACATACATGCCGCACGTCGCACAGGCGCTGCCGGCGCACCAGGTACACACATACACACACATACATGCCGCACGTGGCGCAGGCGCTGCCGGCGCACCAGGTACACACATACACATACACACATACATACATGCCGCACGTGGCGCAGGCGCTGCCGGCGCACCAGGTACACACATACACACATACATACATGCCGCACGTGGCGCAGGCGCTGCCGGCGCCCCAGGTTCACACATACATACATGCCGCACGTGGCGCAGGCGCTGCCGGCGCACCAGGTACACACATACACATACACACATACATACATGCCGCACGTCGCACAGGCGCTGCCGGCGCACCAGGTACACACATACACACACATACATGCCGCACGTGGCGCAGGCGCTGCCGGCGCACCAGGTACACACATACACATACACACATACATACATGCCGCACGTGGCGCAGGCGCTGCCGGCGCACCAGGTACACACATACACATACACACATACATACATGCCGCACGTGGCGCAGGCGCTGCCGGCGCACCAGGTACACACATACACACACATACATGCCGCACGTGGCGCAGGCGCTGCCGGCGCACCAGGTACATACATACACATACACACATACATACATGCCGCACGTGGCTCAGGCGCTGCCGGCGCACCAGGTGCGCACATACACATACACACATACACTCATAGACACGTTAAATCGCTTACACGCATACAGAACGTAAATGGTGCCGACATATAAACGTGCTCGCATACACGTACACGCACACATGTACGCATGTGCATATCACCGAGCACACCTAAACAAACGCGTGCACACGTGCCGTATAGAGCACAGGCGCTGCCGGCATACCAAATACACACATACACGCACATTGCAGCTAAAAATTTTCCACTCAAAATCTGGAACGGCCCGACTGGTTAAGTAACGTCCTTACGGAAGACCACAGCTAAATAATACTGCTCTCAAGTGTCTCTGCACTCTCTGTGGTTAGTAAGGTGATCAAAGGAGACCAGGCGTCAGATATAGGGCCAGCAATGTGTTCGCACGTCTGAGGAAAATTCGCCTAAAACAATTCGTCGAATCATAATTCGTCGAGAACAATTGGCCGAAAACACAATTCGCCTAAAACACAATTTGGTCGAATCGTAATTCACCGAATCAATTTTCGACAAGGACGTAGTGGATGCCTGACTCCATTTTTATAAACTTTTTGTTGTTTTTTTTTGGTATTTTTATTTTATAATATATTTTTTTCTAATTTTCGTTTTTCAAAGTTCAAAAAAAATTCTAACAACGTTGAAAAATGAAAATTAATAGAAAAATACTACAATTAAAAAAAATACAACAAAAAATTTATAAAAATGGCGTCAGACGTCCACTACGTCCTTCTTTATATTACTATTTGATAGTGTCCGACCGAAGTTTCGGTTTCGGTTTCGGTTTCGGCCGAGTTTCGGCCAAAAATCAAGTTTCGGCGGCAGTTTCGGTTTCGGCCAAAATTGGCCGAAACTTTTGCCGAAACCGAAACTGATTTCGGAAGTTGTCGTGCACGCTCGCCTAACTGTTTTCAATTCAAATGTTTACTGTTGCTTAGTAGTGGGTTACTTAATTCTAAATGTAAGTATGACTGTTCTAATAATTGTGATCTAGGTACCTACCTATCTTTATTAATTCTAAATGTGTGATTTGATTATTTTTGTCGAGACTGGAACTAAGAGTGTACCTAATAGTAATTTTAGTAATTATTATCTATATTACAAATATAAAAGAGATTTCCACCCATTGACTCATCACAAATCACAATATCTCTGGAACCATAAGGCGTAGAGACTTGAAATTTGGTAGGAATATTCCTTTCGCCAAGTAGAGGTCAGCTAAGAATGGATTTTACAAAATTCCACCCACAAGAGGGGGTTGCGGGGGTTAATAACATAAATGGCAAAACAACGTTTGCGGGGTCAGCTAGTTTTTACATAAGCGGTACCTAAAAGAGATTGATGATTCTTCTAAGTACAAATACAAACCAAAGTATTAATTAATAAGATTTCAAAATACGGAATACCAATACTTAGTATTTAATGAAACAGTAACAATTAGTGATTTGATTATCGATAACTAATAAGCATTTTGCTATGAGAACTTAATTTGAAAAAATAATCAAAATATTATAAATACTTTTGAAGTGAAACTTCTTTAGCCGCATGAGGGGTAAGAGCGACCAGTAACGCGGCAGCGTCATGACGTTCAGTACTTGGATGGGTGACCGCCTGGGAACACCGCGAAACGTTGTCTTTTTTTGCAACTAGTTTTTTTTGTGTATTTTAATTCGTTTTTTTTTAATTAGTGTTAATTGCCAAAACCTTGTCCAACACAACTAGGAGCACAAATTAAACCAGTACTAGAGATGCTTCAACTTGATATATTTATTGGATTGTTCAATAATTACACAAATGTATGGTGGCCATATAATATGTACTAACAAGAAATAACTTTGCCAGCGCGATTTAATCTACTACTCGCACCATCTAGTCGTAGACGTGTTACACTTAAACAAAAAAAAAAACTTAAATAATTGTAAGTTGCAGCGTTAACGATTAGTTTTTTTTTAAATTAGTTTGCCAAAGAAGTTTCACTTCTGACATGTGTACTTTGTACGCACGCAATTTTTTTTCTTATATTATCTATAATTCTATACTAATGTTATAAAGCTGAAGAGTTTGTTTGTTTGAACGCGCTAATCTCAGGAAGTACTGGTCCGATTTGAAAAATTCTTTCAGAGTTGAATAGCCCATTTATCGAGAAAGGCTATAGGCTTAACTGAGGTAGGGCACAGCAGGAAATTTCCTGCTCAAAATATGGAGCAGCCCGACTGGGGTAGTACCTCGACCTTACAGAAGACCACAGCTAAATAATACTGTTTTCAAGCAGTATTGTGTTCCTGTTGGTGAGTAAGGTGACCAGAGCTCCTGGGGGGGATTGGGGATAGGGTCGGCAACGCGCTTCCAACGCCTCTGGTGTTGCAGGCGTCTATAGGCTACGGTAGTCACTTACCATCAGGTGAGCCGTACGCTTGTTTGTCGACTTAGTAACATAAAAAAAGGCTATACATCGATAGGTTAGGTTAAGACCAATAGGAGCGGCGCACCAATGAAGAATATTTCAAAATCAGGAAAAACAGTTAAAGTTTCGCAAAAATCATGTATGACAGAATTGTTTCACTTTAAGTTCTAAAAAAAAGTCCGCGACAGCATAATATGTCTATCTTTTAAGGTTGGCTTACTATAAGCTTTTTTATGCTTAACAAATTTGTTTTAAAATAATGCAATATTTGCGAAGGTGTTTTTATAAACATGATATAAATCTTTATGCAAATAAATACTTTTTTTATCACCAGTATTTAATTTAAAACAAAATTGCCCTTTACACCATTCGATTTCAATAAATATCTTAATAGATATCGCAGTTTTTAAAAAACATTGTAGCAAAAATATTATCAAGCTCAAAAGTTTGTTTGTTTAAACACGCTAATTTCAGAAACTAACAGGTTGGAATTTAAAAAAATCTTTTTGTTTTGGATTGCCAATTTAACGAGGAAGGCTATTTTTTCCTTCAATTAACGCGTATGAAACCGTGGGGCACAGCTAGTATTAAATAAATGATTACAACAAAATTAATATACTGTGTTTCCATTTCATGTCAATAAAAACAATGTGTGTAAATGGGTAAAATGCACCAAATTTTAGTATTTTAAGGAATTTTATACTTGACCACGTGAGTTTCGGTTTCGGTTTCGGTTTCGGCCGAAACTGTAGTCACGGCCGAATATTCGGTTTCGGTTTCGGTTTCGGCCGGAAACCGACTTTCGGTCGGACACTACTATTTGACGAATAATGATACGTTGAATTGCGATTCGACCAATTGTGATTCGGCGAATTGTGTTTTCGGCGAATTGTGTTTTCGGCGAATTGTGTTTTCGGCGAATTGTACTCGACGAATTGTTTTAGGCGAATTTTCCGCAAATCGTGTTCGCAATGCTTCTGGTGTTGTAGGCGTCTATACGCTCCAGTTTGCCCCAGTCGTACATGTAAAGCGTCCGTGCCGCAGGTGCTGGCGCTGCTGAAGCCCGTGGTGCGCACGCGCGGCTACCCCACGTCGCTGTGCGCGCTCAAGCTGGCGGCCGAGGTGGCGCGCGCGCGCGGGCCCGAGCTGGCCGACGACACCGTGGCGCAGCTCATGGAGGGCGTGGGCCAGGTGAGCGAGACCTAGGTTCCAGGCTGCTGGCCCGTGGTGCGCACGCGCGGCTACCCCACGTCGCTGTGCGCGCTCAAGCTGGCGGCCGAGGTGGCGCGCGCGCGCGGGCCCGAGCTGGCCGACGACACCGTGGCGCAGCTCATGGAGGGCGTGGGCCAGGTGAGCGAGACCTAGCTTCCAGGCTGCTGACCCGTGGTGCGCACGCGCGGCTACCCCACGTCGCTGTGCGCGCTCAAGCTGGCGGCCGAGGTGGCGCGCGCGCGCGGGCCCGAGCTGGCCGACGACACCGTGGCGCAGCTCATGGAGGGCGTGGGCCAGGTGAGCGAGACCTAGGTTCCAGGCTGCTGACCCGTGGTGCGCACGCGCGGCTACCCCACGTCGCTGTGCGCGCTCAAGCTGGCGGCCGAGGTGGCGCGCGCGCGCGGGCCCGAGCTGGCCGACGACACCGTGGCGCAGCTCATGGAGGGCGTGGGCCAGGTGAGCGAGACCTAGGTTCCAGGCTGCTGACCCGTGGTGCGCACGCGCGGCTACCCCACGTCGCTGTGCGCGCTCAAGCTGGCGGCCGAGGTGGCGCGCGCGCGCGGGCCCGAGCTGGCCGACGACACCGTGGCGCAGCTCATGGAGGGCGTGGGCCAGGTGAGCGAGACCTAGGTTCCAGGCTGCTGACCCGTGGTGCGCACGCGCGGCTACCCCACGTCGCTGTGCGCGCTCAAGCTGGCGGCCGAGGTGGCGCGCGCGCGCGGGCCCGAGCTGGCCGACGACACCGTGGCGCAGCTCATGGAGGGCGTGGGCCAGGTGAGCGAGACCTAGGTTCCAGGCTGCTGACCCGTGGTGCGCACGCGCGGCTACCCCACGTCGCTGTGCGCGCTCAAGCTGGCGGCCGAGGTGGCGCGCGCGCGCGGGCCCGAGCTGGCCGACGACACCGTGGCGCAGCTCATGGAGGGCGTGGGCCAGGTGAGCGAGACCTAGGTTCCAGGCTGCTGACCCGTGGTGCGCACGCGCGGCTACCCCACGTCGCTGTGCGCGCTCAAGCTGGCGGCCGAGGTGGCGCGCGCGCGCGGGCCCGAGCTGGCCGACGACACCGTGGCGCAGCTCATGGAGGGCGTGGGCCAGGTGAGCGAGACCTAGGTTCCAGGCTGCTGACCCGTGGTGCGCACGCCCCGCTACCCCACGTCGCTGTGCGCGCTCAAGCTGGCGGCCGAGGTGGCGCGCGCGCGCGGGCCCGAGCTGGCCGACGACACCGTGGCGCAGCTCATGGAGGGCGTGGGCCAGGTGAGCGAGACCTAGCTTCCAGGCTGCTGACCCGTGGTGCGCACGCGCGGCTACCCCACGTCGCTGTGCGCGCTCAAGCTGGCGGCCGAGGTGGCGCGCGCGCGCGGGCCCGAGCTGGCCGACGACACCGTGGCGCAGCTCATGGAGGGCGTGGGCCAGGTGAGCGAGACCTAGCTTCCAGGCTGCTGACCCGTGCTGGCTACCCCACCTCACGATTCATCATTATCATCACTTCAGCACACCGCGGTCCACTGCTGGACATAGGCCTCCACAAGTTCGCGCCAAAAATAGCGTGAACTCATGTGTGTTGCCCCATAGTCACCACGCTGGGCAGGCAGGTTGGTGACCGCAGGCTGGCTTTGTCGCACCGAAGACGCTGCTGCCCGTCATCGGCCTGTGTATTTCAAAGCCAGCAGTTGGATAGTTATCCCAGTATCGGTTGGCTTTTTAAGTTCCAAGGTGGTAGTGGAACTTTGTTGTGTCTTGGTGTCCCTTTGTCGCCTCTTACGACACACATGGGAAGAGAGAGGGGGGGGGGGCTATATAGCCTCGTCACGATTATATTTTATTAATTTAATTTGTTAAAATATAGAAGTTTTTGTTTAATACATATTCAACGCTATTTAACTGCACAGTACTGTGCAGTACTTATGACCATGCTTGAGTAAAAGACAGTCACTGTTTTTCACTGCTCTTATAAAAAAATTTAACGCCATTACATTATTTTCTTTTATTATTTAAATAAAACTTCTTTACGCACGCTTGAATTGGGAACTGAACTGATGAATGTGTAATGTGAGCGTTACGAAAAGTGCTATCGGGCAAGGTGAACGGGTTTGAAAGGGAGATATAAGTTAGATGGAGCTAAAGAAGTTCTACTTCGGTCGTGTGTCTAAAGTATACTTGTTGTTTTGGAGTTTACTCCTTAAGAATAGATTTTCATATGAGACTCCCGGTATAAAAAAAAAATATAAGGAGTATAATCTAATGAACGAATGACCTCGTTACGTTTTGGTTTATTGGGTTACGACGTTTTCTAATAACGCCATCTATCGGAACCCAATAGGGTTCTGATAGATGGCGTTATTTGATTAGTTTATTGCAGTTTACTCCTTATGAATCGATTTTCATATAAGACCCCCGGTATGAAAATCTGTTGAACGAATGACCTCGTTACGTTTTTTGTTGAAAAGGCAAATAAAAACGAACGTTGGAAACAACGAATACGTCCTCGATAGACTATTAATAGCGGCAAATTTTCTAATAGCGGCATCGCGCGGTAGATGGCGTTACTTTATTCGCCTATTTACCATCTGATATGGTATTAATCATTTTCTTAGACTAGCAAGCCTTTTTGTGGCTATTTAGACAGTCTCACTGAAGTAGTAAACTCCAGTCTTACGCCGGAGCTGCCACACACTCACTTGTCTGTCTGTCTGTCTTGCAGCTGGCCGACCACCAGAACTCAGCGGTGCGCAAGGCGGCCGTGTTCTGCATGGTCGCGTTCACGTTCGCGCTGGGCGAGGAGCGCATGCAGCCCCATCTCAGGCACCTCTCGGTCAGCAAGTACCGGCTGCTGCAGGTACACCGCTTATCTTTTTTTTTATGTAACTAGGTCGGCAAACAAGCGTACGGCTCACCTGATGGTAAGTGACTACCGTAGCCTATAGACGCCTGCAACACCAGAACCATCGCAAGCGCGTTGCCGACCCTATCCCCAATCCCCCCAGGAGCTCTGGTCACCTTACTCACCAACAGGAACACAACATTACTTGAAAGCAGTATTATTTAGCTGTGGTCTTCTGTAAGGTCGAGGTACTGCCCCAGTCGGGCTGCTCCATATTTTGAGCAGGAAATTTCCTGCTGTGCCCTACCTCAGTTAAAATGTTATCTACATGTATAAAAGAGATTTCCACCCATTGACTCATCACGATATCTCTGGAACCATAAGGCCTAGAGACTTGAAATCTGGTAGGAATATTCCTTTCGCCGAGTAGAGGTCAGCTAAGAACGGATTTTACAAAATTCCACCCACAAGAGGGGGTTGCGGGGGTTAATAACATATATGGCAAAACAACGTTTGCGGGGTCAGCTAGTTTATCTATATTAATATTATAAATCTGAAGAGTATGTTTGTTTGTTTGAACGCGCTTATCTCAGGAACTACTAGTCCTATTTGAAAAATTCTTTCAGTATTAGGTAGCCCATTTATCGAGGAAGACTGTAGGCTATATATCATCATGTTAAGACCAATAGGAGCGGAGCACCAATGAAGAATGTTTCAAAATCGGGATTTTTTTTCCTTTTGAGAGCTTCCGCTGCGTAATGGATTAAAGTTTCGCACAAATCATGTATGACAGAATTGATCCTATTCCACGCGGACGAAGTCGCGCGCAGAAACTGGTGTACTATAACTATAAAGAGGAAAGATTTGATTGTTTGTTTGTATTGAATAGGCTCCGAAACTACTGGACCGATTTGATTAATTCTTTCACTTTTGGGAAACTACACTATCCGCGGTGACATAGACTATATTATACTTTCAAAAAAATAGAGAGAACACACAACAAGAACTTAAATACCTGTGCGAAGGAAAATAGGCGAGCTTCTGTAAGGTCGAGGTACATGCCTAGTCGCCCCCGTTCCCACTTCAATCGGGCTGCTCCAGATTGTGAGCAGGACGTTTCCTGTTATGTATTAACTCGATAAAATTTATTCCAACTTTATCCTGTATTGAGATACACACTTTTGCACAGTAGTATTGTATTTACAAGCTATTTTCTTTATTTCCTACTGATACGGGATTTTTACATATTCATTCTGTCTCCAGGTGTACATCAACAAGCATCGCGAGGACGCGGCGAAGGGTTCGCCACATTCGTAGCGGCGACCGAGACGCGCCACGCGCAGCACACAGACCGACTGACCGACACCGGCCGACACGCCCGGCCGGCGCCGACACTACTGACCGACATCGCCCCGACACCGCCGCCAACGCGCCTCGCTGTCACCATTGCATACTACGTTTAGCTAGCGTTGTAAGATTATTTTTAACCATAATTTATTTATAATATCGGGGCCGGTATAAAAATGTCGCCGACGATATGTAGTGTGTCGTCAACGGTGTGTTTGTTACACGTCGCTGTGTGTGCGTGTGAGCGTGACGTCACGGTATGCCAAAATGGAGGGTCGCTATGTATATATAAGTATATAAAACGATATGTATGTAACATTTAAATAAACAGAACTCCATTTTGTCATTCGGAATCGGTTAAACTATTTTAGACTATTATAGGGATGTCTATAACCATGCCTTGGGAGTACAGTCGGCGGAGAAACTAACATTGAACTAGAAGATTCTAGATTAATTTTCTAATTATAAATATTAACGTAGACAAGAAGATAAAATAAGCGAAATTAAACTGTCGTCGACTGTACTATCTGCTGTTGTACAATTAATATACGGATCGTGCGGTGTTTTATTTCACTTAAGGGTATCTCTGTGAAATATATTCTCTCTCTTTCTAACAGTACATCAATATATATCTGTCTCTTTTCAGTAATGTGAAATTACAAAAAAAAAAGTTATAAATATGTTTTAAAAATTAGTGAGTAAACTCTCTAATAAAATTATATTCATTTTGAATAACAAATAAAAAATCTTTTTTGGAAACTTTGCCCTAAATATATGAGGAGGTTAATTTCAAAATTGGTTATCTGTAATTCAAAATGTTAAAATAAAATTTACAAAATGTTTACTGAGGATTACAACCAATTCATTTACTTTCAAGACAAATCAAATACAATGTTGTGACATTAAAATCAATCATATATAAATTACTAATATATGTATACTAGCCGTGGCCTGCGGTTCCACGCGCTTTCAGTTGTCAATATATACGAGTATATCTGTCTCATTACAGCTTTATAATATTAGTGTAGATTAACCTTCAGTGGAATAAAATACTGTTTAGTGTTTTTAAATTATGATTTGGGACATGCTAGACGAAATATAGGTGCGTTCTCGATTTTATTTTTAATAAAATGGTACTTTTAGAGTCGGGGTTTGAATGACTTTTGATATTAAAATGTATAATATACAAGCAATAGATATTAGACCAACCCACCCACACTACAGACCACTTCTAAACTGCTCACACACACACCAGTCCACCACCAGCAGCCGTGTGTTCACTGCTGCTGGTGGACTGGTGTGTGTGTGCAGCTTAGAAGTGGACTGTAGTGTGGGTGGGTTGGTCTAATGTATTACGTATATTTTGAAAATAGTTGTGTTGTTAGCGGAAACGCTTTTGGTATTGTAAAATTATTTCGGAAGGATGTCTTGTTTTGATGCGATTTCTGTTAGAAAAATTTCTAAAGTGACGGTTATGATATAAGCGCTTGACACTGTTTGATATATTCCATAGGAATATTTTAATCGACAGAGTTTGAAATGGAAATAGTAGACTAAGTTGACCTGATGATAAATTATCTATGTGATATGTGATGTTCAACACCAAAAGTGCCACAAATACCTTCCCAGGGCCGGATCTTTAACTGAGGTAGGGCACAGTAGGAAATTTCCTGCTCAAAATATGGAGGGTCGGCAACGCGCTTGCGACGCTTCTGGTGTTGCAGGCGTCTATAGGCTACGGTCTTACCACCAGGTGAGCCGTACGCTTGTTTGCCAACCTAGTTACATAAAAAAAGGGCAACCGGGTTTACAGCCCCGGGGCCTCGACAACAGCGTACAATGAAAAATCGCCACAATCGACTTCGGAAAAAAAATTCAAATTCAGACTAGGAAACACTAGTAAACAACTTTTCTTGACATATTATTTTCGCATTCTATCTTTTAAAAAAAATTGTCCATTTTATTTGGAAAATAATTTGAGGCCAAGCTTCACTCCTTTGTTGCCCCGAGTCCTCCAGACCTCTGAATTCGGCCCTGTACCTTCCTGTAAATATTAAATGCTGACATATAAGAAGCTACTTTACGCAAATTTTGTTACGCTTAAAAAAAGAAAGGTTTTACTAAAGAATTTTAATTAAACTATAAAAAGGTTATGAGAATGATGTCACGTCGGAAATTTTCTAAAAGAAATTCCTTTATAAATATATTGTTTTCATACTGAATCAATAATAATGAAACAAAAGTCATTCAAGTCTCGACAGACAAGTCTCCCGTGGCTTAAACTTCCTGTAGGTGTTGTGAGAGATGAAACTGTACAGTGGTGTACGTGCGGTCGCTTTGTGTACAAATACGTACAAAACTATGCCACGATGTACGCATAACTGGACGAATGTTAAGTACAAAAATGTAACCATTACATTCGTTAATTGATTTGTCTCCAATTGATTGAGTTAAAAATGTGAAACTTAATTCAAAACTAAAATAAACAATCAAACAATTTTGTCAACAATTATTCAATAAAACATATAAGTAACACTTCATAAGTACATATTTTTTTGAAGTGAAACTTCTTTAGGCGCATGAGGGTAAAATTTTTACGGATGAAACGGCAACGTTTTTTTTCTCGAACAACAGTTAATGTTGTTTTTGGTAGGTAGAGCCACCTAGCGTGTACTATAGAAACTACAAAGGTTGTTACTTTAATATCGATAGTATTACATTGCAAACTAACTAGATGGCGCTGGAACGAAAATCTAAAGCTTTAGATTTGTATAAATATAAACGAGACTTAAAAATTAGTATTCTAAAGATGTTTCACTTCTGGCGTGTGTATTTTAATTATTCGTATAATTCGTTAAGAAAAAATCAAAATAATTAAATTTATTCAAATTGTCTTCAATCAAAATAGAAAATAAAGAAACATTTGTAATAAGTACGAGAATTGTAATATTGACGTCATTTCTTAAAACAAAAAAAAATGACAGTAAAAGCAAAGTAGAAAGTTAAAAATGTAAATAATGATTTCCTAAAACCCACAAAACGACCGCACGACATCAAAATCGTTCTAGTAATTAAGTACGAAACAAACGCACTGGATTTTATCATTAATAACTATTAAATTATTTTAACGAATTTGCCGTATTTTACTTATTTTTATTATCAGAGTTTAAACTTTTTAAATAGTGACTTATCTTTTGTAATGGGTTCCTACATTCATATAACTTGGGCCTGTTTGATCGGTGTGGAATGCGCTATTCGACAGATGACGGTATTGAACGGATAATATTTTGTGATATACTAGCTGTGCCCCGCGGTTTCACACGCGTTAATTTGAAAATAAAATTAGCCTTTAGCCTTCCTCGATAAATGGGCTATCTAACACTGAAAGAATTTTTCAAATCCGACTAGTAGTTCCTGAGATTAGCGCGTTCAAACAAGAGATGAGATGAGATATTTCTATTCGCAAATGTGAATCGAAAAGTTGTAGCTTATTAATTGAGGAGAGAAACGAGTCCTAATGCCTCATTCTACCTCCCGCTGTTAAAATCTATTCGTAACTTATCTGTAGGTTAAAATTTATCGACTAGTGGTTAAACAGGCCCTTATATATCTATCTCAAGTCTATCAGGCTTGTACGAGTTCGTTGGAATAATTTAATATGACATCACGCTACTGCATTTGAAATTAATGAATAAAATATTTGGAAATTTTATTTTTTTGGTGTTGCCAACATTATAAATAAGTCATGTTGCGTTTTAATAGGGTTACGGGTGTAAATTATTTAGTAATGTGTTTTGTGTAGTTGATTTAAGTATGTTCCAATGTAAACTATTTAAAATAAATAAAGACTCAAGTAGTAAGTCATTACTGTTATGACAACCAAAAATCTTATAGAAGTGAAACTTCTTAGAATCGAAATAGATAAAGAAAGAAACACAAATATATAGGAGAGAATGAGATAGAATACATTACACGGTATTTTTTATTATCTGTGAAAAAAATCCCTCGTAGTCTACTTTAGAAGTTTGTGAATTGCACACTTTTTCCAAATAGCTTTTCAAGTATTTTATTCGTTAATTTCCCAAGCGTTTGACAAGTATCAAGTATATTTAGAAATAGTTGTAGAAACGATTTAGACTTTGTTTCTCGAAAGCTAGATGTTCTAATTCGACAATCGGTGCGTTTTCCACATTATAACAGACTAACAGATTATTTTATATGCAGACTTGTGTGGCGTATATTACGATACGGACGTTTTTTTAAGTTAAATCGTCCGAAAAAATGAAAAGACATGTGTAATATATCGATTAGGTGTATAAAATTATTGATAAAAAATCGAAATTTTCGGATTTTTGGGTACTTTAAAAATTCCAATTTCCTACATTTTTTGAAATTACAGGTCTTGTCCCTTAAATGAATAAACTTTTGTTTTCGTCTATAGAAAACATTTTAAAAGTAATGTACGCCTTCGTTGATATAGCGATGGTAGAAAGAAATGACGCTATACAAAGGAAAGAGATAGCAAGAATTGGACCATTCCAAGCCGGATTGTGAAGTTTTATCGAAATGGCGTTAGGGATCGTGCCTTTGCATATTCGGTTGCGTTGTATAATACTCTAGTTAGGCGACGGATTGCACTAAAATAGGACTAGCAATTGTAAACAATTTTGAATTTGCCAAAAGTACAACAGCTGTCATATTGCTATAGTTTTTTTGAAATGATGAAAATTTTGGTCTGAAATAGTTGATTAATATTTTGTAAAAAATGTTGTTGTTTTTTTTAACTATATGACAAGAATCTTTAGGGAAATATCGATTTTTTTCCTGTAAAGACAATTGTATGGGTTAAGATCTACAATTTCTAAATAGCAGATGCCTTATCTTAGTGGGACAATTAATTTGAGAACTTTTCTTGTAACTGTAACGTTTCATATATGAGATATAGTCTTGAATACCACAAGCCAGGACTTGTTCCCAATTACAGGTACTTTGGCAATATGGCCTTTGTATAATTTTTGGCAAATTCAGTGGAAAAATTCCAAGTAATACAATAATTATCATCAGATATCCTGTCCGCGTGCGTCCGTCGGTTTGTATGTTTGTATGTATCTGTAGTGTACATTGTATGTATATGTTTTTACGTTCGCTGAATGCGCTTGGCGAAATTTATGTGATCGTTGACCAAATATTGGTTCAGAAAGTGTTAATTTACTTTATCATAACTTTAATAGCAGTTTTTTTTATATATAAACATAATTATATCGTTGCTTGTAATATTCTCTATGTAAAATAGGATATACATGCTTCGAAATTTTAACAAAAACTTTGTTTTTCTCTTCATTTCTTGAGCCAGAAAATGGGATTGGGTTAGTTGGGGTAGTCTCGAAAATATGGCTAAATAGTCATAAATCCGCCACTATGACTAAACAATCCTCAACTATGTTAAAACTATGTTAAATAATGTATTTGTGAAGAAATAAATGTAAAAAAATCTTGTAAATTCTGTCTTGGAACTCACAGCATCTTGTGATGCCCTGTTATTCTGTGTCGTCATTTGCTACAAGTGTTGTGGTCATCCTGTTTTTCTGTTTATATAATGATATATCATGTATTACATAGAGAATGTTAAAACAACGGCATATAAAACTTATATAATCGTTGGTGATGTGATTTCTAGTTGACGGCTTTTGTTGCGATGAAGAAAAAATGGAAGTAATGCGTTAAATTATGTGTAGGTTTAATTATAGTGTTGTATACAAACAGTCGTTCGGTCTCGAGTGAATGGGAGATCCGTTCTTTGTAATTCGGTTTTTTTTTGTATACCCTCTTTTTTCATACTTATCTACTCTGTGTAGGGGATACGAAATTTACCTTTTTTATTTTTTTCGTTCTCATTAACGCTTTAATATAGTGACTAATATGTCTTTTTTTTACCGTTTTTAATTTTGTGCTGACCAGCCGTCTGTCTCTTTCATGTTGTATCGGTGCGAGGGAGATGGATTGACTCTAGAAGTTCCGGTCAGTTTGATAAGTAGGCAGGTTTCAATGTTGCGAATCTCAATTTGTTTTATATAAATTATATGTTTTTCTTAATAATGATAATATGTATTCAAATAATCATGTTTCTTTCGTTCGGTTTATTTTTATTATCGTGGCATTTTTTTATTTTTAGTTGTTTTAGTTTAAAATTACAAGTGTATCTTTTATATATTGATATAAATTGAAATCTGTCTACTATTTTTTGTTATACATTCCGTGTTTTAGGTTAAAAATTATTTTTATTTTTTATTTTTTTCGTGTAATCGTGTTTCTTTTTAATGTTTTTAAACTAAAGCATGGGATGTATACTTGGTTATAACGCGCTGTGTATGTGTTTATTGTACGGGCGTAGGATTATTACTGGAAATTTATTATTTTAAATGTTTTTAAGATTTTGCATACAATAACTTATTGATGGTATATTATATATATTTAGAAACAGTAAAATATGATTAGATATCGATAAATTATTATTGAATAAATTTCGTTGAAAACACAAATATTTGTCATAAAGTTATGCAAATAAATATTTCAATAACACTTGACAAATATCATTTTTCAGTTGTATATTTTATTTATCAATAAGTTTATTAGTGACTTCATTACATTTTTAAGACTAAATAAAAAAATATTTTAAATAATAAATTTCAAAATAAACGCAATGTAAAAACGATTACGCCAAAGATTTAATGCCCAGTTCTTGACGCGTGTCAGAATTTGACATTTGTCCACGGATGACAAATGGATTTGGCCAAAGTGAATGTTTGGTCAATGTAAAGCGTATACAGCGCGTTATTGTAACTTGCATTTATATTAGTAACGCTTTTTGCGTGCGTGTGTTCGCTGTAAACCCGTAACTATTTAAAACTATTAATATTATTAAATATTATTAATGTACAATAGTTATGATTAAAATGATTTTTAAGCCAATAATGACTGTTTTATTTATATTTTTCCTGCTTTTTTTACCTATAAGTATATTCTGAAAATCCGCCAACCCGCAGTGGAGCAGCGTGGTGGATTAAGCTCCAATCCTTCTCCCACATGGAGAAAGAGGCCTATGCCCAGCAGTGGGATGTTACAGATTGAATCTTGATTGGTCGCTATCCTGAAATACTTCAAGAATATTACGATTTAAAAAAATATATAATATACACCTTCTTATACAGGGTGTCCCGCGATAAACTGCAACCCCGAAAGAGGGTGAAACTAGACCATAAATTATCGAAGAAAACAGAAAAAAAACAGTCATAAAAAATGGATTTTTTTTCACAAGAAGCATAAATAAAGTCATAATGCCACTTTTTTGCGAGCTGATTATTATTTTATCCTTACCGCCAAGTACGTGGCGTAATATTTTATTTTATTTTAAAGTAATCGACCCACTACTTTGGAAGAAATCATCATTTTTTGTACATAGAGTCTACGTAAGATATAAAAATCTTAATTCTTCAATAAGAATTAAAATATTTTTTTAAAAAAGTTTTTTCTATGTTTTTTGTCGATAATTTATGGTCTAGTTTCACCCCCATTCGGGGTTGCACTTTATCGCGGGACACCCAGTATATAAAATTATCGTGTCACAATGTTAGTTACAATACTCCTCCGAAACGGCTAGACCGATTTTTATGAAATTTTGTGTGCATATCTGTTAGGCCTGAGAATCGGCCAACATCTATTTTTCATTTCATCCCCAAGTTACAAGGGGTTAAGGGGGTTAGTAATTGTATATAGCAAAACAACGTTTGCTGGGTCAGCTAGTATACCATTTACTGTTAATTATATAATTGATGTAACAATATTGGCAAATACTATTTATGGTGGCTTAAACTGCAACCCGTCTTCAAGACGAGATAGATGGACCCAACAGAGGGACTTAATGATATTACGATTATTGTGCACTTTGGTTTCATTTTTTTTTTAATGTAACTAGGTTGGCAAACAAGCGTACGGCTCACCAAGTCACCAGTCACCTGATGGTAAGACCGTAGCCTATACACCAGAAGCATCGCAAGCGTGTTGCCGACCCTATCCCCATACCCCCCCAGGAGCTCTGGTCACCTTACTCACCACAGGAACACAACACTGCTTGAGAGCAGTATTATTTAGCTGTGGTCTTCTGTAATGTCGAGGTACTACCCCAGTCGGGCTGCTCCATATTTTGAGCAGGAAATTCCCTGCTGTGCACTACCTCAGTTCATATTATTAGTTCATATTTGGATCTTTACGTGTTTTATAAATATAGTGTATTGAGTCAGTCGTTACTTAAATAAAAACAAAATTACGATAACAATGAGTTCATTAAGAACACACAGGCTTTTACAATATATTTAATCAAAAACATATTTACTTCATTTTTCTATACTAATATAGTAAAAAGGAAAGATCTGTTTGTTTATTGTGGACAAATCCTAAAACTACTGAAAAGATTTTAGTTATTCTTTCACAATGAGAAAGGGTGCAGAGACGATGATGATGAGATATAAAAGTTAACCCACAACTTATTAATTGTCATCAGTCAGTTCAACTGATTGCGGTTCACTGCTGGACATAGGCCTCCCCAAGTTCGCGCCAGACAAATCGGTTCCGCAATGCTCATTCAGATCCTACACCGGCAATAGTGGGACTGCCGGGAACTGAGAGCCGAAACTTCTGCCGTGAGCTCATGGGGGTTTTGCCCATAGTCACCACGCTGGGCAGGCGGATTGGTGACCGCAGGGCTGGCTTTGTCGCACCGAAGACGCTGCTGCGCATCTTCGGCCTGTTTATTTAAAAAGCCAGCTGTAGGATGGCTATGCCGCCATCGGTCGGCTTTTCAAGTTCCAAGGTGGTAGTGGAACTGTGTTATCCCTTAGTCGCCTCTTATCAAAGTGGTCAAAGTCTAGACTGCCGTAACCACGCAGTAAAGCATTGGTTTCCCACAGTAGCCATAAATATGAATTGAAGTAAAACCTCATGGCATGTTTATAATGAAAATGTAGGAAAAATACAATATATTACGTGTTTAAGTAAATTAAATAATGGAAATACTTGTTCCAGCTGCGCAAATAATAATTAATTCTCTTTATATTAAATTTATCATTGAATGAATATTGTTTGTACGCGGCCAGTAGTGTGGTCGTCGTCACGATGGTCGTCAAGGTACTGCTCTTCGCTCTGACAGTCACAGCTTGTGTCGCTGGTAAGTGTGCAAAATCCATCCAGATAAAAATTAATAGATAAAATAAATCTTTATTTACTCGTCATTGGATGTCATACGGCTTCCTAATGTGACAAAAAGAAATTTTAAGTCAATTAGTACCTATACCTACCTACTTTTCCTTTTGACCATGTCATGCTTCTTTCTCTGTACATAGGTAGGTACTCGTTAATCGTTATAGAAGATGCAACGGAAATGAACTGGCAGGTATCATCTAGTTACTACAAAAAATCTATTATTGAAAAAAAAATCCATCGTATTTATCACTCAAATAATAATGCAAAAAATACCTATAACTCAGGGTTTCTTAACCTTTTTCTAGTGATGGACCCCTTTAAAAATTTCAGAGGCCACGGACCCTTTCCAAAAAAAAGAAAAAAAAGCACAACGATGCTTTACTTCGTTCACCTTTTATTGTTTGCGATCAAACTTTAGGTACCTACATATAAATAACTAGTGTGACGGCTGCTGCTGCTTATGCTGAATTAGAATATCAAATTGAGGAGTTGTTTCTAATTACGCGCAAAGTGAAAATATTTACTCACAACATAGTAGGCTTGCCATGGACCAGCTTTCATAACACGGGCCCCTTAGGGGTCCATGAACCACAGGTTAAGAAACCCTGCTATAAGTAATCCGTAACTATTTATTTCTTTATTTTACAACTATCAGTACCGTCCAACATCGTCCGCCCATGCAACGTCAAGGACAACAAATGTGTCCGCGATAACTTCGCGCCTAACTCGCACTGCAACCCCAAGGTGCGCGGGTTCGTTCCCAGCCAGTACACCATCAAGCAGTTCCAGTTCCAAGCGCCCTACTTCAATGCCACCTACATCGATAATAACCTCGTCATCAAAAATCATAACAACTGCTTCGTTTCAGAGTTTTTGTAAGTATGGCAATAAAATGCTGAGAATTTTTTGTCCTAAAGTCGATGAAAAAAAACAAATTTTATAAAATTGAAAGTTCACTTTATCAGAATAATGTATGATTCGTTGCACTTGTCACGAAGCTGCTTCTTTAGTCTTCCGATATCAACTAAACTTAAAATGATAGCAACTCTCGTAATCTGCTCAAAAATATTTAATAACCATTACAGCAAAACACTAAAAAAAAAAACAAAAAAAGTGATTTCCTTCCTAGGTACCTAAACTTTGTCAGGTTACAAAGGTGCACTATTATTACGAATGCATTAACACTAATATAACTACGTCTTAATATGTCTATATAATTTTTCTGTAGATACACTGTGCGTTTATCACCTAACTTCCATAGCTGGATCGATTTGCTTGAAATTTTATGTTTTGTCTCCAAAGATTTGCTGATGAGAACATTACATAATGTGGATAAGCACTTTTTATTCCCTGCTACAAATAATAGAAAATTATAAGTTCGAGTGTTAAAGACATATATAAATAAAGTAAAGCACAGCCTGCTTGAGGTGTGCAATACTTGCTCTTGTAAGACAAAACCATTTGTCTTTCCTTTTTTACTTAAACTCAAAAGCCAAGTAAGTGTTTAAGACGATGTAAGTAAACTTTCAGCTTCAACCTAGCCTCTGACACGGCCGTCCTCTCACTCGACTGCCCCTTCCTCGACTTCTCATCCACGCGCACTCTCGTGCAACACTCTTCGTTCCAGGAGGACACGGCGTACAGCTTCAACTACCAGGGAACATACCGTGAGTATGATGCAAAATAATGCATACCTTACATATGTACGGATAGAAACAAGCTTTTATTATCTACGTTAAATTATTGCTGAAGAGGTAATCATCACTAACTTATTCTGGAAGTATATTTACGTACCAGTAGCTACAGGGGCGGATTCACAGGCACGGTTGTCATGCCCACAATGTTAATTCCTCTGGGGCTTACCCATTATTTTCCCTGGACTCGATAATCGATTATTGGAATTATAGAGTGGCTGGCGTAAAAAAAAGGTCAGCGAAAAAATTTTCCGGATATTTCCCTCGATTATTTTATGAAATTATGAAACGAATGGACTAAAAAAACAGGTCAGCCGCAAAATTTCATTAATTTTTTCCTTGATTCATGGGGCGCCAAACCAAACAACCCTAAACTAGGTCTGACTTCCTCCGATGATTATTTCCATATCTAAGATGCGCGGTAAAAAGGAAAGAATCAAATTCAAAAGTTGTTTATAATAAATTAATTCATAAGCGAATACGTACTCCGACTAGCTCTTCGCCGATTTTCGAATGGAGTCTGTTCCTGAGTCACATTTCGCGTTTTCCAGTCCATGTGTTAAGTATTGTGCATTTCCAGCTATCTATGTACAAAGTATGATTACGGTCAGTTGAGTAGGTGTTTACCTCAAAGTGTAACATATCCATCAATTTGTTCACACAGATGAACATTTGTGTTTATAATACACGCATTAACAGTATTGTTCTCGTTTGCAATAATAATAAAACCGTCCCAGCCCTGATCCGCCTGACGGTGAACCTGCGTCACGCCAACGCGCTGGACCTCTGCTCCTCCACCACCTTTGCGGACGTCACCGCGCTGCCCATATTCAACGTCAACCCCAATGGTAATGTTGCACTTCTTTAAAGGCTCTAGATATCTTACTTTATTTTCAAGATGTACCTATTTTTAATTGGATTTTACGATTTTGATTGTTCATAATCTTAAAATTATGTTTAATGTGTAGTTGTGGTGTGCAATAAGGTATAAAAACTAATTCGTATTATTTTTAGTTGTGTTACCCACACATGAGGAAATTATAAACATTTTAAATCATGGATCCTTGGCGCAAACCTTGGCGCCGTCTGAAGCGAGTCCTTTACAGCACCAGACTACTCAAAGTTCTATAATTATTACAGTGAATTTTTTGACAAGAGACGATGATATGCTATTTTTAATTCGTATTATTATTTGTTGTGTTTTTTGTCCAAACCAAATAAAAATCATTATATCAAGAATTTCGACCCAGTGGGATGTGGATCCATAGCTCAATTGGCAGAGCGCTGGTCACACGGTACGTCGGGGGCGCGGGTTCAAACCCCGCTAGATCGAAATTTTTTGATATGATTTAAAATGTATAAAAATTATACCTAGTATAAAAATAGTATTTTCATTCTGGAAGTATGGGTAGTTTCTGTCCGGCTGTTCTTAGTAGAATATGTCCCCCGAACTGTAGTATAATAATATATATATGTTAGAAGTAATTAAGAAGTACCTACGTATAAAATTTTAATTTTCATAATTGAAACTCATCTGAAAAAAAGTAGCTTGAGGAAATTTGTTTATAATTCAATATCTTTTCAGACCAAAAAACAGCAAACTTTCTGTCTACGGACCTCACTCTGCTGAACATCTACGAGAGGGAGACATTCTTCTACCGCGCCAACCAACTCGCGCGCTACTTCATCAACTCAATCATATGTGACTTTGGATGTAACTCCTAGAAGCTTCTAGCATCTAAAGATTTATTTTAATAATTAATTCGTCGATGTTTTTTTATAACCAAATTTTTTTATTCGGATTTATTATTTCCTTTTTTTATTCGATATTTACAAATTTGTAGTGCTTTATTGAAAATAAAAATTTTCTCAATGTAGATATGTGATATTTCTGAAATCCTAAAACATAACGTCACCAGTTAAATCTTAATAAACACTTCTACATATTATTTTAGAAATATTCGTTTTAAAAATGCGTATCTGTTCGATCACGATCACGATTCAGCCTGTAATATCCCACTGTTGGGCATAGGCCTCTTCCCCATGTAGAAGGATCGGAGCTTAATCCACCACGCTGCTCCAATGCGGGTTGGCAGATATATTCCCTACTATGAGTAACGATCGCTATCAGGTGTACCTACATGATAACAACCGGGACCGACGGCTTAACGTGCTCTCCGAGGCAAGGTGGGGAAACCCACAAGGACTGCACAAACACCCAGACCACGGCAAACATCTGTATGGCCAATTGGCCAATACAAATGTTGTCGTGTGCGGGGATCGAACCCAAAACCGCCCGCGCAACAGCCAATCACAATCCAGTGCTGTAACCGCTTTTTTACCAAAAAAATTTGTTCGCGTTAATCACCGTGAGAACATTAAAATATTGATAAATATACATTGAAATAATACATATATAAATACAAATATTACACCCAGACTCAGGCAGGAATCAAACCGACAACCCGCGGAACAGAACGCAGGGCCACTACAAACTGCGCCAACGGGCTAGTCAATTTATAAATATTATACGTCTATACCCCGTCCGGCGACTAATGATCTTTTTGACACTTCAAGAAATTTTGACATTAGTGACTGCCTCACACGTTATTTATTCGATTCGAAATAATAATCGATTTTATTTAAGAAGAACTTTCAATCGATTTAATTAAATACATTTAGTTTAAAAATATTATTTATTTATGCGTTTGTTAGTTTTTTTTAATTATAAATGAAATATATAAATAATAAATAAATGAATTAACAGAGTTATTGCTCTTTATTCTTAGTTTGCAATTAAATTTCAAGATTTCGACTTAATTCTTTGCAAGTAATCAATCTTGGGGTCATAGATACTATTTTTATTTCCTTTTTTGTATTAAATTTATTGAAACAATAATCACATGACGTAAAATTACTTTTATCATATTATGATCGATTTATTATTTCAAGAACTGTTTCATAAGTCTGTGGTTGTTTGTTATGCACAAGGTACTTCACTCAATCAATCAAATCGTCAACAAAGTACCTATGACATTACTGTAAAATTTTTAGTACGTTATTCCGGAAAAAAAAACTTTAATTTATAGGCGTGAGCTGTCAAAAAGCTAATTACTCGCCGGACGGGGTATAAGTCCATACACGTACCATTATACCAGAGTGGTTGTCAATTTCATATTTTCTGTTTAAAATATTGTTCTGTAGTAACATACAAAAGTATGTTGTGTTAACTTCAATAGTATTATCAGAATAACAGATACGCGTTGGCGCAGCGGTAATAGCAATGGATTGCGATTGGTGGTTGCGGGTTCGATCCCCGCACACGACAGCATTTGTATTGGCCATACAGATATTTGCCGTGGTCTGGGTGTTTGTGCAGTCCTTGTGGGTCTCCCCACCGTGCCTCGGAGAGCACGTTAAGCCGTCGGTCCCGGTTGTTACCATGTACACCTGATAGCGATCGTTACTTACTCATAGTAGGGAATATATCCGCCAACCCGCATTGGAGCAGCGTGGTGGATTAAGCTCCGATCCTTCTCCTACATGGGGAAGAGGCCTACGCCCAACAGTGGGATATTAGAAGCTGAATCGTTATAAATGAAACAAGGTGTAATCTTTCCATATTTTTATTTATAAAAGTCATCACAACTGGAACACTATGCGTTGAGGGACTCTCTTTAAGGCGAAGCTATTTCATATCGAATATTTGCAACTTTGAACCCAATTTCGAATGTTTTTTAAAGATACATAATTTGACACATCTTACACTGAGAAAATGGCAACAGAAGTTTTTGACACATAAACAGCATACTGGCCAGTGAGTTTGACACTTGAACTTGACATGTGTCATATAAACGTCAAACGTCACCAGTAGAATGTCATTGTCACTGATCAGTACGCTTTTACATTCAGAAATATATTATTTACAATCTGTTATATATCATATGTTAGAAATATAGTATGTAAGGCAGAGCACAGCCCTCGCTATTGTAACATCCGATCATAGTGTATTAGAATTAGAATACATTTATGTGTGTGTAATACCTACTGGACTGTCGCAGACACACCCAGTGAGTTAACTTTAACTTCAAAGCAGATCTTGTATACATAATAATTTTAGACTTCTAATATACATACCTACTTAAAAATTACTTTTGAAAATTTGGCCATTAGAGTATAGAATAATTTTAAACCAGATTCTCTCAGATCTTTGATATTACAAACTCACTGTTCGTGTATAGGTTACAATACAAACTAACTTCTAGATTGATCCTTACCGATACGTATAATGGAAAATAAATCAATATAAAAAACCAAATATACATTTTTTTTAAATTTCACATGTACATATAAGTATATTTCATAACAAGCAAATGAGATTCCAAATTTAGAGATTATAAATTCAGTCAAAAAAATTTCACTAAATAATTGATAAATTATATCAAATTTTTATTTCAATAATAACAACATAACAACATATTATAGTTATACTGAAGTATTAATGTAAAAAAGAATATTATTTTTCAGTCGATTCTTGGAGTTTAAGATTGTATGAATTCTCTGTCTGTTTAAGTGGATTTCGACAAACTACAGTGACAGTCTATAAAAGTCCCAATAGCTGAGAAAAGTCCCCTACTGTAAAGTACAAGGACTGAAGTCTAACCCGCTAGTTTCTATCTCGATTAGTCGAGTTGAAAAGGCCTAGTATAACATTGTATACTTTGCCTTTTCAACTCAAAATTTTTGACAAAATCTCCATACTATTAGTACTTAGACATGGTATCTGTAGTTGACAAGGTACAATGAGCTGAACAACTGACATTGACAATTGGAGATAACAGAGTGTATGGAAGACGTAAGTCCTGAGACTAAATAAAGGTTTTAATGTATACATTTGTGTTTAAAATTCTATGCTCAAGGAAACAGAACTCTAGAACTATTGGAGCTTGTTAGAAGCTCCTTTCCCAGATAACGGGACTTTTACGGACTGTTCCAATACTATTACAAGTATCCATTAAAAATCACAGACAGAATATTGAAAATGATCTTCACATGGGTTTTATTAGATCGAATCATTGTAATATGTTCGAGTACATAAATCTATATTCGGATCGGAGTATATGCGAATTGTGGGATTTATGTAAAAAATATGTCAGGGAAACACATTTAAAACACATATAATGTCGAAAACTTCTAAATTATATTATAATAAACATTTTGTTATAACAACTTCTATAAAATAATACACACATTCCCATCATGACGGTGCAATTTACATGTTTCAGTAATGCACTTGTTCCAACATCTTAAAACTTCGAAAATGTTTTTTATTAACATATCAAAATTTTCGATCCAGCGGGATTCGAATCCGCACCTCCCGACATACCGTGTCCGGTGCTCTAGCTGTTGAGCTATGGATCTATGTCCAGCCGGATCGAAATTCTTGATATGATTTCATTCGGTTTTAAACAATTTCCTAATGTGTGTGGGAAAAACAAAAATAAAAATAATACAAATCTTTTAAAACTTGTTCGTCTTCACTGTATTGTGACACTAATAATGATAATTATTATATTTACAAGAACATAATTTTAATATTGCTTGAAATTTAATTAATTTCGAACTCGCGCGTCTTCTATACCAGCAGTCATCTCCTTATGTAACTATTTACGCAAGATTTGAGGGAGTGGGGCGGAAAATTATACAAATTTAAAGTTTTTTGTTATAAATATTGTAATGTTGAAATTAAACTTCAATAGAAACTACAGTTTATGGATTAAAATTTTATAACTGAAAATTACAACTTAATAAGAATATATTTTTTAACTTTTTGATTCTATGATTAAAGACTGTTGTATTGAAAATTGTTAGGATAGGCTAGCACGTGCTGTGTACTCAAATGGTAAACACTTAACAATAGCGGCCCATCCACTAACGCTCATTCCTGCCGGAATCTACAATCCTTACGGAATGAACGCCAGTGGATTTGCAAGAGCTAGAAAGAATGACGGTATTATAACCCCGCGACCCCTCCCGTCGTGAAGGACGCGACACGCTCTGTAATCAAGTTAGTGCCTGTTCATTTGTCCGGCGTGATTGAGCGCGCGTTTGTAATCATTTTGTTTGTGTCTGTCGTCTCGGAAGGAAAATGGATTCCCAACGAGAAATCGACGATAAAGCTGACATTTAGAAATGTGCCCAAGCACATAATAAAAGAACTAATATAATATCGACTAGCCCGTTGGCGCAGTTTGTAGTGACCCTGCTTTCTGTTCCGGGGGTTGTGGGTTCGATTCCCACCTCGAGTCTGGGTGTTATATACATATTTATTTATATATTTATATATGTATTATTTATAAGTATGTTTATCGAAAAAAAAATATGTAGCTAGTAAGACCAGTCGGCTGTTACCTATAACACAAGCATTAAGTTGCTTACTTTAGGAACAGACGACCGTGTGTGTATTGTGTATATATTTATTTATTTATTATTATTATTATTAATATGTACCTACAAATCTCACCCTGCCTTATGGCAAATTAAAATTAAGTTCGTTAAAATTCGAGACATCCATTCTTAAATAGTTCCTAAAATCATCAGGTTCGTCGCATGCCAGATCTTTTAAAAGTCTTTAAATCCATAAAGATAATTCAAAATGACGCGCATTCCTTTTAAATGACAACAATCTTCATAAAATGTTAGGATTATAACCATCCACAGACACGCAATCCCTCGGTATGACTGAGAAGATGCAAACTGACAGGAATGTACCTAAACGTGTGTATGGTCACTAAAGGATTGTTTTTCCGCATGCGATGGCGTGTGGTGATAAAGTCAAGGGAAAGACCGTAGGATTGAGTTTAATTAGTGGCTTCAACGGTTTTATTTTATCCCCTCGCTTTTCTGTACAGTTTGCACGACGGGATAAGTCGGAAGAAATGAACGTTAGTGGATGGGCCGCTATTATTGAAGAATCAAAAAATGCTATCGAAGATGATTGGAAAAAGTTAGATCAAGATTATGTAAATAACCTATACGAGATGCTGCCGAAATGGCTGATTGAAGTTATAAAAAGTAGAGAATGAACTCATTTCTGAAACCATAAATCATGGACTTTTTAGTTTTTTAAACCTAAATCTGCTATAGCTTTGTCGTGCCGTTCGAGCGACATGACCTTACTCGGAACATATAGGGCACACATAGCTAATAGTTTCTTTCTAATCTTTGCTTGAATGCCTTGACTAACAGTCTTTAATTTTAGAATCGAAAAGTTAAAAAATCATCCCCATTAAGAGTTGTAATAAAAACCGCGTAATGTGCAAAGTTTTGTCGAGTACGTTTCTACAACTACCCTCCCAAAACTCTTACTGGTAAGATTGCAAATTAAGCTCAGATTTTTTACTAAATAGATAGAAGACTTCTTCTTAAGAAAAGGGGAGAAAAATAAGAAATACAATAACTCCCAACCAAAGCACACAATTCCCTCCCAGACACCTACACTATAATGGCAGATACAAACTATGATATTCAAACTTCAGGTCCCGCTCACAGGTCGACGGAAACTTTGTTTCCTCTGCAATACAGATGTCACGACGGACAGATATTACGTATATATACAGACGTATTGTCATCGATCTCAAATTGACAGTTAACTTGAACACTCGTTTGATGATAAATCAATTGCTGTACGTTAGTCTCGCTAAAACTCGAGAATGGCTTGATCGATTTAGCTAATTTTGATCTTGAAACGTTTGTGGAATTTCAGGGAAGGTTTAAACGGTGAGAAACATAAATAATATGTAACGGATAATACTAAAAAACGACGATTTAATTTTCCAATACAAAATGTTCCTAGCGGGAAAATTTAATGTCTTTTGTCAAAAACGTTGTCAATTGGTTGTCAAATATTTTATAGGTGCGTTCAGAAAGTGTTTTGTGTATATTTTTTTACAAAAATATACGAAGGTGATTATTTTTATTTATTTATTTATTTACACTTTTTTGCACACCAACACAAAAAGTAACAAAAATTTAATAAAGTGAACAAAAATATGTGCTGTGTGGTTACGGCACTAAAGAATGTAGCCACCCCCTCTCTTCCAGTGGGTGTCGTAAGAGGCGACTAAGGGATAGCACAGTTCCACTACCACCTTGGAACTTAAAAAGCCGACGGATGGCGGGATAACCATCCATGCTGGCTTTGAAATACACAGGCCAAAGACGGGCAGCAGCGTCTTCGGTGCGACAAAGCCAGCCCTGCGGTCACCAACCCGCCTGCCCAGCGTGGTGACTATGGGCAAAACACATGAGTTCGCGTCATAATGTCGGGCGCGAACTTGTGGAGGCCTATGTCCAACAGTGGACTGTGATAGGCTGTAGTGGTGGTGGAGTGGTGGAACAAAAATAATGAAGTTGCATTAGTTGCAACAGGCAGCCTTATCGCTAAAGCAGCGATTTCTTTCAGGCAACCTTTGGGCAGAGGACTAGAATTGTTAGTGGGGAAAGGGCGCAAAATATTTTACCATATGCGAATACCTATAAATGGCTTAGTCGAAATGTCCAATTTGTAATGTAATATAATGTATTATGTGCTGTTGGTGTTCCAAATAAAATAAAAAAAATAAAAATATGTAGTATCAGAGATAAACATAAATACATATTATTACATATATTCACATACATAATATTATACAATTTTGAATTTTTTTTTTCAATATTTTACATATAAATACATACATATACACGTACACACGTTTCTATTTCAATTTTTCGTCAAATTACTTTCAAATTCGTCAACAAATGGCCTAAAAACTAATGTGTAAATTAATAAATGTTAGTTATGTATATAAGCTTGGTAAAATATAAAGTAGGTAAATACTAGTGTAAGAATATGACAAATGCGTATGTTAAAAAGAGAGGGCAACAGTATGAGATACATACATATGTGGGAGAGAGAGAGCAATATTATGAGAGATATAAGGTCAGAAAGAGAGGCAGAAATATTAAGAAAAAAGGAAACAAAATACATCAAACAGCTGGAAGTTTTGTTTACGGATGCTTGGCAACCTCAACACTGTGTTTAGGATATTGTGCTATCGGACGAATGTTCAAGTTTACTAGCAATGCATTTTTTCGCGACAAGCTTCCCGAACAGATAGACAACCGAAAACATATATACATATATTATATAACGAATTTAGTCAACGCATTAAAAAATAATAAAACCAAAATCATTTTATCGTACCTACATTTTAAGCACGAGGTCTGGGGAAATGTAAACTTCGCTTCAATGCGTGCCCAGTTCATAATAATCGAATGTAAGAATTAAATGTAATTCATAATTTATAATTCATAAGTATGTACAACATGTCGCGAATAACAAAATACATTTTCACACTTAACGTACTAACATGTGTACAGACAGACATTGAAAACACATATTGAGTTATAGACGGCAAACTTCATACCGCCATGTTTTTTTTTATATTAATTGTTACTTATTTGTAATCTATACTGTCTGTTTGTAATAATTATTAAAATAACCGCTTTTTACTAAGTGCATATGGATGTATACAAGGTACCTACATATACATATACCAAAATAACATACAATTTTCGTCTGTTTCTTTTTTTTTTTTTTTTTATGTTACTAAGTCGACAAACAAGCGTACGGCTCACCATGGTAAGTGACTACCGTAGCCTATAGACGCCTGCAACACCAGAAGCGTCGCAAGCGCGTTGCCGACCCTTCTTCCGGCTAATATTTAATAAAGCCGAGGATAAAATAGGAAGGTAATATCTACCAAGACATTAGACATTTTGAGTAACTTAATAATTTGACTGAGTTAAGTTTGCTTATAACACTGGCCACTGGGTACATTACATAAGTTTGTAATGTACCTAATGTAAAATTGTTTTTTTTTTTTGTAAATTTTACTATTTTGACTTTCGTTAAGTATGTGTATTTCATT
The DNA here is from genome assembly GCA_905220545.2 of Melitaea athalia. Lineage (NCBI taxonomy): Eukaryota > Metazoa > Arthropoda > Insecta > Lepidoptera > Nymphalidae > Melitaea > Melitaea athalia. The sequence goes on along the minus strand of HG992205.1, from coordinate 307,350 downwards.
CAACTTATGGCGTAATAAATGTTTTTATTTTATTTCATAAATCGGTCCCGGTGATTACAATACGCAATGAGTACAATGTTACATGCTGAATGCATAATATTTTCAATTATATACATCAAAGTTTTCAATGTCTGTCTGTACGAAAACGTCTTAATCTACTGATATCAACCAATCGTAAGTCCGAGTCGCCATTTTTAATAAAAAAAATATATTCCAATCATATAATACTTGTCGAAAAAAAAGTTATACATCAAAAATAAAATTTTAAACTTAAAGCTTAATTGTCGCTAATAGAAACACTAGCTGACCCCTCCTTGGAAGACATTTTAGGTGATAAGGTTCACATATGTATCTTTTACAGCCTATAGGCTAATAAACAAGCTAAAACATTAACAATTTTTTCAATAAACAAAAATTTAATAGGATTAATAATTACTACATACGTAAAAAACATACAAAACTTTAAAAGATACTAGACTCATTTAGTTATTTTCCTAGGAATTCATAAGTATGAAAAACAGAAGAGTAAATATAAGTAATTATAGGCGTAAAATTAAATAATTTTTAAATAGATTTATACACACAATAAGGTCAACTAGTTTTGAGCAATTTCAGATTTATTTTTATATTTTTTAATTCTATTAGCGAGCATTTTAGAATATCACAATCTAATGTTCATAAAAATTCATATAATTTCATATAAATTCAAATACAGTCGTTTTATTTAAAATAAAGTCTTTTATAAAAATCACAAAATTTCATTTCAATATCACTGCCATAACAACTAACATAAAATACGCCTGCATGCACATTTTTCAACATGTTTATGATTATTCATGTTATATAATTATCCATGTTAATAGATATCAAGTAAAAGTTATCGCGTATGATTTTTATAGCAATATATGTTTAATATTTTCATGCAGGCGTAAAATTAACAATAATCTCCTTAACAGCCTTATGTCTTTTAATACCGATCGCTGCTGCTTACAAACAAAACCAGGTAAAACACGTAACAACAAAACATGCGCATGTTTCTGATTATACATAAACATGTATAAAATATAAAACAATTATAAAATAACGCACGATTAAAAACTTATTATTTAGATATACATTTGTATATTATTTGTCATTGAGAAAGGGACTTTTATTATATATTTTTTTTCGTTGTGCCCTATACAAAGTTACCTGGTTCTGCCTGTAAGTATCCTTAGCATTTATTGTCGACGAGTAACCGCAGATATCTGTACATTACGTACATTCCGCTATGTCGTTCTTTCATCTGAAAGGCGGAGAAAGTACAAAATCAAAAAAATAAAAATAAAACAAAAAATAAATTTTAAACTAAACTTTTAAATATGGCGACTCGTAAACTATCCAAGATGATATACATTATTATGTCATAAGATATTTGATACATAACAATATGTGTACTTATATAATAAGTAAGGACTAGGCTAGTCTGGAGAACTAAATATGCGATGCGACGCGTTTCTTTATTACTTAATGAAACAAATTATAATATTTATTGCTAGCTGCCCGGACAGACTTCGTCCTGTCTGTTAAGGTTTTTTTAAGTATAAAAAACCTTCCGTGGGATTTAAGGAACATACAAAAAAAAATTATCCCCAATTTTTAATAATAAATAATAAATAAATAAATATCTACACAAAACACACGGTTGTCTGTTCGTAAAGTAAGCAATTTAATGCTTGTGTTATAGGTAACAGCCGACTGGTCTAGCTACATATTTTTTTTTTCGATAAACATACTTATAAATAATACATATATAAATATTATATTAATAAATATGTATATTACACCCAGACTCGAGGTGGGAATCGAACCCACAACCCGCGGAGCAGAAAGCAGGGTCACTACAAACTGCGCCAACGGGCTAGTCAATTCGTCGAACCATCCTCCAGTTATGCACTTAGCAACATTCATTTTTATTATACAGGGTGGGGATTATAATATATAACAACAATAAACTGGACATCGTATATGTAATGACATTCCAAGCCCACATACAAAAAATCAATAAAATACATCCAGTAGTTTAGTCACAAATTATGATTTTTCATTTTTTAAAATTTCTCCGTGATGTATTATACTAAAGACCTGACCTACCCTAAAACCGGCGGTTAAAGACTCAAGGACAGCTATTTTTATTTTTAAAATCATTGAGCATGAAAATAATGGATATGGGATCGACAGCCACAAAAAAAGGCAAAATTTTTAATCATTGCCATTTAGTGACAGTTCGCAGACCAAATAATATTATAATAACTAATGTTTAAAAAAAATAACTTATTCAGTATCGGCTACTGATCAGTTCTGCATATTTAAAAAAAAATGATGGTTTGAGAAAATTTAAATCAAATAGTTTTTTATTCAATTTAATTTTAAATGCGTAACAATTTATTTATTTACTTTTCTACCTTACTATTTTTTATTCAATCAAAATAATGAAGTTTTGTAGGTACAAGCACAAAGCACTTCTGCGCCACTTTGCAGCGCAAACCGAAGGTCACGCGTGTAACAGGTCAGTGATCCTATAGTTACAAAAATGATGTTATAAAATTTTATTAAATTAAACTGAATTAGTTTGTATGAAAAAATCTTTTTTTTTTTGATTTTGATGTTAGGACTTATCTGATGGTTTTGAAATACTTCTATTAAGTAGTACTAACGGTGTTATCAATTATCGTTGTATTGTCATCCCCACTCTGTATAGATAATGCGCCAACAAGGTAGACACCAACAAATTCACAACAATCAACAGCACAGGGTACTAATAATTGAGTGCTACTTCAATTATAGGCACATACAGCTTACTTAAGAATGTTTCATTACAAAAACACGTAAAATAGAAAAACCTCTGTGTGGTTTTATGAAACCACGGTAAAAGTGAAACTTTTTTTCAAGGAACTGAAATGAAATAGGAACAATCATCCTATAAATATTCTTTGCACGCCATCTATACAAACTAAAGGTAACTTACATCAGCTGTATGTTGTCATTAGTGTCTTAGTTCTAGGAAATGATAAGAGATGGCCGACCATGACGCGACATGCAACACGCACACGAAAAAGTTTGAGACGATGTAATAAAAGTTTCACTTTAATATATAGAATTGAATCAATGAAAATTAAATTATTACAATAAAGTTAAAATATGTTTTATATTATAATCTATACATATAATAAAATGATAAGAAAGTCAATGTATGTAAGGGATAAACTCAAAAGGTACTGCATGGATTTACTTTAAATTTGGCACGAATATTATTAAGAAGTCGGGTCAACATATAGGCTACATATTATCACGCTATCACCTACGGGGAACGAGCGGTGAACGCACGCAGACGACGTCGCGGGCAGCAGCTAGTGATTGAATAATATAATTGTTTGAACATTTTGTCTGCGAATTGAACAAGTACCTATACAGCACTATAAGCAAGGGACATTAAACCAACCCACCCACACTACAGTCCACTTCTAAGCTGCACACACACACCAGTCCACCAGCTGCAGTAACGTTCAGTCGTGACCCTGTCTCGTCACACACGACTGCTGCTGGCGGACTGGTGTGTGTGGGCAGCTTAGAAGTGGACTGTAGTGTGGATGGGTTGGTATAATGTCTCTCATACCTGTTATACAGGTGGGCAGACCTGGGATTCAGTATTTATGTACAATTGAAAAGAATCCTATTTCTTTTTAAAGAAACGCATCGCAACACACTACACACTTTTAATTTCCCGTCGGTTAACGCGTTTAAAGGCACTCGCAGCTCATTACCCTTGGCAGGAGTACTATCACACAGCTTACAACTAGTAAACGCTACAAGCATACCTACAAGACCAACAGGAAACAAGGCCTAATGAAACACACTTGAACTGTACAATTATAACATCATTATAATATAATTATGGCAAAATAATGATTTATATTCTATATGTAGTGATATTATAAGTTATTGTATTATAACAGTATTGTAATTAGTTTGTAGTTTATAGACAAAGAGCCCGGGAGGCCAAACTCTCGTCATTTCATGAAAGTTTAAAATTGCTTTGGGAGATACCGCCATAGAGTACGCCTTTGATACCTGGGGTCTGCTATTGCCACTATGAGTTTAACTTCATATTTGGCCGTTATAATCAGGGACCGGCCGGGTACTCGTTGAAAGGGTTTTTGAAGGGGTATTTTGAAGCGCTAAAAAAATAAAGCCTTTGATGCATGTAACACCTGCGAACGGCTTAAACCAACCCTTTTCCGATAAGGGATACCCTTTCAAAACCCTGTAACACTGTAACATGGTAAGCCAATCCAACAAAGTACATTAAATATGTACTCTTCGTAGTCGACATTAGATTGAGAATTGCTTAACCACTACCACACGTGGCATTTTCCCGCCGCGCCGACGCTCGCGCCGGTTTTTTCGTGTCTGAACTTGTTCATTCTCAGAGTTATTATTATAATATGTATTATCATTTCAATTAGAAAATTGGAAGTCGTAACTCGGACGAAACTACGGAAGGAATTAAAAACTATTTAGCAGTGATTTTGTTTAAGTGTGTTTTGTAGTGCCTACTTCATTTTTTTATTAGTTAATTCAGGGTAACCCGAATAAAACCTTTTCGTGTAGGTAACCTCCTCATAGGCTTAAGCCACTGAATGGGTTAACCCCTTCACGTGGTTACTATATTAAAGGAGTTACCCGTTTCGCTGGGTTTTGAGGTGTAACTCGAATAAAAGGATACTCTGCGATAAGGGCTACACCATGTAGGGGTTACCCTGCGAAAAGGCTTAACTCTTAAGCGGTGTTGTCCGGTCCCTGGTTATAATGAACCAACTTTTTCGGATTTTATCGCGGTTTATTAAGTTTTTCAGGTGCCCGACGTTTCGAATACTTTACAGCAACCATGGTCACGGTAGGACCATGGTTACTGCAAAGGTCAGTCTAAATAAACCACGATAGAATCCAAAAAGGTTTCATTATAATAAGTGAAATTCGCGTATTTATATTTGGCCGTTGCTTTCACCTGCGTTGGGAGCAAGCGCTGAGAAACTTTCAGCTTTTATAAAGTGACGAAGATCTGGCGATCGCGGGCTCTTGGACTATTATGTTACAATAATGATTTATATTTCATTAATGACAACTATTATATAGTTAATCATTAATTCGTTATTTCTTTCTAAGCTCAAAGATATAATATGTTAGTATGGCAACTATTATTATTATTATTATTTAAAAATATATAATTATTAATATAAGTAGGCCTCTAGTTAACTATTCATAAAGCTATTATTTCGATTTATAATTTGTTCATTAGTTATATTATAAGGCTTTTGGTAACAACGAAATGATATAGCAAGCTAATTAATACAATATTAATAGTAGATATAATATTTATTAAAGTTAATATTAATAATGATTTGTTACGATTTATTTGTACTTATTATAATTAAAGAATTTAGCGATTTTAATAAAAATTTACGTATTATCAGGCTATACTAGGGACACTTGTTGTTCTACACAACTATCATAATATCACAACAAGAAAATGACAACAACAAATAGAACAACAAAATCACAAACCGTAAACTAAACAACAAACGAAACTGTATAAAGTAATTCGTATAAACTATTACATTATCATTATATTATATAATTATATAAAAAAATCAGATCTAGTCATCTAGCCTCATTTGAGATCGTTAATAAAATTGATCCATATATTATTACTTACATTTTAGAAATGTAAATTTGATGATATTAGGTACATCTTACAACTCAGTTCGTTCCAATGTTCTAGAACAGTGGTTCTTAACCATGTCTAAATGTATATTTTTCAAACTGTTTTTGGGATAATAAAATCTGTGGTAATACCAAAATAATAACCCACAGTTCTTTTAAACGTATCTTGCGGAATCTCCTCTGTGGAATATACTTTCCGAATCACTATGAAATACAATATTTTAATTTGTAAATTGACAATTCAAAAGTTCTTTTGAATGCTAATTTAATAATGTTATTTTTGATTCTGATTTTGATAGTCTATTGAGACTCACTCACTCTGCACCTCACTTGTGCAAACCCCTGGTTAGGAACCAATGTTCTAGACTGTTCATCTCGTCTCTTTCGCACGTTATTATAGTCTGACACATACAACTAGAGCTTTGCTCAAGCTTTAGTGCGCTTAGTTAAGTTTGATCTTATATCAAAAAATTCAAAATTTATTTAAACTACACTTCCTTTTTTATTTGAAGGTTTTCAAAGCATTTTCAAAAGAACACTATTTCTCTTTTTAATAAGTTTTTCTAACAAAAATTTATACAAAACAATTTTGAATAAAAGAAAATTTTAAAACTTTACTTATCAACTATCAAAACCATAATTTTCATTCAGTGTCAGACCATAGTTTTATTGTTTATAACTCTAGAGACATAATCAACTCTTATAATTTGTATGTGTATCATGCGCCTGTGTACACTGTTGTTACGTCAGAGCTACTTTTACAAGCCTTTTGGGTAGTTTTTTCGGCTTCAGTCGGGCCTTTCTTACCTGTGTCAGACGTATTCTTTCACACCTGTGGACAAGTGTTTCTTCCATTAGATTATGGGCTGTATTCTATAAACCTATTTATATATTTTTTGATTTTTATTTTTCTAGTTGTTGTGGTGCTTCACCCAAAGTAGTAAAGTAACGTGAGTGAAGTTCTCAAATGAACTTAGTAACCATCGCACTGACAATCACCATCACATTTCGCACTACGTTCATCTCACTACGTGTCATATATCTCACTCACCACTATACTCACTCGTGCCGCACTCACACTCACTCACACGTGCGACACTCACCAGCATATGTGCCACGCTCACATTCACTCACACGTGCGACACTCACCAGCATATGTGCCACACTCACATTCACTCACACGTGCGACACTCACCAGCATATGTGCCACACTCACACTCACACGTGCGACACTCACCAGCATATGTGCCACACTTACTCACACGTGCGACACTCACCAGCATATGTGCCCCACTCACTCACACGTGCGACACTCACCAGCATATGTGCCACACTCACACTCACTCACACGTGCGACAGTCACCAGCATATGTGCCACACTCACATTCACTCACACGTGCGACACTCACCAGCATATGTGCCACACTCACATTCACTCACACGTGCGACACTCACCAGCATATGTGCCACACTCACACTCACTCACACGTGCGACACTCACCAGCATATGTGCCACACTCACATTCACTCACACGTGCGACACTCACCAGCATATGTGCCACACTCACATTCACTCACACGTGCGACACTCACCAGCATATGTGCCACACTCACATTCACTCACACGTGCGACACTCACCAGCATATGTGCCACACTCACATTCACTCACACGTGCGACACTCACCAGCATATGTGCCACACTCACATTCACTCACACGTGCGACACTCACCAGCATATGTGCCACACTCACACACACTCACACGTGCGACACTCACCAGCATATGTGCCACACTCACATTCACTCACACGTGCGACACTCACCAGCATATGTGCCACACTCACATTCACTCACACGTGCGACACTCACCAGCATATGTGCCACACTCACACTCACTCACACGTGCGACACTCACCAGCATATGTGCCACACTCACATTCACTCACACGTGCGACACTCACCAGCATATGTGCCACACTCACATTCACTCACACGTGCGACACTCACCAGCATATGTGCCACACTCACACTCACTCACACGTGCGACACTCACCAGCATATGTGCCACACTCACATTCACTCACACGTGCGACACTCACCAGCATATGTGCCACACTCACATTCACTCACACGTGCGACACTCACCAGCATATGTGCCACACTCACACACACTCGCCTGGCGGCACGCGGTGCGCGGTGAGGTGCGCGTGCGCGGCGCACGGGTCGTTGCCCGCCGCGCTGTACGAGAAGCACACTCACACTCACTCACACACACTCACCTGTCGACGCGGCGCGGCTCCCGCAACACCCGCGCCACGTGCCGCATGTGCGGCGGCGGCACGCGGTGCGCGGTGAGGTGCGCGTGCGCGGCGCACGGGTCGTTGCCCGCCGCGCTGTACGAGAAGCACACTCACACTCACTCACACACACTCACCTGTCGACGCGGCGCGGCTCCCGCAACACCCGCGCCACGTGCCGCATGTGCGGCGGCGGCACGCGGTGCGCGGTGAGGTGCGCGTGCGCGGCGCACGGGTCGTTGCCCGCCGCGCTGTACGAGAAGCCCGGCTCGTCCCGCGGGACCACGCGGGGCTTGGCTCGGACGGCGCACATGCCTGCGGCGAACGGTATCACGGGTTACAGGTGACAGCACCGGCTGTTGCGTTGTCTCAAACATTTGTGTTAGATATTCAAACGTTTAGTGTTATCTAGGCGTGTGCTTGTGTACTTTGTGTTATAAGACACGTGAGTTAATCCTACTCGGTTAAGAAAATTGTGACTGATCGCCGTCACTTGGCCATGCACATTGATCAATTAAAACTTAGTAAAAAAAGGTTGCATAGCCAGGCTAGTTGAAGTAACTCACTCAGTCAGGTAAACTTGGTGCAGCGATCATATCACTGTGGCTGTTGTCGCTGGCATTTGTAGACAGTACACTGATGACTGGTGTGTTCTGAGCATTCGTGCTTATGTATCGTGTTTCTGGATCACACAAAAGTAAATCCTGGTGGGGGCAGTTGAGTGTGAAGTATTTACATATCGGGTGTATTTGGAACGCTTGGAAAGATTTAAACCTAGTAATATACTATTTATATACTATATGATGCATATAACCATTTATCACAGAAACGTTTTTTTAAGAACATTTTAGGACTTATGTATTTTGCGAACTCTAGTTGACCGCGAGACGCGTGACAGTGCGTGCGGGAGTACGTTGACCTCGCGCCGGTCAGCTGATGGCGCACATGAACATGTGGTATTCAATGACATTGCCGATTTTTTCAAAACACGGTTATTTTAAAGCATTATCTTCAAATTTCTGTTTCATTATTTTACCCAAACCGGATTATACCAAAATAAGTTATGAAAACAGGCAAGAAAAAAAATTCTTTTTGTGTTTTTTCACTTGTATCATGTCAGGTCATGCCAACACTATCATACCTCTTCGTTTTTCCAAGCGTTAAAATACACCCGGTAGAGTCGGTGATGGTGATGACACTCACCGGTGATGTAGATGTCCTCGAGGTGGAAGTACGCGGTCCGCAGAGCGGCCTCATAGAGCGCGGCCGCGGCGGGGGCGGACAGCGCGTACCCCGTGCCCGACAGGTAGCGCGGGTACACGCGCCCACCGTACATGTAGCGGGGGGCGTACCTGTGGGGGCGTGGGTACTACAACCGGCTGCACGATTGTTATACTGAGACCGTACCGCAACAGTACCGAAATATTTCGAAAGTGTCGATACAATACCGAAAAAGTACCGAAACTGTGCAGAGGTTATACGAAAACAATATCGAAACAGTACCGAAAATGCATCGATTTAGTGCCGAGACTGTACCGATACAGTGCCGAAACTATACCGAACTGGTGTATGGGTAAGTAAAAAATACACGTATTTATAACTTTATTAAGTTATCGACAGGATATTTTACCTTTAATTTTTTTAATTGGTCAGTGCTAATTGTGTCAAAAGGACGAATGAATGCAAAAGGTCTATAGTTTCAAATAAGTCAACTATCCCATTAAAACGTGACCAGAGAAAATATACGTCTGCAACACCAGAAGCATTGCAAGCGTTGCTGACCCTACCCCAAAGAGTGCGGTACTTCTCCAGTTAAGAGACTTCAAACTTGGAGCAAGATTCCTTACAATGCCTTAAATTAGGCACATATTCATAACATTCTCTAACGCTTAGGTGATAGACCATATTTACCATTTGTTCCGGACATCCTGTACTGGTTTCGCGCCGCAGATGAGGTCTCCGATCAATAGATACTCCTTCACCTGGGGTGTGGTGGTATCGTGGACCTAGGAATTATATTTATAGTATTCAAACACAGTTCTAGAACAAAATAGATGGGTGGGTTTAGCAAAAGTCTGTTATGTATGACACTACAAATTTTATGTCTAGCTTCAAATATTGATACGCTTCAGCCTGTAATATCTCACTGCTGGGCATAGATCTCTTTCCCCATGTAGGAGAAGGATCAGAACTTAATCCACAATGCTGCTCCAATGCGGGTTGGCGGATTGGAGCAGCAGCAGTTGGAGGATTGAAAAGCGTGCTGGGATTACATAATTTAGACTACTCCGTTTACACATCTTAAAAATAACCTGTACTAATATTACTCATAAGAGGGCACGAGGTGGGGAAAAAGGACTTTGAGATGACCATTCAACTGCTGGCTTTGAAATACACAGGTCGAAAAAGCCTATATGGACAAAATTTCAAGTAATTATTTCAGTAATAATGATATAAATGTTTACCTTGGACCTGTTCCGCAGGTTCTGGACAAGTTGCGGCACGTTCACGTACACGTCGTCGTCTGTCTTCAGGATGTAGCGCACTGGGGGGAGGTTGGGGATCAGTGACTTGTTGTACAATCACATTTTAAAAGAGACAATTTTATGACTGGTTTTCAGGAAACGATTCGTAATGCTTTAGTCAGTCAGTCAGTTCAGCCTATCGAAGGCCACTGCTAGACATAGGCCTCCCCAAGTTTGCGCCAGACATCCCGGTTTTCCGCAATTCTCATCCAGCCTACACCGCCAATCTTACGTAGATCGTCGGTCCAACGGGCCGGAGGCCGACCTACACTGTGTTTGCCAAGACGCGGTCTCCACTCCAGGACACTTCTGCTCCAACGGCTATCGGTCGTTTAGCTTACGAATGGTTAAATCTAGAATACGTCTTGTTCAAAAGATAACGGGCTGGTGAGATAACGAACCGTTTTCCGAATATAGCAACCGTTTGTTTACTGTTTGTACAGTTTATACACCGCGTTAGCGCAACGGTCACAGCACTGGTTTGTGGCTGTTGCGCTGGCGGTTGCGGGTTCGATCCCCGCACATGACGTTTGCCGTGGTCTGAATGTTTGTGCGGTCCTTGTGAGTCTCCCCATCGTGCCTCGGAGAGCACGTTAAACTGCCGGTTCCGGTTGTTATCATGTCATAGCGATCGTTACTCATCGTAGGACACATCCGCCAACCCGCAGTGGAGCAGCGTGGTGGATTGAGCTCCAATCCTTTCTCAGTCATCAGTTGGATATTACAGGCTGAAGCATTGTACAGTCAGTTACGAGGTTTTTGTACCAATAAAAATAATTATTTTTGAAATTTCAGAGGACTTAATATAGAAACAAATAAATATGATGGCACTCAAAGGCGTCCAGTAGAATAAAAGTCCTGTGGTTGAATCTGAAAACACATACAAACATAAATGCCCAGAGCGCGGCAGATATCAGTATGTCTCATACAAACACTTGCCATGTGCGGGGATCGAACCTAAAAATTTCAGTCCAAAATTTTAGACATTAGAGAAATAGGGTTCCTTCGTAAAAAAATGAATTTCCTAGCTTTGCGCTTGAAGCCTAACACATTAAATGCACAATACTCGTAATAGAATGGCACATATAGAAGAAATAAGCAACTACAATTTTTTCATACTAGTTATTATTCTCAAGGATCTCATCTTTCTCTATAATTTATTATAATTAAATATTAAAATATTCTCACCACTTTCGTTGCAATTTTTGGTGACCCACTTGAGCATCATGATGGACTTCAGCGTCAAATTGTTGTACGAGTCTATGAACCCCTCCTGAATCACATCCCCATATTTCTCTATCTCTTCGTCAATCTTCTCCTGGACCTCCGTGTCATTATCCTGCGATGGCAACCCCAATAAAAAAACCAATTTGAAATCAACACCAGTGTTACCAGATTCTTGTTCCGAAATCTCACTTTTTGGAAAATCCTTCGACTTCTTTAAGAGAGTCAGGACTTTGTCCAAATCTGGGTTGTCCTCATATCCCTTTGGCGGGATTTTCATTACGTTAGTATCGTAATCATAATCCACGTTCAGGTCCTCTTCATCATTCAGTTCCTTGTTCATATCGAACTCTGGTAACATTTCTTCTTTCTCATCCTCGAATCTCTTCTCTGGCGTCACATTATCAACGTCGACCATATTATTCTGCAAAGCTTTCGCCAGTTCCGGTAATAACTGGTTCAAACCGATCACATCTCGTTTGTTCCTATCTAAATTTAAACTTAAATTAACTTTGTGATCCTCATACAGATTATATGTATAGTTATAATTTTTATATTTCTCTCGAACGGCATTATATATCTTTGCTGTTTGTAGGTAGTTGTCGTAACTACCCCATGTCTCTCTGATGGCTAGGCGTTGGGCAAAGTTGCTAGTGGAAGAACAGACTATTATGAGAAGGAAGAGACTGTTCCTAGTTTTTCCGTTTGATTTTGGACACACGTCCTTTGGCTCGTGTACTGTTGTCACGTTGTCTGGCTGCACGTATATCTTTGTGTCTCTGTTCGTGTGCATCGACCATCCTGCTACCGCCACTAGAAATAAAATGACAAAGATTAATTTGTTATTTCAAAGAACACAATTAATATACATACATTGGTCTTTATGAGAACTATAGCTAAAATAGTTGCTTTTAAAATCACTGTTTGATTTTGGAATTGTGACTTCGGGAGTTTAGCAAATAATCTAATATAAGTTTCTTCTTCATAAATCCTCTAAAAGGTTGTTAATTTATAAACGATTTTAGTCAAAGCGTAACGACACACATAAGAAAAAAATCGGAAAATGGGTATTATCTAGTATTAAATAATAGTAAAGGTATTGACGACGCGTTGGCACAACGGTCACAGCACTGGTTTGTGGCTGTTGCGCTGGCGATTGCGGGTTCGATACAGATGTTTGCCGTGGTCTGGATGTTTGTGCAGTCCTTGGGGGTCTCCCCACCGTGCCTCGGAGAGCACGTTAAGCCGTCGGTCCCGGTTGTTATCATGTACACCTGATAGCGATCGTTACTCATAGTAGGGAATATCCGCCAACCCGCATTGGAGCAGCGTGGTTGATTAAGCTCTGATCCTTCTCCTACATGGGGAAAGAGGCCTATGCCCAGCAGTTGGATATTACAGGCTGAAGCGACCGAGTGAACAATTGATACAACAGCTAAAGATAACCGTGCTCCAAGCTTACCTCTAGGTATCTGGACGTTAGCTCTGTTGTACACGGGTATGTAGAGCAGGACGCAGAAGAGGATCATGGCCGCGCTGAACAGGGAACACTTGGCGAGCGCCGTCACCGCCCAGCGGCGTTCGCGTTCAAAGCGGAGCTCCCGAGGGAGGTAGCGACGCTTTTCGTACCTACCATCAGAAAATATCCTCTTTTAAGCCCAGATTCCATTGAGGTACCCTGAATTATTTAAGGGTGGGGGCAAAACAAATAAATGTAAAAAAATGCAGAAGCATAGACCCTATCCTCAATTCCCCTCAGGAGCTCTGTTCACCTTACTCACCAACAGGAACACAACACTGCTTGAAAACATTATTATTTAGCTGTGGTCTTCTGTAAGGTCGAGGTACTACCGCAGTCGGGCTGCTCCATATTTTGAGCAGGATATTTCCTGCTGTGCCCTACCTCAGTTAAAGTGTTCGATAGAAAAACGCATCGTTCTTTAAATATAGGAACCGGGCGTAAGATTATGCAATCAGCAATGGGTGATTACGCGTTCGCAATCCATGACTTAATAAATACTAGACAAGTTGGAAGATGTCCAGAGAGTGCGGACGCGCACATGTCCTGAAGCGCCAAATGGTTGACTTGGCGTGTCGTCTACTCTCGTTTTGTTTTATTTGCTTAAATTTAATCGAGATCTGACAAGTACTTTTAGAGTTATATCTAATAATGCGTATTTACGTGACTACTTTTTCGTCGACCTACGTTATATTATACCGCATAACATTTTACTCGGTGTACCGATTTCGATGATTCTTACTTTAATCGAAAGCTAATACTTGTCTTGTAGTCTTGTTTAAATTAGATCGAGATCTGATTACAACTTTTTGAGTAATCTTTGATAACGCGTATTTACTTGACTGTTTTTTTGTCTTATTACGTTGTATTACTTGTCGATGTAATTGAAGTCGGTTTTTTTTTCGTTTGCGAGCAAACACAATTATTATTACAAGCTTTTATTTAACTTGCAATGTATGTTTGTTCGGGTGAAATCTTGCAACTCAATTTCAACCAATAAAGCTGAAATTTTGTATACTTACAGGTTCAATTTGGATGATAATGCATGGTTAACTTTGTGACGTCATCATATCATCATCATAGTTTTTAAAGAATACTTGGGGTGTGATCTACAATCGATACCGAAGCTAAAAATACAGTTTTTAGAATTTTTGTCTGTTTGTCTGTATGTATGTCCGGGATAAACTCAAAAAGTACTGCATGGATTTACTTCAAATTTGGCACGAATATTATTAAGAAGTCGGGTCAACATATAGGCTACATATTATCACGCTATCACCTACGGGGAAGGTATTTTTGGTGCTGTATAGCGTTCACGCAGACGATGTCGTGGGCAGCAGCTAGTCTCTGTATATATAAAAATGAATCGCTGAATGTGTTGCTAAGCGCAAATCTCGAGAGCGGCTGAACCGATTTCGCTAATTCTTTTTTTATAATATTCCTTGACGTACGAGAATTGTCCTTACGGAGAAAAAATTTTTAAAAATTCCCTGAAAAAGTTTAAAAACGACACTTTTCTATATTCCCATACAAAAGATTCGTAATAATACTTAAGTCAATTTGAACTTTAATACCATACCATAAAGTTTAAGTGTTAGTGGAGGGGTTGGGAGAAGAATCAGTATTTAAAAATAAATAAATAAAGAATCGACTGTTAGGCAGTACAAAGTTCGCCGGGTCAGCTAGTTATTGATAAAAGTGAAGCTACCACCGATTCGGAATGTAGATTCTGCAGAGAAGAATGGGCAAGAAACTCCGCTGTTACTCTTTTGAAAATATAAACTGTGTTTTAATTAATTGGAGTTGGAAACCCGCTAACTGTGTTGTCTTGGCAATTTTTGACATACCTAGGTTTTTGCCAGTCATAAAGGATCTTGATAAGTATCCCGTTTGACATAATCTATATCTATACAAATAAATAAAATTGGGAGTGTCTGTTTGTAATATTAAAATAACCGCTTTTTACTAAATGCACATGGATCTATACACGGTATACATATACCAAAATAACATTGTTTACAATTTTTGTCTATCTGTCTGTCTGTCTGTTTGTTCCGGCTAATCTCAGAAACGGCTGGACCGATTATGACGGGACTTTCACTGGCAGATAGCTGATGTAATAAGGTGTAACTTAGGCTACTTTTTTAGATTTTTTTTTAATGGTTGCGAACTGAACAATAAACTTTATTGTTAAATTCTACGCGGACAAAGTCGCGGGCACAGCAGCTAGTATAAAATGTAGTGTTACTGTGTGTTAAGTCAATGTACCTGTTGTTCGACAGAATGGGGCTCTCGTCGCTGTCCCCCTCAGAGTAGCTATCGTCATCCCATTGCTGGTGGACATCGCGGGCCATGTAGCGATGCTGGAACAGGCAACATTAATACCGGTCAATAATTTACAAATCAATCAATAATTTCTTAACTCAATCCGTATTATTTTTATTTTTGTGTTACCCACACATGAGGAAATTCGAAAATGTTTTTTATTATCATATGAAAAATTTCGACCCAGCGGGTTCGGTGCGGTTTCGGGAAAGGTGCGGGTTCGAATCCCGCTGGGTCGAAAATTTTGATATGATAATAAAAAACATTTTCTTAACTCAAATCTACAAAAGCATTTTTAAAAAGTAATTTTACACAAAAAATTTTATTAACGAGATATAGTTAATAAAAAATGTTCAGCAGCGTCTTCGGCGCCAGCCCTGCGGTCACCAACCCGCCTGCCCAGCGTGGTGACTATGGGCAACACACATGAGTTCACGTCATTTTTGGCGCGAACTTGTGGAGGCCTATGTCCAGCAGTGGACTGCGATAGGCTGAAGTGAGTGAAGTGAGATTCGGAACTTTGATTCTGCTAAGACGAAACAGCGGGTTTGAGTAACTCTTCAAAATTACGAAAATTATTCGAAAACGGGATATTTAACATGTTTATTATTTTCTCTTCGCGGAGCTCGATATTTCGACATTGACTGCGAATGTCTTGTTCACGAGAATCAATAATTTTCGTAATAGAAGTAACCATGTTAATCTAAAAACTCTTCAAAGGTCTTCAATACATTTAACGCTAAAACACAACACAATATTTAAACTCAATCCTTGTATAGTACACGGCCATAAATAATGCACATCGACTTTTAGAAAGAGACAATCAGCTAATTTGAACTTTGTAGAGCGTTATCTCTGACGCACATTACCTATGAGACGTATCGGACTGTCAGTATTTCGTATGACAGATCTAATAGTGTAAGAACCCAGTTCCCAGATCACCTATCATATTTTTTTGAAGGACAAAATATATTAGCTGCTTTATATACGTAAAAATGTTATTGACCAGCTATTTTAGTATTTATCGCCAGACACTAATTATATTATTATATTTTAAAACCTGTAGGAAATATTTTAGCAACTCTTCTTCTTCTTCTTCTTTGGCTTTAGCTCCCTTGCGGAATTGCCAGTATCAGATTAGCAACTCTTTATACTATGATGTATACTGTAATGTTTTGTCAATCAGAAACATGGAAGTCTGGGGTCTGGGATCTTGGACTATAACGCTCTACGAAGTCGAAATTAGCCGATTGTCTCTTTCCAAAGGTCGATGTGCAATATTTATGGCCGGGTACTATACCACATCAATCAAACTTAAGTCTATCTTTGACTACGATGTCACTCTCACTATCGGCGGCAGTTCCTGTCAAAAACTGCATTATTTTAATACATTATGTTTGCGATAATAGCTTATCGAACTCTCGATATAAGCGCGATAATTCCCAAGTCTCATGAGCTCGGTTCACTGATAGATTGATAGCAGCCATAAATATTCTTTACTAGCATCCCGCCCCGGCTTCGCACGGCTATTTAACAAAAATTTAAAAAAAAAAAGTAATATAGAATATGACACCCGCAGATAGTGTAGCTTCCCAACAGTGAAAGAATTTTTCAAATGGGTTCATTAGTTTCGGAGCCTGTTCAATGCAAACAAACAATCAAATCTTTCCTCTTTATAATATTAGTAATAGATTGTACAACAAGCAGTGGCGTATATTATGGTCTAAGATCCGAGAAGCTAAATCTCCCCTCATCTGTTAATTAGATGAAACAATTTTTTATAGGCTTATTTCAATATTGTGAATTTAAAAAAACAACTTCTGCTACCATAAGCCTGCTGCAAATTTTTATTTTATTTTTTTAATCTTTTCCCTCTCATGTTAATTACATGTAGTAAGCTAAAACCGTTAATATTTTATATTATATACCTGACTGTAGTAGGCAGCCACCTCTATGATTGCTACATTTACCTGCAGCCAGGTCAGTAACCTCAGTCAGCAGTAACCTCAATATGGTGTCAGAGGTTGTTTTTATAAATTCACAATATTGAAATCAGCCTATAAAAAAATGTTTCATCTAATTAACAGATGAGGGGAGATTTTGTTATATCCCGGATCTTAGACCGTTAAGATTCATCGCCCGGGGCCATTTTAATTTGCAGCCCTATAAATTAAAAAAAAAAAGGTAGACGCGGCACATCCCTAATACATTTAAGTATTAGGGATGTGTTAATATATCCTGTATGTATATAGTGTTAAAAACATAAAACTAATGACGCACTCCCATATTAATTAGCAAATATAGTAAAATAAAAAAAACAAGCCCTCTGAAGTTGAAATAATATGAAATAAGTTGATAACAGCTAATTAATTTTAGAATTATTATTATCAACGCCATTTGTTCTAATTTATCCTCGTAAGGTTCTACTCCTTAATACTACTAATTTATACTAGTTATTAGGTTACGAGGGTAACCTAATAAAAATAATTTTTCAATTCGAACCAATAGTTCCAGAGATTAGCGCATTTAAATAAACAAATAATTGTGTTTGCTCCTTAAAACCGACTTCAATTACATCGACAAGTAATACAACGTAAGCGAAAAAATAGTCAAGTAAATACGCGCTATTAAATATTACTCAAAAAATTGTAATCAGATCTCGATAAAATTTAATCTATACTAATATAATAAAGCTGAAGAGTTTGTTTGTTTGAACGCGCTAATCTCAGGATCTACTGGTCCGTTTTTAGAAAATTCTTTCACAGCCCATTTATCGAGGAAGGCTATAGGATATATAATATTATCACGCTAAGATTAATAGGAGAGTAGCACCAATGAAGAATGTTTCAAAATCGGGGTTTTTTTTCCTTGTGAGAGCTTCCGCTGCGTAAATGGTTAAAGTTTCGCACAAATCATGTATGACAGAATTGGTCCTATTCCACGGGGACGAAGTCGCGCGCAGAAGCTAGTTTTAATGTAAACAGATGATAAACATCAGCTTTCGATTAAACTAAAAATCATCAAAAATCGGTACACCGAGTAAAAAGTTATACGGTATAATAAAACGTAGGTCGACGAAAAAATTGTCAAGTAAAAACGCATTATTAGATATAACTCGAAAAGTAAATAAATTTAAATGGGATCAAATAACACGCACTACCTTTCGATTAAAAAAAAATCATCGATTTCGGTCCACCCATTCAAAAGTTCTGAGGTAACATGAATAAAAAAATACAGTCGAATTGAGAACCTCCACCTTTTTTGGAAGTCGGTTAAAACAAACATAATGGCGCCAAAATCTTACAAAAGCAATGAGAAACCTCAACTACCTTTTACTCAAACCTGGCAGAATT
The DNA here is from genome assembly GCA_905220545.2 of Melitaea athalia. Lineage (NCBI taxonomy): Eukaryota > Metazoa > Arthropoda > Insecta > Lepidoptera > Nymphalidae > Melitaea > Melitaea athalia. The sequence goes on along the minus strand of HG992205.1, from coordinate 288,344 downwards.
GTTTCACGACTGGACCGGGCTCAATCACAGCTAGATGGCACAGATTTGCTAACAGTCAGTCTAAATCAAACAGGCCTATTAAGTTCACGAGTGGTCAGGGTCGTGTCCAGTCGCGAAACAGCTAAATTATTTACATCCTACATACAATACCTATTCATTCTTTTAACTGGTCTGGGTTACAACTGGGTGGGAGTTTGCATACTAGCTGATATGAGTTGTTTGCGCACTCTTCCAAGCACTTTTGCCTAAGTTCTTCGACCGACCGTTCGACCTGGTTCCCCCCTGCCCCTTCCATCTCCGTACGACCAGACAGTCGGCGTTACGCCACCCTTATATGGTCGACATTCCCAATATATGCACTAAGCGATTCGCTAGTACATTCTTGATGCGTACGGCCAAGGAGTGGAACTCTCTGCCGGCATCTGTGTTTCCGGAAAGCTACAATCTGGGGATCTTCAAGACGCGAGTGAATAGGCTACTTCTAGGCAAGCGTGTTTCATCCTAGACCGCATTCTCACTTAAGGTCAGGTGGAATAGTGGTCAAACGCAAGCCTATCTAATTATAAGAAAAAAAAAGTTACTATAATTAAATGTTGCCTGGACGTGATCGCTATAAGCGATAAGGCCGCCTTTACATACTTATTTGTTTTTAACCGACTTCAAAAAAGGAGGAGGTTACTCAATTCGACCTTATAATATATGTTTTTTTTATGTATGTTCGGGGACAAAAAAGGAGGAGGTTACTCAATTCGACCGTATAATTATATGGTTTTTTTTAAATGTATGTTCGGGGATAACTTCGTCGTTTATGAACCGATTTTGATAATTCTTTTTTTGTTGGAAAGGGGCCGTCCATAAATTACGTCATCGATTTTTTTCAGATTTTAGACCCCCCCCCCCCTACAATCATCCTATCGTCATTTCTTAATGACCCCCCCCCTTCTCCCAAAATTGACGTCATTACCAGTTTAACAAAATTAAAACATTGCAGATTTGAGAAAAATAACCCGGGTATTAATGATTAAAACACTTGATTATAGAATCACCTTTTATTATTTTTACTTTGGCAATGTCGCTTTTGCTGTCTGTCCCTATGTATGCTTAGATCTTTAAAACTACGCAACGGATTTTGATGCGGTTTTTTTAATAGATAGAGTGATTCTTAAGGAAGGTTTATATGTATAATACATGTGTACCACGGGCGAAGCCGGGGCGGGCAGCTAGTATTATATGTAATATTATTGTTAGAGTATTTTATCTGTAGTTATTACTGTATTTGTGTACATCTATGTTGCATTATGTATGTTTATTATCAGTTATTTTAGTACTGTACGCGCCTTAGCCGCCTCTCACATTTGCAGTCTCACTTACTAGGTGTGCTGGAAGAAATTTCTTTTTAGAAATAATCTTTTTGTACGTGAACAATAAACTATAAATAAATAAATAAGAATGACGTCAATTTTGAAACACCCCCCCCCCCATCTATCATTTGCCGTCATCCGCAGACCAACCCCCCCCCCCCCAATTTAGAATGACGTAATATATGGACGGCCCCAAAGGGGATATCCCAATTTAGGTACCATGGTAAGGAAACCAGGATCTGATGATGGAATCATTGGGAACGCTCAAAATCGTAGTGACAACTAGTGTTAATTTTTTCGTCGGCTTACGTATTACTTGTCGATGTAATTGAAGTCGTAATTGTAGACGCCGCGTTGGCGCAGCGGTCACAGCACTGGATTGCGATTGGCTGCTGCGCGGGCGGTTGCGGGTTGGATTCTCGCACACGACAACATTTGTATTGGCCATACAGATGTTTGCCGTGGTCTGGGTGTTTGTGCAGTCCTTGTGGGTCTTCCCACCGTGCCTCGGAGAGCACGTTAAGCCGTCGGTCCCGGTTGTTATCATGTACACCTGATAGCGATCGTTACTCATAGTAGGGAATATATCCGCCAACCCGCATTGGAGCAGCTTGGTGGATTAAGCTCCGATCCTACATGGGGAAGAGGCCTATGCCCAACAGTGGGATATTACAGGCTGAATCGTGATCGTGATCGTAATTGAAGTCGGTTTTTTTTTCGTTTGATAGCAAACACAATATTATTCAATTCGAATCAATAGTGCCCGAGATTAGCGCGTTTAACGCCCAGACAACGACAAACGTGATTTATTTATGTACTAGCGGCCCGTCCCGGCTTCGCATGGGTGCAATGCTGATACATATTTACGACATCACATTAGAAACCTCTAAAATTATCAATGTTTCTCTGCTATATTATGCATGTATTATACATATAAACCTTCCTCTTGAATCACTCTATCCATTTAAAAAAAAAACCGCATCAAAATCCGTTGCGTAGTTTTAAAGATCTAAGCACATATAGGGACAGACAGCGGGAAGCGACTTTGTTTTACAATATGTATGATGTATGTATGACCAATACAAACAATAACCGCTGACGCGTCAGTCAATTACTGCACATTGTGAAATTCATTAATGTATTATACTAATATTATAAAGCTGGAAAGTTTGTTTGTTTATTTGTGAATTTAAAAACGCTTATCTCAGGAACTACTACATCGAAATGAAAAATTGTTTCTGTATTGGATAGCCCATTTACCGACGAAGACTATAGGCTACTTTTCCTCAAATTAACGCGTGTGAAACCACGGGGCATAGCTAGTCACTACATAGTATAAAACAAAGTCTCTTCCCGCTGTCTGGCTGTCCCTATATATGCTTAGATCTTCAAAACTACACAACGGATTTTGATGCGGTTTTCTTTAGTAAATAGAGTGATTCCAGAGGAAAGTTTATATATATAATACATGCATAATATAGTAGAGGAACACTGATAGTTTTTGCAACCGTGCGAAGCCGGGGCGGGTCGCTAGTAAAATATATATAACATAAAACAAATATTCATACAAGTAACTATATTACACATATTTACATATTCAATTAATACGGGTTTTACTCTGTACACAGCACGCGAAAACAGGCCTTATTAAGTGTAGGTTAAGAGTCATTACCGTGCATTAAACGGCGTGTTATGAAATTAAATCAGGTAGTCGCGTTGCAATCGATATTATATATGGGCTCGGCTCGCTTGACATAATAACAAGGTGAAGTAAATTAGTCTTGTCGACGTTCCGACGAATCACTCATCTATATATATAAAAGAGATTTCCACCCATTGACTGACTCATCACGATATCTCTGGAACCATAAGGCGTAGAGACTTGAAATCTGGTAGGAATATTCCTTTCGCCGAGTAGAGGTCAGCTAAGAACGGGTTCTACGAAATTCCACCCACAATAGGGGGTTGCGGGGGTTAATAACATATATGGCAAAACAACGTTTGCGGGTTCAGCTAGTCTATATATATTAATACGTGAAGCAAAAACTTTGTACCCCTTTGTACGGAAATTACGCGGACGTAGGAGTATGAAATTTCGCACACTTATAGTTTATATGGAGAAGGAGTGTAGAATGCTAATATTTTTTCAAAATTATGCATAAAATATACATTAAATTAATAAAAAAAGCATTACACACACTACCACACGCACACGCGCATACATACCCTTTTGTTTATTGTTAAAGTCTGTAGTCAAATTGAAAAATTTTAAAAAAGGTTCTTAATTTTTATAATTATTTGGTTTCCTTTAATTTGAATTTTTAATTATGGTCGAATTTCGACCTCTGGGCGACCACTAGTTTATTGAAAAACAAAATATTAAATTTTAAACGTATAAAAAAACAAAATAAACGAGTGTGCTTCAGACCACACGACTGAAGTAAGACTTCTTTAGCAATAGGCCTGCACCGTGTCTTAGATATACGAAACGTAACTGAGCTATGAGAGAAAGAGAGAAAGAAAATGTGTGCTCGCACCTCTCTCTTGCTCCGTTCGCCTCGTCCGATCACACTTTTCGTAACGCTCTCGTCACTCATTCACCAGCTTACTCCCCAAGTCAAGCGTGCGTAAAAAGTTTTACTTCAAAAATTCGTTTATTCAATCAAGCTTCAAAAGCAATTTTAAATTAAAATTACATTTGTTTTAATTAATTAATTATATCGTTAAAAGTGAAGCTACCACCGATTCCGAATGTAGATTTTGCAGAGAAGAATCTGCAAATAACTCTGCAGTTACTTAAAAAAGGCAATATATTTTTTTATGTACAACTAGATCGGCAAACAAGCGTACGGCTCACCTGATGGTAAGTGACTACCGTAGCCTATAGACGCCTGCAACACCAGAAGCATCGCAAGCGCGTTGCCGACCCTATCCCCAATTCCCCCCAGGAGCTCTGGTCACCTTACTCACCAACAGGAACACAATACTGCTTGAAAACAGTATTATTTAGCTGTGGTCTTCTGTAAGGTCGAGGTACTACCCCAGTCGGGCTGCTCCATATTTGAGCAGGAAATTTCCTGATGTGCCCTACCTCATGTTACATACAAATATGGAAAAATGTAAACGTATCTATGCTTCCAATGATAAATGAAATAGCAATTTAATAGTTAACTATATTATTACATCAGCTATCTGCCAGTGAAAGGCTCGTCAAAATCGGTCCAGCCGTTTCGGGGATTAGCCGGAACAAACAGACAGAAAAAAATTGTAAAAAAATGTTATTTTGGTATAATTATGTACCGTGTATACATCCATATGCATTTAGTAAAAAGCGGTTATTTTTATGTTACAAACAGACACTCCAATTTTATTTATTTGTATAGATATAGATTGTATAGATTTACAAAGGTTATTGGAAAGCACAATCCAGAAAGGAGGCGCGTTTGGCGCAGCGCCTCAAGGTAAGTTATTGTAAGAATATGTTATGTAGTTAATTGATACAACAATAACGACATCCATACTTTTTTTAACCGACTTAAAAAAGATGGAGGTTCTCAATTCATGTGTATTTTTTATATATGTTATCTCAGGACCTTTCACTGGGTGGACCGATTTCGACCAATTTTGTTTTAATTGAAAGGTGTTGCGTGTCATTTGGTCCCATTTAAATATCTATCTATCTCTGACAAGAACCTTTATAGTTATATCTGATAATGCCTATTTACTTGACTACTTTTTCGTCGACATTGTATTAAACCGCATAACTTTTCACTGGGCTTACCGATTTTGACGATTCTTACTTTAATCAAAAGCTCATACTTGTCGTGTAGTCTCATTTGAGTAATCTTTCATAACGCGTATTCACTTGATTATTTTTTCGTCTTATTACGTTGTGTTACTTGTCGATGTAATTGAAGTCGGTTTTTTTTTTCGTTTGCGAGCAACCACAATTATTCATAGGAGTTGGTAATTAATTTCAGGGTACCGTGGTACCAACTGGTGAGCAGTGAACCAGTGTCGTAGCTCTCAGTATAGACTAAAATCGTGGATTTAGTGTCAAAGATAGAGTGCCTCACAGGAGAAATTTTAAAATATCGTCAATGTACAGAACCAGGACGTTTTACAAATCTTTGAACTTATACTTCTTTTGGCACGTTAGGGAAAAATTATGAGAGTTAATTTTTACGATGCGCGCGCATACCGTCACAAAAAACAGATACCCTGAAGTTAGTAGCTAGTTAACGAAGAAGTTGTCAACGTGAAGTTAGCTAGCCAATTTACATTTTTTTTTTACATTTATGTATGAATGAAGTATAACTTCTTACGTGCGTACATAAGTACACACACACTTTTTTATTTATTTACAAATATATACAAAATGATTACCTAAATACGTTTTTTTTTTAATTTCAAATGAATTAACAATATTTTGGCACTTGCCTGTGGTAATAAGATATCACACACAAAAAAAAAGTTATGTGTGGAATGGAGAAGCCCCTCCGTTTTTGAAGTCGGTTAAAAACGAGAGTTCTAACAAAACATACTTTCATATATAAACACTCTCGCCTAGCTAATCACACTAATTAATAGTTGCACTAACATTATCATAACAAGTTAACTGAACCACAATGCGTTCAAACAAAGTGGATTAAAGACACACAACAACACGAACGGCGTTGTTGAGTAACAAACTGGCTTCATAGCATTAAATAAATAAGCCTCATATGACGTCATATGTTTTTATCTATTTCTGTGGTTTTTATTAATGTTTGTCATGCGTGGGTATCGAACCCGCAACCGCCAGTGCAACAGCCACAAACCAGTGATGTGACCGCTGCGCCAACGTGTCGTCGAATTTAACCTCATGAGACTCATTTGAGCAACTGACTCCTCCTACTTTCCCAGACCACTTTGGGTGCTCCTAGGAACCACTGCTCTATAAATTGTATCAGTTCAGCCTATTGCAGTCCACTGTCCACTGCTGGCCTCCCCAAGTTCGCGCCAGACATACCGGTTTTCCGCAATCCTCATCCAGCCTACACCGGCAATCTTACGAAGATCGTCGGTCCAACGGGCCGAAGGACGTCCCACACTGCGTTTATCAAGACGCGGTCTCCACTCCAGGACACGTCTGCTCCAACGGCCATCGGTCCTGCGACACAAATGACCAGCGCACTGCCACTTCAACTTGCTAATTCTGTGGGCTATTTTGGTTACTTGTGTTCTCTCGCGGATAGCCTCATTTCTAATTTTATCTTTGAGAGAAACCCCAAGCATATAATAAATAATAATATAATAAATTTTATATTTTAATGAATTTGTATCGACACTATTGTTTTCTTAAAAATTTATGTGTATATGACAAATAAATATTTAAAAATATAGCTTCACTGTCTCACAAGTGCACAAAGAAAACAAAGGCAATTGCAATTTTATGTTGTTTACAAGTAAGGAGCTGCGAGTGAGTAACGTTAGTTGTTTGTGATGTAATCATCTCAAATATTAAAGGAAGCAGTAAATGATTACTGATTGTGAGTCACTTGAATAAATGTCGTTTAAGCTTCAAGAAAATTACTGTTAATTTGTGTGTATGTATTAATTTGAGCTGTTCATGTGATTATGATTTTAAGATATGAATTTTCTTTTTTTAGGGTTCCGTCGCTGTCCGTCCGTCTGTCACCAGGCTGTATCTCAAGAAGGGTGATAGCTAGACAGTTCAAATGTTCACAAATTATGTATTTCTGTTGCCGCTATAACAACAAATACTAAAAACAAAATAAAATAACTATTTAAGGGGGGGGGGGGGGGCATACAACAAATGCTATTTTCTTGCTTTTTTATTTTGTGTATACCGCGGCTTCTGGCACGTTCATTTGAGGGGAAAATTGCCTATACCCTTCCTCAGTAAATGGGCTATAAAACGCAAAAGGAATTTTTCAATGAAAAACCAGTAGTTCCTGAGATAAGCGCATAGAAACCAACAAACTTTTTAGCTTTAAGTATAATATTATAGATTTACTAGATCTTACTAGCTGTGATTTGTGTTTTTATCAAGATTATTTCCAATCCCATAGGAATGTTCTGATAAAAAGTAGGCTGTCTAGGCCTATTACTTTCTCTCTCCAACTATCTAAGTACTTACCAAGTTTCATAACAATGATTTCAGTAGTTTTTGAGTGAAAGAGCAATAAAGATCCTTAAACCTCCTCACTAACTTTTGCATTTATACAATTACTACAATAAAATAGAAATTATCATATAAATCAAAATTTAAGTAAAATAAGAATGCATTATTTAGCTTAAAAAATTAAATTACCTACTTATTCTTCAGTCAAAAATATTATTATCTAACGCACTCAAAACAAGAATACTATGGAATCACTATAATATTATAAAACAAAGTCTCTTCCCGCTGTCTGTCTGTATATATGCTTAGATCTTTAAAACTACGCAATGGATTTTGATGCGGTTTTCTTTAGTAAATAGAGTGATTCCAGAGGAAGGTTTATATATGTATAATCCATGCATAATATAGTAGAGGAACACTGATAGTTTTAAAGTATTATGTGATGTCGTAAATAAACACATTTTTTGCGCTTAATGCAAATATTTATTTTATATTTTATATTTAGTATCAGCATTGCACCCGTGCGAAGCCGGAGCGGGTCGCTAGTGTTCTATAATATAACTAATTATGACATTTACAATTATATTACGAGCGTTTATTTGATATTTATTATTTGCGACGTAATATTTGAGCGCAACGCAAAATTAATATAAAGAGAACGGGGCAGAACATCGCTATAATATGCTAATGAATAGGTACTAAGAAAATGTGTCAATGGTTTGTCGCATTCAAAAAAGACCCATTATCCAGAGCTAAGTCATCTCTTCGTGAACTCTGAGAAAAGTCAAGGACAGCAAGATGCATAGGAAAACTACGTACGTTTATCCGGTTTCTTACACAATTATTCACTAAGCTGACGCGCGAAACATTGCATAAAACACTCTTAAGACGTAAAAACTTCTCAAACGCCTTTATTTACACGACATTTAACACAATCGACGATTATTTCATCCCTTCTCACGGCACCGTAACACATAACTTATACTTTAAAAACTTATATACGTAAACACGTTTAATAATTTAAAGAATACTCACGTTTATCTGGCCGAATTAAAAAAAATATAACAACGCACTAGTTTAACTTGTACTTAATTCATAACTTTTATATACGATTTTTAATTAAAAACTTAAAATATTGAGAAATATTTACAAGAAAACTGACAACAACCACCCGACGATAATCGAATTTTTGACTGCACTGCAGGAATTTGCCAGGAAAGGAAGACGATTTTCCCAGTTTCCCACTGCAGCCATTTTAGGGCTACCATATTTCCTTAAGTGTTACTTTAAATTTTTTTTTCATTCAGTGTGCTTAATTACTTTCTTTATAAGCAGCAATTAATTCCATGACATCTTTATATTTGACTATAAAAATTGTGTAATTTAAAAATTCAATATTTAAATTTTAAAGGTCATTATTACCAAAGGTTTAAGAGTTTTAAAACTTAAATGTAACGCAAAAATAGGGTAAGTCACTTATTATGGCAACATGAATAACATTCCGTTTCTAATACATGTAAGTAATTTCAATATTGACTTCAAGTTTAAATACAACGCAAGAAATAATAAAAATCATAACTTATTTAATATTGTCATATTCATTAAATTAGTGGAAAATATTTTCGTTTTTTATCAACGTATAATACAACTACATATCGATTATCGTATACAGTTATACACTTCAAGTTACGTAGACTACGTAACTAGAATCGTACATTTATTTACATTTTTCATTTTTTCATCGAGTTACTCGGAATTAAAACCAAATAGAACAAAAAAATTAAAAAAATGGCAGCAACTATACCGAAGTCTCAAATCCTATCACTTTATAAATCACTTATAAAAGAAAGTCATAAGTTTGCAAACTATAACTTCAGGTAAGTTATTGTAATGTAAAAATATAATACTTTAATTACATAACCTTAAAAATATTTCTTAATTTTGTGTGTTTAATTTTTTAAAACTATGTAATTGTAATGCAAAATTATAAACCCACATTATTATAAAATTAAATTAAATTTATTTAATAGATACAGAAAGTTTTTATGGTATAAAATAATTAAGTGTTTCATCATTTTTTTAGAACGTATGCCCTAAGAAGAGTAAGAGACGCTTTCAGAGAAAACAAGTCGTTATCAGATCCGAAATCGATAAAAAAAGAGTTTGAGTTTGGTAAAAAGAATCTGGACATCATCAAACGTCAGGTAAACTCAACCATTTTTAGCAATTTAATCTTCAAAAACACAAATTTTCGTCATATCTCTACGTATTTCAACATAACAACACTTATCGAGCAATCTTTCAAATGCTATCTAGTTACTACCTAAAATCAAGTCTAGATTCGTTTTATTTTTATTTATGTTAAGAAACGTTACTATGTCCCATTTTCCACTTGTTTAAACTGTATATTTTCTTCTTTATGCTATGACTATTATTTCACTTCATCATATCGCAGTCCACTGCTGGCCATAGGCCTCCACAAGTTTGCGCCAATAAGGTGTGAACTCATGTGTGTTGCCCATAGTCCCCACGCTGGGCAGGCGGGTTGGTGACCGCAGGGCTGGCTTTGTCGCACCGAAGACGCTGCTTCGTCTTCGGCCTGTGTATTTCAAAGCCAGCAGTTGGATGGTTATCCCGCCATCGGTCGGCTTTATAAGTTCCAAGGGTTATCCCTTAGTCGCCTCTTACGACACCCACGGGAAGAGAGGGGGTGGCGATATTCTTTACAGCCGTAACCACACAGCATAAAACTACATTTATGTAGACATAATTATGTTTTTTTCTTATTTCAGGTGGTAATCGGTGACATGTATAGAACAGAAAAACTGGTTATAGAAAATCTCTGATGAAATAACCGTTCAAGTCTAACGCCTATATCTAAGGATATAAAAAAAAACAAATAACATCAAATCTCATTTGAATAGTGATAACAGTCAAAGTTTTAATATTAAATGACAAAAAATTATGTTAAACATTTTAATTTACATTTTGTCAAAATTTATTTTTAAGGTATGATTTTAGATTGTTGATCTGTTTTTTGACTTGATAGATTATATAAAAAAAAGTTTATATATTTGCTAAATTTCGCGAATGACAAATTCATCAGAATACTTTTGGATTAAATAAATATTATTAATTGTTCATAAACTTTGCAAGCATATCTTAATTTGCAATATTCCGCCAAAGGATTATGCAAATGTTACAGTCCTCAAATTGCACTTTTGCAAATAATTTTATGCATAAAAGACATTTTTTCCTTTATATTTTAATATTTCAAACCATATTTGTTATGTATTGATTATTGCAGATAATATACTGCATTATATATGTATAAGTTTAATAACAAAGTTGAAATATGATAACATAATATGTGTATATAATTATTAAAGACAAGCACAAAACAAAAGGTGTTTTATAACGTAACAGAGAACTTAGAGAAGAAAACGTACTAACATATATAAAGCCTTAGCTTTCCTCGGTAAATCCGACACAAAAACAGTTTTTCAAATCGAACCACTTGCTCTTGAATTTAGCGCGTTCCAACAAACAAACGCCTCAGCTTTATAATATTAGTATCGATAACAAGAAAATATTCTAGAAGTATTTATGGTATCAAAATGCCACCTTTGTAACAAGTCAGGGCTGGATTTATAGGTCTAGAGGCCTCGGGTTAACAAAGGGGTGGAGGCCCCTTGGCCCCAAATCATTTACCAAATAAAATTGACAATTTTTTAAAAGGTAAAACGCAAAAAAAATTATCTAGTACTAGTCTGAATTTGATTATTTTTTTCCGAAGTCTATTGTGGAGCCTCTCTTTTGTGGAGCCCCGGTTGCCCTCCCCTAAATGCGGCCCTGTAACAAGTGCATATAAATGTTTATTAGTAAGTTATTTTTGATTATTGTTTTCAAAAATTTAGAAGTTTAATTTTATTTTTACTAAAGAGTGATAACTATTAAGACAAACCGACAACCTTATCTTAAAATATTAAATAAATAATAAAACAACTTACCTCCGTATTTGGTTTGTTTACTAGCTCTGTTGACTTTATTTAGTATATATCGACGGTTCCGGGTTCTATCTCGCTCGTAATGAATAGTTGGAACAAAATTTTCTTTACCTCTGGTACCTTCAGTACCTCAAGATACAAAGAAAAGCTATTAAACCACCCGAACGAGCTGGCCCGTCAATTAACTATCGACGACTGTATCAAAAGGCTAAGAAGGCATAACATATTGGACCTACAAAACAGACAGTGATGAACTAGAGAAAAATTGAGAGTAGATGTCTCATTGGAGGCACACTCAGCCACAGACGAATATCACAACCAATTTGCTTATAGTTCGGACAGACTGATTGCAAATAATACCTGAAAAAAACTGGTTGTCTGTCCTCGTGGGTCTCCCCACCGTGCCTCAGAGAGCACGGTAAGCTGTCGGTCCCGGTTTTTATCATATACCCATGAAAGATATCAATAGTCATATTCTCTAAAAGGATAATAAATGTCATATTTGCATTATTTCCTATATTACAGAGAGGAAATTTTGTATAGTTAGATCTTCTAGGTTCTTTGTATTTTGCGCTAAAAATTACTTGCAACAACATGGTCAGTAAATTACTGCAGCCAATGCGTTTCTATCAGTCATCTATCGATGTGAATACTAAATATCAAGTGTCACAGTTTCTGAACAAGTTTTGGTCCGGGAGCCAGTGACAGATTTTCGTGACGAAAATTGACCAAATTTGTACCTGGCTCCCGGACCATTGTTTTCTCTATTTTCAATAGTTATTGCATGTATAGTATACATCTAATATTACCCACGTAATGACCAGTATACGTCTGCATTTATTTAGTAATTGAATTGTCTTGTATTTTGAAGTAATTTCCGCGGTAAAAAGTAGGTTCTCTTTGCGGTTTGTTCATGTTTAAAATATATTGATGATGATATTGTATTATAGTTTGCATTTTGAGTGTATATAGTGTATTGTTCTGTTATGTTTGAATAAATAGTTTTAAAGCAATTGAATTTAGTTTTATTTAGAATATTTATAGTAGCTATCTTTTCTTAAGCTTAATCAGCGCGGTAGATTGAGCTCTGATCCTTCTCCTACATAGGGAAAGAGGCCTATGCCCAACAATATCCCACATATTACAGGCTGCAGCGTCTTTTCTTAGTGATTAATATTAATTTATATGTAGAAAAAAAATTTGCGTGTGTACAAAGTACATAATATGTCAGAAGTGAAACTTCTTTGGCAAACTAATTTAAAATTATTTACATAGATTCACAAAGTAGCGCGGCGTGTATCGCGGCGCGCCCTTCCCTGTCGTTTTTCCGTTGCTTTCGGTTTGAAATCACAACGACTCTAAAGAAGTTTCACTTCAAAAACTAAATTAACTGATGATAGCTAGTGTATCAAACACTTATGATGTAACAGTAGATTTGTTTTTAAAATGTTATTTCTGATTTTGTTCGACTCGTAATGCTTACTATTTTTTTTAATAGAATGTGTTTTACTCCATGCAAGCGAGTATAAAATCACTTCACGATTGTAATCTGGAATAATTTATTTAGTTTATCATTCTTTAATACCTATAGATGATGTGATGAATAGAGCATATCATTACAAAATCATTATTCTTCATAGCAGACCGCTGCCGGAGCTCTTGAGAGGAACTCTTACAAACGAATAAACTTTTGAAATATGCACTTACATCGAATGAATAATTTATTTATTGTTTAAAATGTAATTAAAAATTAAATTTTGGCAAAATTATAAACATTTTTAAAATGATATCAAAATGTTTCGATCCAGCGGGATTTGAACCCGCGCCTTCTGACGTGCCGTGTCAGCGCTCTGCCAACTGAGCTATGGATCCACATCAAGCTGAGTCGAAATTCTTGATATGATGATTTTGGTTTTTAAGCAAACCTTGGCGCCGTCTATAGCGAGTTCTTTACAGACCCCGCTACTCAAAGATTTCATATTACATCGCGCTGGATCGAAAAATTATGATATGATTTTAAAAATATTTATAATTTCCTCATGTGTGGGTAACACAAAAAAAAAACGAATTTTGGCAAAATTACTAATTCAAATAAATCCACTAAATATTAACCAAAACATGCTTAAAAAATTAAACCATTTTCAATATAAAACTTTTATTGATATTAATATACAAAAAATACATTAAAATGTCTTATGATTATACAAATTATAAGCTGACAGTACTAAATATAAATTAATAAACAGATCCCTAATTTTTTATACAAAACATATTTTCACATTTAAAAATACAAAATTGTTCAACGAGTGATTAATAGTTGAAAAAATATAAATAACAGAACAACATAAAACCACTCGTCAAAAAGAAATAAACTTAAATAAACTTAATTAAACTTAATTACTATTAAAATTAAAAATATATCACCATTGTTAGAATCAGAGATTCTAATAGTTATTTGAAATCCTAAATATAAAATTCTCGTGTCACAATGTTAGTTACAATACTCCTCCGAAACGGCTGGACCGATTTTTATGAACTTTTGTGTGCATATCGGGTAGGTCTGAGACCCACATCTAAGAAATGAGGCAAAATGGCCAACTTTACTGGATGCATTCTGAATGTTGTTATGAAATAGCTACTAGATGTCGCTAATTACCACTTGTTAATGCATGTGATTCTATGAGCTTGTCCCGAGGTACAAGGTGCCCCAAGGTACAAGGATCTCCCCTAAATATAACTTCTTAATATAGGCTTCAAAAATAATTGCATTCGCATCATTTTACAAATTAAAATTTTAAAAGTGAAGCTACCACCGATTCGGAATATAGATTCAAAGATACAAACCTATCAAAACGACTTTAAAGTCAACAATGAATCGAAAAGATTTTTAGTGTAATCCGAAAAAGGATTAAGTACCTATATAAAAATACTAGCGACTCGCCCCGGCATCGCACGGTTGCAAAAACTATCAGTGTTCCTCTACTATATTATGCATATATTATACACTAGCCGACCCGTGCCCACTTCGTTGGGCGTTATAATCCATTTCACATAAGAAGGGTACGGTGAAATTTGATATGTTCCAATACACTCTCACTATTTTCAGCAAATCAGATAAATATAAATGTTTTAAAATCACCAATTAATTTCTAAGGCAAATAATAATGCTTGATTAGATTGAATTGTTGACACGGCACGTCAGAGGGCGCAGGTTCAAATCCTGCTGATTTAAAATCTTTATATATTTTTATCTTTTTCCTTTTATTTTGTCACTCCTGAATAGTGTAGCTTTCTGTTAGCGAAAGAATTTTCATGATCGGATCAGTATTTGCGAAGATTACCCCGTATATACAAACAAAGTTATAAACTTTACCTCTTTATAATATTAGTATAGATATAAACCTTACTCTGGAATCACTCTATTTACTAAAGAGAACCGCATCAAAATCCGTTGCGTAGTTTTAAAGATCTAAGCATACAGATAGCGGGAAGCGACTATAAATATAACAATATATACTATGTAGTGATTTGACGGCTTTATGGTTTAAATGCTGGACGGATTTTGATGAAGCTTGTTATTAAGATATAATTTACAAATTGCTGCTGTCTTCCAAAGACACGATATTTTTGTCCAGCTCTCCAGAAGACAACTTGTTGAACCGCTTCCTCTTGTCGTCTTTGCCGTGGTGTTTCTTGTGCCCCTTGTTCTGTGATCGTTTAAATACTTTATAAATAAGGCTAAAGTTTTACAATCTTAGAGAAGTAATATCGAAGTAGTTGCGAAGACGGGCAGCAGCGTCTTCGGTGCGACGGCGCCAGCCCTGCGGTCACCAACCCGCCTGCCCAGCGTGGTGACTATGGGCAACACACATGAGTTCACGCCATTTTTAGCGCCAACTTGTAGAGGCTTATGTCCAGCAGTGGACTGCGATAGGCTGAAGTGAAGAGAAGTAATTTACAACTTTGCGCAATTATGCAAAGTTGCAAAGTATTTATATATGATTGTAAAGGAAGGAATTCTTCTATGTAATGCAAAGTTATGAGATCACCTTTCGCTTCTTCTTGTGTCCGTGTTTCTTGTGTTTCTTGTCGCCCTCGGCCGACGAGTCGGACACGTGTGACCTGCGTCGGGTTTCTACAGGAGCCATGTACGTTGGTGCTGGTTCCTTAAAATATATTCAGTTTGTATTATTTATTATTTAACATAATTATAAAATTATGATTTTGGTACATAATAAGTGCCTACTTTATTCAAAAAAAGTATGACTATTTATTATGGACGCACGTAAGAAGTTATAGGTACTTCTTTGGCTATAGCTTACTCACAGACCACAGAAATACTAAGCTTACTTCAGGGTGTCGGTTTTTTTGTGACGGTGTGTGCGCGCATCGTAAAATTTTACTTTCATCATTTTCATCATCAAAAAAAGTATAACTTCAAAAAGGTTTATTACAATTGAAGAAACTTTTTTATATCTCTGTCGGGCTGCTCCATTTTTGAGCAGGAAATTTCCTGCTGTGCCCTACCTCCGTCTATATAAAACAATCTTTACATAATAGTATTTTATACTGATTCTGAAGCAGCCACTGAAATCAAGTTGACAATAACTCAAAATAAAACGCAATGAAATCAAAAGTTTTTAGACAGTTTTTACAATAATAAGGATAAATATGTATTTGACCCAGTAGTGAGGCACGTTTTGCCCAGTCACCTTGGGTTTGTTCGCTCTCCGGACGCTGTTGCTGGCGTCGCTGAAGTATCCGTTCATGTTCATGTTGGAGTCCTCCGCGAACAGCGGCTCGCCCGTGACGTCACCACGCAGGTACTTGCTGCCGCGGCTCTTCACCGAGAACCTGGCACGTGGACGCGGGTTTATTGGGGGAGTGGATTTTTTTGGCGTTCAGTAAGAAAATGTAATAATTTTATGCTGAATAAAATATTTTGATTTTGATTTTTGATTTTTTTTATATAATTATGTCTATTATAACTAGAAAGATAATTTATACAGTGTAACATTAACAGATATATAATTACTTCTCAGAACAAAAGGAACAAGTTCTACTTTGGTACATACCTACGTATAGTGCGAAAATTCATAAAATGAAAAACAAATAAAATCAAAATAACTAATTCTATCATGTAATCGAAAACATTACAAAAAAAAATTTGACTGTCTGTAAAGTTGGTTTACGGACGATAGTTTAACGTGATAACGTCATAACATCTCTTCGGACGCATGAGCCAATCGAGTGGAAGAGAGATAAATGCGGCGCAAGCGTACAATGAGCGTAACGCTACAATGAGTGTAGCGCTACAATGAGCGTAACGCTACAATGAGTGTAGCGCTACAATGAGCGTAACGCTACAATGAGCGTAACGCTACAATGAGTCATCCTTTTTCGTTCATGCCGCCGGCGTTCATCGATTTATTAGACGTTGTTACGTTAAAAAAAAACACATTCCTATCTGCCGCAAAGTATTGATGATGAGTGAGATGAGATGAGTATGATGCCGATAAGTATTGATGAGATTACTCAAATTAATAGAAGGATAAAAAACGATTATTTATACAACAGTGTATACCTACCTACATACAAAGCGAGTATCAGCGCCATCTATTAAATAATACAAAGTTACAAATACCCACCTCTTGTAGTGTTCATTATCCGGGTTTGATTTCTTTGGTTTCTCCAGTTCGTCCTGTACAGTCTTATGGCCTTGTTTGGGTGTTTCACTGTCCGGACTGTGAATTAAATTTATGTTTTTAATACAATAAATCATATACAATTTTAAAACATTATTGGTATATCTATACTGTTACGTGTTAGGGTTCGAACGATTTGGAGAGAAAGACCTGCTGACTCTTTTAGAGACTTTATTCACTAGCACTAGGTCCAACACAAGCACTAGGTACAAATACTTCGCACTAAATACAAGCACTAAGTACTAGGTACACTCACTTATCACTAGGTACACTTCACTAAGCACTAACAATGTCCGAGGTCGTAGCCAATGTCGTAGGTTTCCGCTGGTATCACTTCTAGTCTTCACTTCGAAGTCGCTTCGTCGTTAGCTCAAACTGAACTGACTCCGCTCGGCCTCAATCGGCCTTTTTATACCGGGCCGAGCCTACACCCAGACAGTTCTAGAATGTTCGTGCGTGTACTCGATCTGTAGTTCATTCACCTTATATAAGTCCTCTAGCGCCATCTAGTGTTGAGTGGATGTTTCACGTTGTCTTTGTAACAAAGTGGTTTGTACAACACACAACGTGGTTCCTCTGCTCCCCGCTAGATGGCGCAAGCTCCTTTAATTCGTGTACTCGTAACAATACTAATATAATAAAGCTGAAGAGTTTGTTTGATTGTTTGTTTGATTGTTTGTTTGTTTGTTTGTTTGTTTGAACGCGCTAATCTCAGGATCTACTGGTCCGATTTGAAAAATTCTTTCAGTGTTAGATAGCCCATTTATCGAGGAAGGCTATAGGCTATATATCATCACGCTAAGACCAACAGGAGCGGAGTCCACGCCGACGAAGTCGCGCGCAAAAGCTAGTATAATATAAAGTTGTCTGGAAGAAATCGCTTACCTAGCGATAAGACCGCCTTAGTGCATATTATATTGTAAGATTAGTTTTTAAGATAACTATGTACCTATGTCAACTTGTATGCACAATAAAGTATATTTCTTCTTCTTCTTCTTCATTATTATGTGCAGTATAAGAATTATTTATCAAAAATTATTTGTTGGAAAACTAAGTTTCCTTTACGCATTTTACCAAAAATTCTGTTGTCTGAGTCTACTTACTCAAAACCTGTATGCGATTCAGAGTCCTAATCTAATCTATATTCCAAGAAATACTAAGCAAAGCGTTACACAATGACTTATAGGTACTTCCATACATAACATTTTTTTTTTTCGAAATCAAAATCAAAAACAACTTTATTCAAATAGACCCCATTAGCACTATTGAATCGTCATTTTAAAAAACAAAACTTTAGTGATAAATATTTTTGTAAAAGTGAAGCTACCACCGATTCGGAATGTAGATTCTGCAGAGAAGAATCGGCAAGAAACTCCACAGTTACTCTTTTGAAAATAATATATAATATAAACTGTGTTTTAGTACAAAATTAGTAATATCTTGCATGAAATACAGCGTCACTAAGTCCACACATCTTTATCAACTAAGTAATCCTGCACAGAATAAAACGCTTATCTCGTAAATATTGTACTAACCAAGTACATAAAGGTTGTCTGGAAGAGATCGCTACTAAGCGATAAGACCGCCTTTGTACATTACTTTCTCTATTTGTAAATAACTGTTTTATGTAAATCTTTTGTGGTGTGCAATAAAGTATATTCTATTTATTCTATCTATCTAACCGTTTCTCTAAACTGGTCAACTCGTTTTCATTTCCCTTGCTGTGAACCTTCTCGCTCATCCTCTGCACCACGTTCTCGATGTCCCTCATTCTGTTGCCGATCGCGTCCACAAGCGCCTGCAGACCCTTTGGCTTCTCTTTCTTCTCGTCGTGACTCTGGAATTAGAAATTGGTAATCACTACCATATGATTCATTTATTGTACGGTTAGCTGGATTTTGATGCGGTTTTCTTTAGTAAATAGAGTGATTACAGAGGAAGGTTTATATGTATAAATATTGACATGTATAATATAGTAGAGGGACACTGATAGTCTTTGCAACCGTGCGATGCTTCGGTGGTTCGGTAGTATAGAATAAAATAATAAAATTAGTCTTTACCCTCGAATTGTCAAGGTCCGTCGCTGGTTCGTGTTCGTTCCACAGATTTTGAGGAATGTCTGTCCAAGTTGCCTAAAAGCATTAATTAATATAGACATTAATAAATAATTTAAACAGATTTACTTATGTATATTTTAAAATACGATTAGGTACTAACTAGTTTACATGGTTTGATATTCTAATTCGACGATAACGTGTTTAAGAAAATGTTTTAAGTTTTTTTTAATCGTAAATGTGGAAAATAGTCGAGTGTGTTGGAAGAAATTTCTTTTTGGGAATAACTCATTTATACGTGAGTTTGAATGACAAACATTTGTATACAATTCTGTACGTATATCTAAATCTAATTTGAACAGATCTAGATCCCAACAAATCACGTTAGAGAGTTTTTGAAGTGAAACTTCTTTAGGCGCATGAGGGGTAAAATTTCAGCGACCGCTTTATGTGGCAACGCGTCAGTCGGTCAGTATTTGGATGGGTGACTGCCTGGAAACACCGTGGGCTTTTTTTAAGTAATTACTTTTTTTAAATTAGATTCCCAAAGAAATTTCACTTCTGACATGTGTACTTTGCACGCACGCATTTTTTTTTAAATAGCAAATGTATAATGCTCCGATTAAAAAAATGTGCTCTTATAAAATCGTATGCAGATATCAATTAATTTATATTTATCAATGCGTCTCCCTAAACAGCCTTTTTACAATAGTTCGAATATGGAGAGTTCGTCTATTGGAGGAAAAAAGAAATAATGAAGAAAACTTACTTTCGGAAGTATATTTTGCGTAACTGATACAGTGTCGTACATTTTTTCCTCCGAAACTTCCGCTTCCTGAAACCAATTGCCATTGATTAAGTGTGCGACTTCATATTTTATACCAATATATTGAATGTATGGGCAGTGGCGTAGCGAGCTTAGGTAATATCGCGCCGGGGCACAATACCTTTTTAGCACCCCTCATTCGATCACGATCACGATTCAGCCTGTAATATCCCACTGTTGGGCAAAGGCTTCTTCCCCATGTAGGAGAAGGATCGGAGCCGTGGATGGTTTTTGGTCAGTAGGAGTCTGACATAACCCTCTGGTGCCCCCGCACCGGAGGGTATCCATGATGGATTTTCCCCACGTAAAAAAAAAAAAATTCCCTACTATGAGTAACGATCGCTATCAGGTGTACATGATAACAATCGGGACCGACGACGGCTTAACGTGCTCAAATTCGAAAACCATATAATATGTCAGGCAATTTTTAGTTTTGTGGACCATTTGGCGCTCCTTAGTAAGTAGCGCCCGGGGCATGATGCCCCCCCTTGCTCCCCCTCACTACGCCACTGTGTATGGGAAGTATGAGCCGATCATGGACAGAACCTTGTAATCAACGACCAATTGTTTTAAATCTAGATAAGTTCTACTCAAATTTAGAATTAATAATGCTCCGGACGCCACGTTGGCGAAGCGGTCACAGCACTGGATTGCGAATGACTGTTGCGCGGGCGGTTGCGGGTTCGATCCCCGCACACGACAACATTTGTATTGGCTATACAGATGTTTGCCGTGGTCTGGGTGTTTGTGTACTCCTTGTGGGTCTCCCCACCGTGCCTCGGAGAGCACGTTAAGCCGCCGGTCCCGGTTGTTATCATGTACACCTGATAGCGATCGTTACTCATAGTAGGGAATATATCCGCCAACCCGCATTGGACCAGCGTGGTGGATTAAGCTCCGATCCTTCTCCTTACATGGGCCTAATAAGAGGCCTATGCCCTACAGTGGGATATTACAGGCTGAATCGTGATCGTGAATGCTCCGGAAAGAGGAGAGAACCTTAAAGAAATCTCATTATAAATTCAGTGTTAGAAGAAGATCAGGCGAGCCGTACGCTTGTTTACCGACCTAGTTGTATAAAAAAAGGAGTGTGATATAAACCTTGACATTCAGGGGGGTGTCTTCAAAATCAACCTCGTTGTGTTCGCGGTTCTCGTCCGCCATGTCGGACCTCGACGTGGGCTTTCTGGCGTGCTTGTGTCTGAGGGTTGAAAAGTTTTACTGAAAAATCGGCCAAAGTACAAAAACAACTCATACTCGATTATCTCACAACCACTATATAAAAAATAAAGCATTTTAAATAATTAATTTTCGTACTATTACATACATACTTCTACATTTCATACATTGTTACAAGCTTTTATTTAACTTGCAATGCATGCATGTATATATTACTAGCCGACCCGTGCCCACTTCGTTGGGCGTTATAATCCATTTCACATAAGATGGGTACGGTGAAATTTGATATGTTCCAATACACTCTCACTATTTTCAGCAAATCAGATAAATATAAATGTTTTAAAATCACCAATTAATTTCTAAGGCAAATAATAATGCTTGATTAGATTGAATTGTTGACACGGCACGTCAGAGGGCGCAGGTTCAAATCCTGCTGATTTAAAATCTATACTAATATTATAAAGAGGTAAAGTTTATAACTTTGTTTGTATATACGGGGTAATCTTCGCAAATACTGATCCGATCATGAAAATTCTTTCGCTAACAGAAAGCTACACTATTCAGGAGTGACAAGATAAAAGGAAAAAGATAAAAATATATAAAGATTTTAAATCAGCAGGATTTGAACCTGCGCCCTCTGACGTGCCGTGTCAACAATTTAATCTAATCAAGCATTATTAGGTATTTGCCTTAGAAATTAATTGGTGATTTTAAAACATTTATACAGGGTGTCCCGCGATAAAGTGCAACCCCGAAAGAGGGTGAAACTAGACCATAAATTATCGACAAAAAACAGAAAAAAATTAAAAAAATTAAAAAAAAAAAAATTATTTTTTTTATTGACGAATTAAGATTTTTATATAGCTTACGTAGCCTCTTTGTACAAAAAATGATGATTTTTGTTCGTGTTTTTTGGGATACAGGCGTAAATTTTTTTTATTTGAATGGCAACATGGTAAGAAATAATAATAAATCATAAAATTTCCTGGTATTGAGGGCATAATTCTGAGAAAATTAGACCTCATTGAAAAAAACAGTCATAATAAATGGATTTTTTTTTCACAAGAAGCATAAATAAAGTCATAATATTTATTTATTTATTTATTTATTAAACTTTATTACACAACACAGAAAAAAAATAAAAAAAACAACTAACAACACTTCGAGATAACAGGTTGCGCAAAAGGCGGACTTAAGGCCGTACAGCCTTATCTACCAGTCAACCTTAAGGCGTAAAGAAAGTAAGAAGTAAGTGTTAAGGTAGGACTATACAACAGTAAAAAAACAAATTAAACATAATTATGCATAAAAGTACAGAGATATACCAATATATACATATATACATACTACAAACAAGATATTAAAAAAAAAATAAAAAAAAAATACGTCTATACAAAAGTAAACACACGAAGAAATGTCATGACATGAAATTATATTTAATGTAGGTAAGCCTAAGATAAAGAGAGTAAAATGATAAATAAGGAAGGGCTATTGACAAAGTTTGTTTAAGTACCACTTTTTAACCTGGGTTTTAAAGGAAAGTTGAGATGGAGAGTTCCTGATGTTTACCGGTAACTCATTCCACAGTCTGATGGCATTAACTGTAAAAGAATTAGACATAAAACCAGAATTATGAGAAGGTATGCTTATACCACTTTTTTGCGAGCTGATTATTATTTTATCCTTACCGCCAAGTACGTGGCGTAATATTTTATTTTATTTTAAAGTAATCGACCCACTACTTTGGAAGAAATCATCATTTTTTGTACATAGAGTCTACGTAAGATATAAAAATCTTAATTCGTCAATAACAAATAAAATATTAAAAAAAAAAAAGTTTTTTCTATATTTTTTGTCGATAATTTATGGTCTAGTTTCACCCCCATTCGGGGTTGCACTTTATCGCGGGACACCCTGTATTTATCTGATTTGCTGAAAATAGTGAGAGTGTATTGGAACATATCAAATTTCACCGTACCCTTCTTATGTGAAATGGATTATAACGCCCAACGAAGTGGGCACGGGTCGGCTAGTCTTTATATATTTTGATCTTTTTCCTTTTATCTTGTCACTCCTGAATAGTGTAGCTTTCTGTTAGCGAAAGAATTTTCATGATCGGATCAGTATTTGCGAAGATTACCCCGTATATACAAACAAAGTTATAAACTTTACCTCTTTATAATATTAGTATAGATGTGTAGGAATATTACCTTGTATTTTCATTTTTCTGTGAATTCAGTGAATCTTTCTCATCGTTTCCCGTAGACAACGCTATCTGTGAAAGGTTACGCTATGATAATAATTTTAGTTGCATGTTTTTATATTGTATCATTAAGTATGGTTTTGGGTATAACACAAATTAAAAATAATAAACCTTTTTAAAATACAGGCTTTTATTTGAATGCGCTAAAACGAAAAAAATAAATTTTTACTTTAAAACTTTTACTATCTAAAGTCATTACTCATTACACATAATCTATATGATATAAAAACTTGTCGCGAGATTTATCTGTCTAGATAAACATGTAAATTAAATAACTATACTAGTTAAACTATTCGATCAGCAGTTTTACTTTTAAGTAATAAATCGCCTGGAAGATAAGCGTAACGCAGCATGCAACATGCAATGTTAACAAAAGACGTGGGCAATTTTGTGTCTGTGGATAGCAATGACATAATACGTCTCAGCTCAAAGGTTAATGGTAATTAAGCGACTTCCAAAAAAGGAGGAGGTTCTCAATTCGACACGTATGTTTTTTTTTTTTTTTATGTTATTTTTCCCTATTATTTTACTATTATTTTTCCCTAAATTAAAAAATATAGCATATATCACTCCTGAACAGTGTGGCTTTCAGTTAGTAAAATAATTTTTATGATCGGATCAGTATTTTCGAAGATTAGGTACCCTCTACAAACAAACAAACAACGTTAGAAACTTTACCTCTTTACTAACCGACTTTGGAACTTTTGACTGGGTGGACCGATTTCGATCAATTTTGTTTTAATTGAAAGGTGTTGGGTGTCATGTGGTCCCATTTTAATTTCATTGAGATCTGACAAGTACTTTTAGAGTTATATCTATTAATGCGTATTTACGTGACTACTTTTTCGTCGACCTACGTTATATTATACCGCATAACTTTTTACTCGGTGTACCGATTTCGATGATTCTTACTTTAGTCGAAAGCTAATACTTGTCTTGTAGTCTTGTTTAAATTAGATCGAAAACTGATTACAACTTTTTATGTAATCTTTAATAGCGCGTATTTACTTGACTATTTTTTCGTCTTATTACGTTGTATTACTTGTCGATGTAATTGAAGTCGCTTTTTTTTCGTTTGCGAGCAAACACAATTATTTTAATGATGACAACTGCCATGGCACTGTAATGCTGATGGTCGCGGGTTCAATTCCCGCACACGTGACACGTCGGCAATCTATCCTGTATATTTGCCATACAGATGTTTGTCATGGTCTGGGCGTCTGTGTTTTTACACACAGGAGTAAATCCTAGTGGTAGCCGTTGAGTGTGAGGCGTTTATTTTCCATATTTTTGAAGTGAAACTTCTTTAGGCATATGAGGGGTAAAATTTGAGTGACCGGTAACGCGGCAGCGTCATGACGTTCAGTACTTGAATGGGGACCGGGACCGCCTGGGAACACCGCGTGATGTTAATGTATGGTGGCCTTATACTAACAAGAAATCATTTTGCCAGCGTGATTTAATCTACTAGTAACGCCATCTAGTCATTGACGTGGTAAACCTCGAACAATAAACAAACAAAAAAAATTGTGTGTGTGTACGCACGTAAGAAGTTATACTTCAAGCTAGAGTATTAAAATACTTCCAAAAAACTTACCACTTAATAATTAGACAATAAGTCCACAACGCCATCTCTTAGAAATGATAAAGACTACTTTCTTGTCTGCAAAACTAGCGGCATCTATTCATGCATGCTTGAACTACTTCGTATACACGCGCATTGTAAAAATTTACTCTCATCATTTTTCTCTATCGTGCCAAAAGAAGTATAACTTCAAAATTTAAATAATTGTAAGTTGCAGCGTTAAGATTCGTTTTTTTTTTTATTAGTTTGCCAATGAAGTTTCACTGCTGACATGACTGTGTACTTTGTACGTACGCAATTTTTTGTATATAAGTACGTTACCACGATGTCAGGCGCGGGCGCGGCCCGTGACGCCGGCTCGCAGTCGGGCGCGGGTGTCGCTCTCTTCGACGTCCGCAGCGTCTTCTCGCGCGGCTTCTCCTCCGCCTCCGCCTGTATCTCGTACACGGGGCCCGCTGCCACGTTTCTGATCACAAGTGTATCTTTGTCTTTATAATCATTATTACGATGTTTTTCAAATTGTGTGAGAGTATCTATGTCTAGCACT
The DNA here is from genome assembly GCA_905220545.2 of Melitaea athalia. Taxonomy (NCBI): domain Eukaryota; kingdom Metazoa; phylum Arthropoda; class Insecta; order Lepidoptera; family Nymphalidae; genus Melitaea; species Melitaea athalia. Next base: position 262,690 of record HG992205.1, on the reverse strand, counting down.
ACCTATATATAAGCGATTACCGTAGCATAAAGACGCTTGCAACACTACAAGTAGGTAGGTACCTATCGCAAGCGCGTTGCCAACCCCATCCCCAGTTCCCACCCAGGAGCTCTGGTCAACTTACTCACCAACAGGAATACAACACTGCTTGAAAACAATATTATTTAGCTGTGGTCTTCTGTAAGGTCGAGGTACTTCCCCAGTCGGGCTGCTCCATATTTTGAGCAGCATATTTCCTGCTGTGCCCTACCTCAGTTAAGAAATGAAATGACTTACTTCGGTGAGAAGTGGTCGTCAGTAGGCGGCGGCTTCTTCATCTTGTACATGTGGCTCCAGGGCGCGGCCGGCAGAGTCTCCCACGGCTGACCGAGCACTCTGGTCCACACCTCGCCTCGCACCACCACCAGACATCTAATGAGGATTTTCGAAGTGAGATTTCTTTAGGCGCATGAGGGGTAAAATTTGAGCGACCGGTAACGCGGCAGCGTCAGGGAGGCAGGGACGGCTCGCCCGCTATCAGTTGTACATAATAACAACCGGTACCGACGGCTTAAGATGCTCTCCGAGGCACGGTGGGGAGACCCACAAGGACTGCACAAACACCCAGACCACGGCAAACATCTGTATGGCCAACACAAATGTAGTCATGTGCGGGGATCGAACCCACAACCACCAGCGCAACAACCACAAACCAGTGCTGTGACCGTTGCGCCAAAGCGGCATCAGTCAAATTTTTAAATCGGAAACAACACAACAAATCAAAAAATAGATTTGATTCATTTAATCAGCCTGTAACGAACTGCCCCAAGTTGTGCCCCAAGACACGCTTAACTCAAGTCATGTTACTCCTCGTTGCGAGCCCGTGCTGTCCTCACCTCAGCCGCGTGCAGCAGTACGGGAACTGCATGTTGGTGTCCTCCACTACCTCCTCGCACTCTATCGCCGACTCGGGAGCCTCCACGCGCTTGCAGCTGTAATCAAAATAATGCATCTACTATATACTAATACGGAACTAACTTTTTTTTAGTAACTAGTTCGGCAAAAAAGCGTACGGCTCACCTGATGGTAAGCGATTACCGTAGCTTATAGAAGTCTGCAACACCAGAAGCATCGCAAGCGCGTTGACGAGCCCATCCCCAATTCCCTCCAGGAGCTCTGGTCACCTTACTCACCAACAGGAACATAACACTGCTTTTAAAACAGTGTTATTTTCCTGTTTATTTATGTAGTTTATTATATTTATTTGTTCACTGTGTTCACAAGTTGTGTACTTTCTCCCTGGTGGTATGCGGTTACCGTAGCCAACGACACCTGCAACACCAAAAACATTGCAAGCACGATACTAACCCTATCCTCGACTTTCCCCTGGAGCACTGGCCACCTTACTTACCACAGGAACACAACACTACTTGACAGCAGTTTTATATTTAAACGGTTTTATTTAGCTCACCCCGTTTGTTTTTTTGGTTGTAATCCTCTTCTTCTGAAAGGATTAGGGGAGCATCCCCAGTCGAGCTGCTCCAAATTTTGAGCAATATATTTCCTGATATGCCCTATTTTTCTAGGTATATCAATTAGGGCACCAGTTATTTAGCTAAATTTTTCTGCTGTGTGGTTATGGCAGTAAAGAATATAGCCACCCTGTCTCTTCCCGTGTGTGTCGTAAGAGGCGACTAAGGGATAACACAGTTCCACTACCACCTTGCAACTTAAAAAGCCGACCGATGGCGGGATAACCATCCTACTGATGGCTTTGAAATACTCAGGCCGAAGACGGACAGCAGCGTCTTCGGTGCGACAAAGCCAGCCCTGCAGTCAGCAACCCGCCTGCCCAGCGTGGTGACTATGGGCAACACATAATATGAGTTCACGCCATTTTTAGCGTGAACTTGTGGAGGCCTATGTCCAGCAGTGGACTGCGATAGGCTGATGTGATGATGAGTGATGAGCTAAATTTTATTAAACTTTTGAGTGTACCTACTTCGTGTATGCTAGTGTACACACTTATTACACACTGTTGTAAGGCCTCATTTACGGAGACGCGGCGCGTCGCGCGTCGCGATAGACTGCGCGGCCCGCACTAAATTCAAATGTAGGGCGTTGAATGAGTGCGTTTACGGAGAAGCTATTTTACGCGCGTCATTGCCATACGTTACTCGTCGTGATTTCACACGCGCGACGCCACGCCAAACGCGACTCGCGACGCTCCACGTCTCCGTAAATGAGGCCTAAGCCTCCTTTTGTTTGACAGCGCTTAAATTGAGTCAATAGTTACTCTGTTTGTCATATTTATTGTTAAGAACCCACTCACCCTACAGAGTAGATGGCCAGGTTGCGGCCGCCGGGCTGGCAGCGGTGTCTGGAGCACGAGTACGCGTCCGCCCACTCCGTGTAAGCCGCATGCTTCTGCATAGTCCGGGGGTCCGTGCAGACTGTGGACACATGCTTAGCTTGATATCTATACTAATATTATAAAGCTGAAGAGTTTGTTTGTTTTTTTTTTCAATCACAGGAACTGCGGTCAGATTTCAAAAATTATTTCAGTGTTAGATAGTCCATTTATCGAGGAAGGCTATAGGCTATATATCATCACGCTAAGACCAATAAGAGCGGAGCACCAATGAAGAATGTTTCAAAATCGGGGTATTTTGAGAGCTTCCGCTGCGTGCGCTGCGTCAACAGTTAAAGTTTCGAAAGAATCATGTATGATATGTATGATATTGTTCCTATTCCACGCGGACAAAGTCGCAAGCAGAAGCTAGTAGGTTATATGTTTGCCATGAATATTCAGATTCTTCTCTGTAGAATCTACATTCCGAATCGGTGGTAGCTTTACTTTTAAAAATAATAATAATCACTCTAAAATTAAAATTTGTAAAATGACAATTCGAAAGTGCACCTGGGGCCTACTTGAATAAAGTTGATAGGGTTTCGTACCCAAAGGGTAAAAACGGGACCCTATTACTGAGACTTCCCTGTCTGTTCGTCCGTCCGTCTGTCACCAGGCTGTATCTCAAGAACGGCGATAGCTAGACAGTTGAAATTTTCACAAATTATGTATTTCTGTTGCTGCTATAACAACAAATACTAAAAACAAAATAAAATAAATATTTAAGTGGGGCTCCCATACAACAAACGCGATTTTTTTGAAATGTGTGTAGCTACTGTTGTTTACCTAGTCAATGGTACGGAACCCTTCGTGCGCGAGTCCGAGTTTTTGAATTTGATTTTTGATTAGAATATGTTTAGACGATAGGCTGGCGTAGACACAGCGACGGTCTATTGCGATAGGACGGGGGCCTCTCAAGACAAATACTTGCATTTGACGACGCGTTAGCGCAACGGTCACAGCACTGGATTAAGGCTGGTGCGTTGGTGGTAGCAGATACGATCCCCGCACATGACATACATTTGTATGGCCATACATACATTTGGCGTAATCTGGACATTTGTACTTGTGTAAGATTTTAGATTAACATTCTTACTTCTATTACCTACTAAAACTATTTAATAACGAGATAATTATGTACCATGTTTTTTATTTTCATTTTACAGAGCTCGATATTTCGAAATTAACTGCGAATATCTTGTTCACGAGACTGTGCTTGTGTTTTCAATATAACTTCATTAATCATTTCGTAACGTTATATAGTGCTTAAAAAGAACTTACACTGATCCTTAAAGCTCTCGGTGGCCGGTCCCGCCATCACGACACTCACCAAACTCAAAAACCCTAAAGACCGCAACATCATGTTGTGTTGATGTTAATGGTTGCCGTGCTCTCTGTTCTCGGTGCGTCTCCACAATGAGTAAATGTCGATAGTCCTCAGACAATGGAGTGTTAATGGCGGTACTGTCGTACAGGTAATTGTTTAAGTAGTAAGTTTTCTTAAACCTTTCTTAACTGAGGTAGGGCACAGCAGGAAATTTCCTGCTCAAAATATGGAGCAGCCCGACTGGGGTAGTACCTCGACCTTACAGAAGACCACAGCTAAATAATACTGTTTTCAAGCAGTGTTGTGTTCCTGTTGGTGAGTGAGGTGACCAGAGCTCCTGGGGGGATTGGGGATAGGGTTGGCAACGCGCTTGCGATGCTTCTGGTGTTGTAGGCGTCTATAGGCTACGGTCTTACCATCAGGTAAGCCGTACGCTTGTTTGCCGACCTAGTTACATAAAAAAAAAACCTAACTTAAACAAAATTTTTCAAGCGGAAAATGTAATGGACCTTTGGTTGTAGTAGAATATGTATTTCACATTATTTCTTCCAATACTGCTTTCTTTACGAAATTTTTGTTACTTTACTACTTGAGAGAATTAGCAAGTTGATGTTGCAGTGGGCCGGTCATATGTGTCGCAACACCGATGGCTGTTGGAGCAGAAGTGTCCTGGAGTAGAGATCGCATCTTGGTAAACGCAGTGTGGGACGTCCTCCGGCCCGTTGGACCGACGATCTTCGTAAGATTGCCGGTGTAGGCTGGATGAGGATTGCGGAAAACCGGGATGTCTGGCGCGAACTTGTGGAGGACTATGTCTAGCAGCGGACTGCGATAGGCTGAAGTGTGTGACTGACTGACTGACTACTTGATAGTTGTGTTCTTAAACAAATTTAACCAACATCAAATACGAATTATTAGTGATAACTCGGATAATAAAATTTCTCGTCAGATTGCGACCAAACTGAAATAGTACCTACCACATAAGACCACCAATTTTCAAATACAAAGGAATCGTCCAAATCGATACACCCAGTAAAAAGTTATGAGGGAGCGTGAAAAAAAAATTACAATACAATTGAAAACCTTCTCATTTTTCTGAAGACCGATAAAAGAATTATCCTTTTTTTATTTATAACTACGAGTATATCGGCAACAAGCACACGGTTCACCTGATGGTAAGCGATTACCGTAGCCTATAGACGTCTGAAACACTACAAGCATCGCAAGCGCGTTGCTGATCCTATCCCCAATCCCCCAGGAGCTCTGGTCACCTTACTCACCAACAGGAACACAACACTGCTTGAGGAGCTCTGTACCTTACTCACACAGGAACACAACCTTAATTGAGAGCACAGAGCAGTATTATTTAGCTGTAATATTGAGGTACTTCCCCAGTAGGGCTGGTTCAAATTTTGGGCAGAATATTTCCTGCTGTGCCCTCATCTCAGTAGCCTGCCACCACCATGGCTTACATCATCAAACGATTGTCATTATTTTATGTCTTACTAGCTTTTACCCGCGGCTTCGCTCACATTGTTTTTTTTTTTTTTGTAAAAGTATTCTATATTAATCCTACTCGTAATACCTCCAAGAACATGTGTACAAAGTTTCATAATGATCGGTTAAGTAGTTTTCGCGTGAAAGCGTAACAAACAAACTTCCATTTACATTTATAATATTATAAAACTAGGTTACTTCAGCCTATCGAAGTCCACTGCTGGACACAGGCCTCCACAAGTTCACACCAAAAATGGTGTGCCCATAGTCAACACGCTGGGTAGGCGGGTTGGTGACCGCTGGACTGGCTTTGTCGCACCGAAGACGCTGCTGCCCGTCTTCGGTCTGTGTATTTGAAAGACAGCAGTTGGATGGTTATCTTGCCATCGGTCGGCTTTTTAAGTTCCAAGGTGGTAGTGGAACTGTGTATGTATGCGTATCTCTTAGTCGCTTCTTACGACACCCACGGGAAGAGAGGGGGTGGCTATATTATTTAGCCACTCAGCATAATTATATAACAATACAAAAAATTTAATAATTACTAGCTTCTGCGCGCGACTTCGTCCGCGTGGAATAGGACCAATTCTGTCATACATGATTTGTGCAAAACTTTAACCGTTTACGCAGCGGAAGCTCTCAAAAAGAAAAAAAAAACCGATTTTGAAACATTCTTCATTGGTGCTACGCTCCTATTGGTCTTAGCGTGATGATATATAACCTATAGCCTTCCTCGATAAATGGGCTATCTAACACTGAAAGAATTTTTCAAATCGGACCAGTAGATCCTGAGATTAGCGCGTTTAAACAAACAAACAAACAATCAAACAAACAAATTCTTCCGTTTTATTATATTAGTATAGATTATTCCAAAATGATTTAAAATAGTTGTTCGTGATTGTACGCCGCAGGTTCACGTCGATAAGAGTATTGTTTACAAATAAACCACAAACACATCCGGAGAGGAGAAGTTTACGCCGCGAGATTGTGTTCCTTTACCTATTCTTAAAGACTTTTTAGGTTTATAGTTAGGTGATAGCTTACCTATGTGCATATTTGATGATTTTTCCTTCCATTTCATATTAATTTAGTAATACGTACTAGTAGATAGTTCATGAAAATAAATTCAATTCGTTTTATTTTTATGTTACCCACACACGAGGAAATTATAAAAAATTTAAATCATATCAATTTTTTTTCGATCCAGCGGGATTTGAACCCGCGCCCTCTGACGTGCCGTGTCAGCGCTCTGCCAACTGAGCTATAGATCCACATCTAGACGGGTCGAAATTATTGACATGATAATTTTTATTTTGGTTTTTAAGCAAACTTTGATCCATAATATTTTGATATGACTTAAAATGTTTAAAATAAATTCAATTCAATTTTATTATAATTTTAACTGAGGTAGAGCGCAGCAGGAAATTTCCTGCTCAATATATGGAGCAGCCCGACTGGGGTAGTACCTCGACCTTACAGAAGACCACAGCTAAATAATACTGTTTTCAAGCAGTGTTGTGTTCCTGATGGTGAGTAAGGTGACCAGAGCTCCTGGGGGGGATAGGGTCGGCAACGCACTTGCGATGCTTCTTGTGTTGCAGGCGTCTATAGGCTACGGCTACTCACTTACCATCACCGGTGAGCCGTACGCTTGTTCAAATTCAAATAATTTATTCATTTTAGGCTGATACAGCACTTGTGAACGTCAATGAAGCTACGCCATCGGTTCGCAACTCCTACGGCGGGAGACCTTGTAACGAGAAGAACCGGCAAGAAACTCGTCAAGGGCTATTTTTTTCTCCCTGTCATATTTCATACAGAGTCGTCAAATTGAAAAATGACTTTGACTTAATAAATTATGTAAGGTCACTGTCCATCACAAATTTATCTTCTATCTATACTTATTATAAAAATAAGTCCCCCGGCCGCGTCTTTCTGTCCTCCTGTCTGTCTGTCTGTCCTCCTGTCTGAACGCGATAAACTCGAAAACTACGCAACGGATTCTTATACGGTTTTCAACAATAGAAAGAGTGATTCTTGAGGAAGGTTTAGGTATATAATTTATTATGTTTGAATGTAAATTAGCAGAAATACGGCGATAAATGTTGAAGAGGTCGCAAAAAATCTCGCCAACGGGGAGCTTTCCACGCGAACGCTGCGTAAACTAGCAAAGATATAGTTGTATAATGTACTAGCGACTTCAAAATCTATAAAAATTTTACAAAAAAGTCCGCGATAGCATATCTCTATCTCTTAGGGTTGACTTACAATAACCACTTTTATGTTCAAATTTTTAATTAAAAACATTACGTTATTTTCAAAGATATTTTCTTTAGTTCAGTATTAATCCTTATCCAAATGAATATGATATTTAGCTTAGGCATTTAATGCAGATTAAAATTGCCCTTCACACTATATTAACACTTTCACGCGAACATATCAATATTGTAGCTCTATGCGATATTGCACATCATTTTTTCATATAAATTCGAACGGCGCGCGGCGTCTAATGACGTTGTGCAAATAGCTGATGATATTAGTATTTAAATATATTGCACTGACGTTCTAAGACGTCGACGTTAATATACGCTGTGCAACAACATATATGTAAAAAAAATGTGCCATAGCGAACGACGACGTATTATAACGTCGGGTTTGGGAAAAGTAAATGCGGTTGCACATTAATTGTTGAGTTGTCTTTTGCACAGTCAGGGTCCGGTGGAAGTAAATGCGACTGCGCATGATATGTCGCGTTGTCATATGCATTTTTAAGATTTGGTAAAGTGAATGACGGCTGAACAAGAAGTGATTGGCCCTCGGTAGAGGGGTTCTGCAAGAGTGACTGCGACTGGTCTACTAAGTTTCTAAGACCGTTAAGCAGGAACGCGTCCTGAAAAAGGCCATCTCCTACATTTCTTCGCAATACTTCAGAGTCTATTGACATATTTGCAGTGTTATCTAGGTCTATGCTATTGGTTGTTTGCTTCAGACATAGCTTGGATTTTTTACTTGTAGACTGCTTTCTTGTATTACATTTTCATTTATGAGAGTCAAAAATGCTTTTAGCACAAGAGTACTCGGGATCCTCTGTGGTGAACACAGAATCGGCGCACGCACATACCGACCGACGCGGCACAAGTCGATTAACCTCTTGCAATCGCCGGTTTTTACGAAAGAAACCGTTAAGATCGCAGATTTTTTTGCGCGCGAAGGCGTCATCGCTCCTTAAGTGTTATTTTACGTGTAGCGATGGAATGCTTTTGAGTAGGGTGATTCCACTTACTTTATCTGAAAGCTATTGAAATAAGCTATAATATTGCATATAAAATGTTTTGTATTGTGTTTTGATTTTATTTTACACATACCTTTCATTTGACAAAAAGTTGTAAAATAGTTACATTTTAGGAAATAATATTTTTTTCATCAAAAATAATTAGTTTTATTTACTTGTTTTTAAGTTTCTACAGTAAATATGATATGTTCTTTCTAAAATAAAACTAAAATGTATATCCTTTCATAGTAATATTTTGAGTTTTTCACCATGAAACATACCCACGAAAATTACGATGAACAGAAGTTGCACTCGTTAGTGCCTTTCTTTCCAAATCCTTTTGTGACTAGGTTTTTAGCATTAGGCTTTAAATTTATATGCTGTCCGATAGAAAATATATCCAGGATTTAGTTTTACATTATATCAGATGAGATAGTTCAAAAAAATTATATCTTATGAAGCAAAATGTCGGCAATGGTAGGAAATTCATGACAAAAATCCGAAGATTTTTATTCTCAAAAAAAAGCTATTATAAAACGCGTTTTCTTTTCATAAAATACTTTCTACAAAACGCCAATGAATAGACCTCTCTGGAAAGGTATCACACAGGCACACCATAGAACAAAAAATCCTTACAAAATGCGTGCATTGCGTGCGTGAATTTTGGGGACCGCGCACTTTACAATCAAATATAAACAAAACTATGGAATGTTGGGCAAGATAAGGATTGAAATAGATTCTACGATACTTTTGTCACTAAAGTAAAGATATTTCAACACATACCTAACTAAATAACTAATAGAAATATTGCACACAAAACAAAGGATCGGCCAATTCGCGCGCAAATAATTGCGACCCGCTGATTTCTACTCCAAGTTATATCAACAAATACTACTTATTATACTATTGTAACTATGTAAAAAGCTTGATAAAACACTCTAAAACGTATAATAAATAAGCAACTTACCGATTCTTTTCAAAATAAAGGAGAATCCGCAATGTTAACAAGTCACAGAAACAATGAACACAATGGTCGGCGCGCTTCGGTAGACTGAACTTTGACCGATCGGATGACAGAACTTTATTTTTAAAATGGTGGCAGTTTCTGTTTCATTCGAACGGTTGGTTCACCTGGCGTAAGTCAATAATTAAATTTTACGAAAAGAGACCTTCACGACATCAAAATAAGGCTCACAAGCAACACATGTCAAAGTGAGTCATATGACTCAGCGCGATGTTTATGTAAGTTTCTACGTGAGCCATATGGCTCAGCGCGATTGCAACAGGTTAATGTATAAAACTTCTTAGGCGAAACGACGTATAGTGACGTTGTGCGTAGGTAGTAGGTACTTAGTATCAGGACGGAATGCCCTCAAAGAAGGCAAAATAAAATCGGTGTGGTGTAGCACTACAATTTTTAGAATTCGATATGTTGTGGCACAGCAACCGAACTTTTAAAAATTAGTATGGCCAAACACCGTACCATTACGTTGTGCTCAATAAATCGAGTTTTTGTTGAACGTAATAGTACGCTTTGCCATATCATATCTACCAATATATGACGTACATATACGTTGTTCGCATGAAAGTGTTAATCAGATAAATAGTTTTTGAGATATCATCGTTAGAAGTAATTAACGGCGAAACATTTAATGCTCGGCGAGCTAGCGTTCTTTCCTTGAGATGCCTATGGCGCGGGCGAGTCCATCTCTCTCCTCTGCCCCGCATCGCTCGACCGCCTGCTCATGCTAATAAAGGAAATCAAAGAATATCAAAGATCGTTTTATCGAACTTTCTTTAACTTTTTTGTTAAATTCCACGCGGACGAAGTCGCGGGTACAGCTAGTAAATTTATAAACAAAATAAAATACTCGGTAATCATAGCAGTAAATAATTTTCAATTACTTAAGAACTAGACACCTCCTAAAAGGTAGTTTCTTTAAAATGCGCTCCAAACCAATAGACAAGTAACTGTTTAGACGTGGCGAATAAAATACAACTACAAGTAAAAATCATTGTCAGCTTATGACCAAGTTGTCCCGTCATTTAAATAATCTTTGACAGTATAGTAGCCCTTCTTGAGGAGGCAATTTTTTATACGATTCTTAAACTCTTCAAAGGGTAACTCCAAGATATCACTTGGAATCTTGTTAAAGATATGTATACCTTGACCCATGAAGGACCCACGCACCTTCTGTAATCGGTACAGAGGCATTATAAGGTTATTCCTATTCCTTGTATTGCGACCATGCAAATCGCCATGTTTGGTATATAAGTTAATATTACGACGCACAAAAAGAATACAATTTAATATAAATTGAGATGCAGCTGTCAGTATACCAATTTCTTTGAACTTCTCCCTAAGAGAAGTTTTAGAGCTGAGTTGATAAATAGCCCTTATTGCCCGTTTTTGCAAAATAAATATAGCATTAATGTCAGCCGCTAATCCCCACATAAGAATGCCATATGACATGATGCTATGAAAATAACTAAAGTATACAGTCCTAGCAGTATCTATACCTATCTGTTAACCGTCTAACTTTTCTAATAGCGTAAGCTGCAGAGCTGAGCTTACCAGCTAATGCAGCAATATGCGATATGCGATTACATAAAAAAAAATAATAATGAAACAACTTTTTCGGATTTTATCGCGGTTTATTTTTTTAGATGCCCTACGCAGACGTCTCGGATACTTTACAGGAACCATGGTCAAGGGAGGATGTATCCGAAAAGTCGGGCATTTAAAAGAAAAAACATAATAAGCCGTGAAAAAATCCGACAAAATTGTTTCATTAATTCAAATTGTTTACACTTGTAAGTCATCGAACCGTGAAAGTAACTACTATATATTTTTTTGTAACGCTACTATAAATTGATAATAATATTTATAAAGAGAGGCTACAGTAGTGTATAATCATTATGACTAGCCCGTTGCCCCCGTTGGCACAGATTGTAGTGACCCTGCTTTCTGCTCCGGGGGTTGTGGGTTCGATTCCCACCCCGAGTCTGGGTATAATATACATATTCATTTATATATTTGTATATGTATTATTTATAAGTATGTCTATCGAAAAAAATATATATGTAGCTAGCTAGACCAGTTGGCTGTTACCTATAACAAAAGCATTAAGTTGCTTATTTTAGGAACAAACAATATATTATTATACTAGCTTCTGCGCGCGACTTCGTCGGCGTGGACTCCGCTCCTATTGGTCTTAGCGTGATGATACATAGCCTATAGCCTTCCTCGATAAATGGGCTATCTAACACCGAAAGAATTTTTCAAATCGGCCCAGTGGTTCCCGAGATTACCGCGTTCAAACAAACAAATAAACAAACAAACAAACTCTTCAGCTTTATATATTAGTATAGATTACGACAATTTACGATCTCTTTTTGAGATTTCGTGATGAATCAATGGCCTAACGATTTTATCTCAACAGTAAAAGTTGGCTGTTAGCTAAAACACAGACGATTGGGGCTGTATATAGTGGCTATTTGATATGTAGTAGCGACTAATATGTTCACGAAAAAATATATGGCTGTTTAAGTTTTATTTATTTATTATTTATTTACACTTTATTGTACACCACATGCCACAGCTACATTTGAACACTAAACACATTTAAAGAGATTTACAGACTGTGAAGTACAATGGGCGGACTTTTTACAGCTATTTAGCCATTTCTTCCAGACAACCCAAAGTTTTCCTGGTCTGTAAGTTCCATATCTTCTGTTATCATATGATAGCGATCGTTACACATAGTAGGAAATATATCCATAGTAAAAAAAACCTTGTGGGTCACCCCACCGTGCTTCGGAGAGCACGTTAAGCCGTCGGTTCCGGTTGTTATCATGTACACCTGATAGCGATCGTTACTCATAGTAGGGAATATATCCGCCAACCTGCATTGGAGCAGCGTGGAGGATTAAGCTCCGATCCTTCTCCTACATGGAGAATGAGGCCTATGCCCAGCAGTGGGATATTACAAGCAGTATCGTATCGTAAGTTTCCTATGTTTCGCAGTGAGTACTACAAGCTTCTAAATCTGAAGTATTGAACTCCGCCCCTGGTCCGATATCTCTTATCAGCCGTCATGGACGACTATGAATAAACTCTCAGAGTTCAAACACCTGCAGGCTATATAAAAGAATATTTACTGTACGTAATCTGTCCGTATATAAAGTTATTATTATAATAAATATTTGCGTGATTTTTTTATTTTATTTTTCTTATGTAACTAGATCGGCAAACAAGCGTACGGCTCACCTAATGGTAAGCAATTACCGTAGTCTATAGACGCCTGCAACACCAGAAGCATCGCAAGCGCGTTGCCGACCCCATCCCCAATTCCCCCCAGGAGCTCTGGTCCCCTTACACACCAACAGGAACACAACACTGCTAGAAAACAGTATTATAATTTAGCTGTGGTCTTCTGTAAGGTCGAGGTACTACCCCAGTCGGATTGCTCCATGCTTTGAGCGGGAAATTTCCCGCTGTGCCCTACCTCAGTTGCAATGTGCAAAGTAGAACTAGTATAAATTCTTAAGGTTTTGTATAATTGTATCCAGGCTTGGTCACAGAACGACACATAATTTTAATGTATAGTAAAATAATTTACAGTACAATTACTTTTAGTCAAAAACCCAACAAAACAAATCAATAAAGAAAGCAAAACCAGTAATCTCTTTGCGTAAGTAGGCATCAAATCAAACGCACGGACATCGAAGCAACGAACTCCGCAGTTACTCATTTAAAATAGAATAATATGAAGCTCTTGTCAATTCTCATCCACCCCCTACCACCATCCATCCACCATCCACCTACCACTCATCACCCTACGAACCTTGTAGACATTAATTTATTTTTTTCGACATGACATAACATTTTTAATGTAAAATTTGATGTAGTTTACCGTCATGATGCTGGAGTTCTAACTTAAAATCTTGTGTGTACTTACTTACATTTTAATTTAATACACTGTCTTGAAATAGAATGATTACTGAATCAATAATTGTAGTAAAATCTTAACGAAGCTGTTTTTTAGAGGGTAGTAAAATCGGAGACGGTTTTGTTTATTATTTTAATACAACGTATTTGTCTCCAATATACCTATGTGTTAACATACGGAGCCGAGACGTGGACACTGACGAAGGGACTGGTCCACAAGTTTAAAGTCGCTCAACGCGCAATGGAACGGGCTATGCTTGGGGTTTCTCTCAAAGATAGAGTTAGGAAACGAGACTATCCGCGAGAGAACGAAAGTAAGCGACATAGCCCACAGAATTAGCAAGTTGCAGTGGCAGTGGGCTGGTCATCTGTGTCGCAGGACCGATGGCCGTTCGACCGACGATCTATGTAAGATTGCTGGCGTCGGCTGGATGAGGATTGCGGAAAACCGGGATGTCTGGCGCGAACTTGGTGAGGCCTATGTCCAGCAGTGGACTGCAATAGGCTGATGTGTGTGTGTGTGTGTGTGTGTTCCAATATAAAATAATAAAAAAAATCGAGGCGAATTTTAAGCGCTCGACGACAGACGTCTTTCGCATCGTGCAGGGCTCGCAAATAGAAAATAGTTTTGTTCAGTACAAACATAAAAATAAATAAAATGTTAGAATACTTAGTATTCATTAAATATTTAAAATTTATTATAAAATTTTGAAGGTCTGTGCGCAATATCAACAAGTCGCAAAGCGTAGCTAGTGCGAAAGAAATAGATACATACTTTCACATTGGTACACAGTTACACACACATAGGTACACATTTGTTTGTTGTTAAACTGGCCATTAAATATTTTTAAATATATATAAAAGATATCCTATCGCCAAACAAATAGTTACGCGAAAAAGTTTGACTTTTTCACATATTGATAAGATATTCTGAGAATTCCCTAGTCCAGACTCCAGTCTAATGCGAAACCTGTAACAAAATGGACGCGCGACCTGTTCTCCTCATACTTGTCACACTAGTAAGTGTTTTATTCATTACTTCAATTGTTAAATTAAGATAATTTCGTTGATACGAAGTGTAGTACGTTATTTAACTGTCTAGTTTAAAGTTTGGGGGAGAATGGTTGCACTTTGTAAATTTTTATTAAGTAGTTCTAGGTATTACATCGTTATAACAAAAATATATTAAACTAGCATCCCGCCCCGGCTTCACACGGGTAGGTATTTAACAAAAAATTCAAAATAGTTTTTTTCATAATTTAAAAAAAATGTAATATAGCCTACATCACCCACGGACCGCGGTGTAGCTTCCAAACAATGAAAGAATTTTTCAAATCGGTTCAGTAGTTTCGGAGCCTATTCAATGCAAACAAACAATCAAATCTTTCCTCTTTATAATATGAACTAGCTGTGCCCCGCGGTTTCACACGCGTTAATTTAAGGAAAAATAGTGCATAGCCTTCCTCGTTAAATTGGCTATCCAACACAAAAATTTTTTTTCTTCCAACCTGTTTCTGAAATTAGATAAAAATACGCACGATACAGAGGCTATAGCCTATAGCCTTCCTCGATAAATGGGTTATCTAACGCTGAAAGAATTTTTCAAATCGGACCGGTAGTTCCTGAGTTTAGCGCGTTGAAACAAACAAACAAACTCACATCAGCTATATTATATTAGTATAGATATAGAATACGAGTGTTCTTTAGACCACACGACTGAAGTAAAACTTACGAAACTTAATTCTCTCTCTTTCTAGCTTCACTAACTTGTATATTCCTTTCAACTTCCGTTCGCCTTTTCGTAACGCTCTCGTCACGAATTCACCAGCTTGCTCCTCAAGTCATCAAAAAGTCGCATTTTTACCTAATGCCACGATCACTATCGATCACGATTCAGCCTGTAATATCCCACTGTTGGGCATAGGCCTCTTCTCCATGTAGGAGAAGGATCGGAGCTTAATCCACCACGCTGCTCCAATGCGGGTTGGCGGATGTTACCTTATGTACCAAACCACAATTTCTACCAAACCACGTTAAAAAATTATTATTAAAAACAAAAAAACCACAATTTCTACTAAACCCCGTTAAAAAATTATTATAAAAAAAAAAACAAAAATACGCTTGCGTAAAGAATAATTCTAATAGAAAATCAACTGAACAGGCCGGAACTAGATAAAAATTCAATAACTACAACAAACAAGCCAGCGAAATAAATCGAAACAATATCAAACATTATGTACTGTACCTACACTTATAAATACCAATACGGTAATCCTTCGAAATTTTATGCAACATCGTACATATAATAAGATGCAGTCGGAGACATGCACAAAGAGAGAATGATTTGACTTCTTCAATTTCAGTGTACCTATACCTCCTTTTATTACTACTAATTACTCATACATTCTTTTTATAAATTTTATAATAGCTATTTATTTAAAATTAATATTCGCAGAGATAATATAGTAAATTAGTAACTTTATGTAACGTAGGTACAATTTTTATACTCGAGCATCGTTTTCCCTATCTCTATACTATTGTGTCTGTTATTGTTCTACCTACCGCCATTTTTTTCTAATTTAAATACCGCGCATAACGAAGTTTTAATCCGTTAATCGCTTAAAAAGTTAAAAGTAAAAAACAACAAAAGTGTAGTGTAGTGTTTAAAATATATTGTTAAAAAATTAGTGACGACTGTGCATTGTGTATAATTTTAATAAAATAACAATAAGTACTGGGTTATTTTACTACACAAGGAATTCTATACCTTGAGATTCGGTTCGGAAATCGGAATTTTAAGAATCGCTATTCAAAGTACGTATAAAATATTATTTTAAAACTTGTTGAAGTACGTTTTTTCATTATTATTTTTATAACGTAATAAAAACAAATAACTCCAGTCGTTACAATTTAGTATCTATTAATTCTAATAAAATTGTTTGAAATGTACCCACGACTGTCTTACGACGTTTTACTCAAAATATACTTTTTGAAGTGAAACTTCTATAGGGGCTTGAGGGGTAAAATTTGAGCGACCGGCAACGCGGCAGCGTCAGGGACAGTCAGTACTTGGATTGGTGACCGCCTGGGAACACCGCATGACGTTGGCTTTTTGTCTTTTTTTTCAATAAGTTTTTTTTTACTATTTTTTTAATTAGTTTTTTTATATAGTTTGCCAAAGAAGTTTCACTTCTGACATGTGTACTTTGTACAAGGGTGGATCCAGGGGGTACCTTGAATACCTTGAGGGAAGCCCCCATTGGTGCTTTGATTATCATTATATGAGTAAAAAACTTTGATCATTATAAGACATATTAAATCACAATACTATTTTTAACAAATAGTATTACACGTCATAGTGTCATAACATTATTACTAGAACTGATAAATGAATAAAAAATCAAACACAATTTTAAAAAAAGATAAGGATAGCCTCCACATTAATGGACGTCGATTTATGGGGTTTTTGGGGGTGAAGGGCTGAGAGGAAAGAAAAGAAAGAAGGAAGGTTAGGATTGTCTAAAGACTTACTGAATAATGTTGTTTATAGCTATGTTAGCTCCGGCACTAGCACGGTTAGACAGTAGACGCCGCGTTGGCGCAGCGGTCAGAGCACTGGATTGCGATTGGCTGTTGCGCGGGCGGTTGCGGGTTCGATTACCGCACACGACAACATTTTGTATTGGGCATAGGTACAGATGTTTGCCGTGGTCTGGGTGTTTGTGCAGTCATTGTGGGTCTCCCCACCGTGCCTCGGAGAGCAAAGCCGTCGGTCCCGGTTGTTATCATGTACACCTGATAGCGATCGTTACTCATAGTAGGGGAATATATCCGCCAACCCGCATTGGAGCAGCGTGGTGGATTAAGCTCCGATTCTTCCCCTACATGGGGAAGAGGCCTATGCGCCTATGCCCAACAGTGGGATATTACAGGCTGAATCGTGATCGTGACTAGCACGGTTGTACAAAAAGTCTCTAAATAAAAGTGAAAAGGAATATGTAACACAGTTGGTATAACTTTTTCACGTTCTGATGGCTCGCACGCGCCTAGGCACGTAGCGGGCCGCGCCGTAGCCCGACTCATCGCTCCTCACAGTTTCTGAACACTGACTTCGTCCTAAGCCGATGTGCGAACTCGCCAGGAGACACCCTTGGACGAGCGGACATCCCAAGCCCTCCTAAAGGGCTTCCCTTCTTCTTTTCACGGCTGTCAGTACTCGGCCGTCCCACCCGGTGTCGCTGTCAAGACCGCTAGCGCTAGGGTTAACAGTAGTTAACAATCCGAAAAAAAAACTTTAATAATAACGTATACCTTTTCACTGGGTGTACTGATTTTGATGATTCTTATTTTAATCGAAAGCTGATGGTTGTCACGTGATCCAATTTAATTTTATCGAGATCTGATGACTATTTTTTGAGTAATCTTTGATAACGTGTATTTACTTGACTATATTTTTTCGTGTACCTACCTAGGTTGTATTACTTGTCGACGTAATTGAAGTTGGTTTTTTTTTTCGTTTGCGAACAAACACAATTATTACATACTCCTTTGTACATTTTTTTAGTTTTTCCTTTAATATTTAATCTTTTTTTTTCTTTTTTTTATTTAGGGACTTTTATACGCAAGTACATGTCAGTCCCATCGTAACCTTATACTAACTATACCATCAGATGAGACTTATGAGCCTGAACAGAATTATAGCCTCATTAGAAGTTGGGCGCGCGAGTATACCGTGGAACATTCCAGAATCTAATCTATTCAAATTCATAAGTCTCATAATGGTATCTCTGCCAGATTGAAATCGTCTGCATTCAATTAGCAAATGATGTACATCTTCGACAATCTGACACGACTCACAATTGGGAGAGCTTGATTTTTTCATTAATATTTTATCTTCTATTTCTTTTGGTTCACAATAGAAAGTAGGTATTATGTAGGTATATCTTTGTAAATAGAGTGTTAACTAAATAAAATAATTAAAGATTATACAAACCCGTAGTGCACTTGTGACAGCAGAGCTGATAACAGTTTGCTAACTAATGACAGCATGAATTAAAATTAACTTTTAACTAAAACAACATAGAGGTACAGCTGTAAGGAGGTTAGTGTTGCTTTTGTTATAATCTTGTTTTTAATCTGTTATTTTTTATTTAATTTTTTTTCTATATAAAATAATTTTTTTCTATAATATACTTTTTTATGCTAGTTTTATTTCGAACCGAGTACTTAAAAAACATCATTATGATGTCTGTTCCTATAAGTGAGACCCTTGGAGATGGCTAAATAAATGTGTAGGTATAATAAAAATAAATGTGTCACATTTGTATCGGAATATTATACTATGTTGAACATCGTCAGCTTACAATCTATTCATGTTAATCTAAAAAAAAATTGTTCTATCAGCCGGGTGTTAGGTACCTATAACTCAAACATTAAGTTGCTTCCCGTAGGAACAGACGACCTTGTGTGTAATGTTTATTTATTTGTAAATAATATGCTCGAAAAGGCTGACAAAACGTAATATTATCTCTAGATAAGAAGACCTCGACGACAAATACAGATTTTAGTATTTAAGACTTAATCTGTTCGAACTATTTTACTATTGAAACATTTTGCACACCAATGCTGTCAACAAACACACACACACACACACACAAACACACACACGCACGCACGCACGCTAGTACGGACGCACGCACACACACACACACACACACACACACACACACACACACACTCATACGAGAGAGAGCAAAAGTCAACAGCTAGAAGAAAGAGAGATAAGATCTTAGCTACCTGAAGGCAGAGCGGCAGCTGTTACTCCCCCTGCGAAGTAATGCCTAAGCGCTCCCACACACGAACGGCACGTTGCCAACGGCAGAGATCGACGGCAGCCGTCGACTGCCGTCGAGCGCCGTCAGCGGCAGCCGTCGACTGCCGTCGAGCGCCGTTGGCGGCGCGCCGTCGGCTGCAGTCCTCTGCCGTTGAGAACATGCCGCTCAGTCGACGCTCTCGTAGTAAAGGAGCCAGTTGCAAAATGAATTCCGAAGAAGAAACACTGTTATTGTTTTTACTTCGTCGCCGCCGAGAAAAACGAAAAATAAAAACACGTTCAGTGTGGGTTCAAGAAATACTAATCAATAGAGATCAAGATGGGCATTTAACACTCTATCCACTTTTACGAAGAAACGAGCAAAAGTTTTTTTAATAATTATTTTCGGATGTGCTTCTTTTGATGAGCTGACGGCTATTTTAAAAAGTTCAATATCTCGCCAAGATTGAATTAATAATTATAAAAATTAAAAAAAAAAATTATAATACTGAGCTAGTAAAAAAACTAGAGATGCGCCGAAAGTTCGGCCGAATATTCGTATTCGGTACATTCGGCATATTTTTTCACATTCGTATTCGGCCGAATATTCGGTTGATTTGCCGAATAATTAAATAGTTAGGTTATAAATAATTACTAAAATTAAGAAAGATTCCTTTTTATTTTATTTATTTAACTTGCAATGTATGTATGTATGTATGTTTGTTCGGATCAAATCTTGCAACTCAATTTTGAAGGAGATATCGTGAACCAATTGAGCTGAAATTTTTACAACACAATTTTTACAAAAAAAATTTTACTTTAAAACTTTTACTATCTACTTATAAAGTCATTACATAATTTATCTACTACGTATATAAAAATAAGTCGGGTTTTCCTTCCTGACGCTATAACTCCAGAACGCACGAACCGATTTCCACGGTTTTGCATTCGTTGGAAAGGTCTAGGGCTCCGTGAGGTTTATAGCAAAGAAAATTCAGGAAAAATTTCAACAGAAAAGCGGGAATTTTTTTTTACAGCCATGAAGCCATCTGGTGGCGAAACGGAGTTCGCCGGGTTTGCTAGTATGATATAAAAGCTTGTAGCAAGATTTACTTGTCTAGATAAACAAGTAAATTTAATGACTTCATGTGATTGATTTTAACTATTAAAATTTTCAAACTTATATAATACGAGTACTCATATCTCGCAATGCCGCCTGAGGCTCTTGCAGAGCGCTGTACCGACATGTACAAACCTGTTTACCACGCAAAATTGAACCGAATGATTCGGCCGAACATTCGGTTCGGTACATTTTGGACCGAATATTCGGCCGAACATTCGTATTAGGTTAAACCTACATTCGGCGCATCTCTAAAAAAAACATGTTTTAAAAAAATGGTCGGTTTCTTAAAAGTTGATTTTGATTTTTTTAACCATTGTTATTAAAATAGAAGTAACTAATAATTATTATGTATTATTGTTCCTATAGGTAGTAATTGTATTTTGTTTCAACTTAAAATGGTGATAAATGATGTTGATCTCATGAAAAAAATAATCTAAATTACTTATATCTTTTTATCTATACATATTATAAAAATACGTGAACTGAACGTGTTTTTATTTTTCGTTTTTACGACTGGATACGCCCAACGATTTTATAATTGTCTGATCAATACCCCATATTGATGAGAAGATTGGTGCGATCTGGTAGCTAGGACTTACCGAATTATTTTTTAGCTTTTAGTCCATAACCTAAATACATCATTTTTATTGCAATAAAACCGTTTAACATAAAACATTTTTTAGTTTATTTTATTTTCAAGTTTTTAGTTTCGTTGAGTAGTTTTTAGATTAGTAATAAATATACCTACACAGTCTAATAAACTGTATTCTACCAATCAAGCCCTTTCATTTGATTTCCATATTGAGGTATTAGTAGAAAATATGTAATCCACCATTTTGTGCCGGCAGCCATCTTGGATTTTTTATAGTCAGCCCTATTCTACCAATCGAGCCCTTTCATTCGATAGTCGATACCCATATTGAGGAATTTGTGGAAAATATGTAATCCGCCATTTTGTAGCGGCGGCCATCTTGGATTTTTCATAGTGAGCTCTATTCTACCAATCGAGTCCTTTCATTCGATACCCATATTGAGGAATTTGTGGAAAATATGTAATACGCCATTTTGTAGCGACGGCCATCTTGGATTTTTCATAGTGGGCTCTATTCTACCAATCAAGCCCTTTCATTTGATACCCATATTGAGGTATTCGTTGAAAATGTGTAATCCGCAATTTTGTGGCGGCGGCCATCTTGGATTTTTCATAGTGAGCTGTATTCTACCAACCAAGCCTTTTCATTTGATACCAATATTGAGGTTGTTGTGAAGTTATGTGATCCGCCATTTTGTATTGGCGGCCATATTGGATTTAGAACCATAAGAAATATACTATGTTGTATTGTCATCAAGATTAAGAATGTGTACCAAATATCAGATCAATCTGTCATCAGGAAGGGGGTAAAATTCCAATTACTAAATTTGACCCAAACACACAAATAAACAAAAAAATAAATAAATACCAAGCTGGTCAAGCTAAATAAAACCGTTTGAAAACAGTAACAGTGTTTCTTGTTCGGAATTCATTTTGCAACTGGCTCCTTTACTAAGAGAGCCGACGTGTGAGCGGCATGTTCCCAACGGCAGCGGACTGCAGCCGACGGCGCCCCGCGGACGGCGCTCGACGGCAGTCGACGGCTGCCGCTGACGGCGCTCGACGGCAGTCGACGGCTGCAGTCGACTGCCGCTGACGGCGCTCGACGGCAGTCGACGGCTGCCGTCGATCTCTGCCGTTGGCAACGTGCCGTTCGTGTGTAAGAGCGCTAACGGCGGTACCGTGGGGATCAGAGGCTGGAGAGCGAGGGGGTTTTTTAGTGGATGAAAATCCCACATCACCGACCATCATCTTTCACAGCGGTGTCTGAAAGATTTTTCCTCCTTTCGCAAGAGAAAAAAAAAAAACACCCATAAATACAGGCACACTCAACATAATATTAAGCTACGGCATAACTATACGCTGTGACTAGTAGCTCAAAATCAAATATCAGCGATATAAAAATGTATGTCATTTCATACTCGTATACAACTCATAACGAGTTATAAATTATGTGTAGGTAATAACCTAATAACACATAAAAAATACCCAAAGCTATAAAAAATATTCAAAAAATAAAAATTCTTAAATCAATATAACATGGAAACGGTTTATTCTTTTAAAAGTGTTTATACATTTAATTGCCATATTAAAAATACATTAGCTAACGGTAATGTTAATTAAAATTAAAAATTATAATAATTACTATCATTTTATAATCTTTTTAATTTAAATTTTAGTTAATAATCTAAAGGTATTATTGATCGATACAATTTGTTAGTTATTTATTGTTATTATTTTTATTGTAATCGTTAAATTGAATGATTTTCACACTCTCTGTAATCTCACTAATGTATTTGAGTTTGCTTGGTTTCGTAAGGTGCATCTACTCCTGTACTTATTATGTGTTAAAAATCTTTGGAAACTGTTCTGGTGATGATTATCGAAGTATGTGCTATTTATAAGGGATATTATATACTGTTTGTTTCCATTAAAATAAATAAATAAATAAATAAATAACTGCGGAGTTTCTTGCCGATTCTTCTCTGCGTAATCTACATTCTGAATCTGTGGTAGCTTCACTTTAAACGATAAAAAATAATAATAGGTTTGTATGATGACGATTCAAATGTGTTTTGAAACTTATTTGATTAAAGTTATTAGATTTCGATATATTAAGTTACGTACAAGAGGGGAGTAAATAGGTTTTTGAAGGGTCGGCAACGCGCATGTGATGCCCCTGGTGTTGCAGGCGTCCATAGGCTACGGTCTGTGGCTACGGTAGCCGCTTACCATCAGGCGGGCCGTATGCTTGATTGCTACCGTCGTGGTATAAAAAAAAAAAAAAAAAAAAAAAAAAAACGTTGCTTAGCAACGAGCTGCTGAAACCAAGTTGGCAATGAAAACTAATATGCTCAGATAAGATTAAAAAAGCAAATATTGCTGGCCGCTTATCGAGCGCTAGTAAATAAATAAGCTACGCACACTCAACGGACAAAATTGATTAGAATATTGTGTCTAGCGAATCCACAGTGGAGCATTGTGGTGGATTAAGCTTCGATCCTTCTCCAATATGGAGAAAGAGGCGTATGCCCAGCAGTGGGATGTTACAGGCTTGATCGTGATCATTATTGTGGCTGGGATTCAAAATCAAACAATATAAACGCCTAGATCACGACAAACATCTGTATACCTACGTATGTATATCTACGTATATGCATATGTGTGGACTATACGTTTACGTAGATATACATATGTGTGGACTATACGTTTACGTAGATATACATATGTGTGGACTATAAGTTTACGTAGATATACATGATACAGGAGTTAATCCTCAAAAGCGGTAAACAAAATTTAACAGATAAATAATAACTCATCATCATCATCACTTCAGCTTATCGCTGTCCACTGCTGGACATAGGCCTCCACAAGTTCGTGCCAAAATGGCATGGACTCGTGTGCATGCATGCATGCAGTCGGGTTAGTGACCGCAGGGCTGGCTTTGTCGCACCGAAGACGCTGCTGCTCGTCTTCGGCCTGTGTATTTCAAAGCCAGCAGTTGGATGGTTATCCCACCATCGGTCGGCTTTATAAGTTCCAAGGTGGTAGTGGAACTGTGTATGTATGTGTATCTCTTAGTCGCTTCTTACGACACCCACTGGAAGAGAGGGGGTGGCTATATTCTTTACTGCCGTAGCCACTGATAACTATTTTATGAGTAATATATCCACAGAACATATATACCCTAGACGGGAATATATCATAACGCATATTTACTTGACTATTTTTTCGTATACCTACCTACGTTATATTAAATGAAGTCACTTTTTTTTTCGTTTGCGAACAAACACAATTAGGCATCTATAATCTTTATATCTCTGATTCACTGCATATATTTTTGACACAATATACTGACTAATGACTGATATAGGTACCTATACAAAGTATTGAATGTGACTGTATGTCATCCAGTGCTGTGTCGCCGCGTTGGCGCAGCGGTCACAGCACTGGATTGCGATTGGCTGTTGCGCGAGCGGTTGCGGGTTTGATTCCCGCACACGACAATATTTGTATTGGCCATGCAGATGTTTTTCGTGGTCTGGGTGTTTGTGTAGTCTTTGTGGGTCTCCCCACCGTGCCTCGGAGAGCACGTTAAGCCGTCGGTCCCGGTTGTTATCACGTACACCTGATAGCGATCGTTACTCATAGTAAGGAATATATCCGCCAACCCGCATTGGAGCAGCGTGGTGGAAAGCTCCGATCCTACTCGTACATGGGGAAGAGGCCTATGCCCAACAGTGGGATATTACAGGCTGAATCGTGATCGTGATCGTATGTCATGGTGCCAATACAACGAACAATTAAAAACTTGCTATACCTATTTTAACGTTAAGTACATCACAAACTTAGGTAATGTACCAGTGTAAGCCAAATGTTTTATCAAACGCCTTAATTTACAGGTAACGTTGTACGAAAACCATTTTAACGGATTTGTATGTGTGTGTTGTATGTGAGTGTAAAGCGTTAAATTATATTTTTTTCACAGATGTCCCATTTTTTGGCTCAGACAACAGTGCCGAAGTACAAGATGAACAATGGGCGAGAGATACCGGCCATCGCGCTGGGGACCTTCCTCGGGTTTGATGAGGTGAGCACAACCATATATTTTTTTTATATTTATTTATTTATTTATTTATACTTTATTGTACATCACAACTACAAATATCATTTACAGACTGTGAAGTACAATGGGCAGACTTATGGCTATTTAGCCATTTCTTCCAGACAACCCAAATATATATTTCCTACTATGAGTAACGATCGCTATCAGGTGTACATGATAACAACCGGGACCGACGGCTTAACGTGCTCTCCGAGGCACGGTATTATAATTAGACGGTTTATAATTAGATAGGCTTGCGTTTGACCACTATTACACCTGATGTTAAGTGAGAATGCGCTCTAGGATGGTGTACGCTTACCTAGAAGTAGCCTATTCACCCGCGACTTAAAGGTCCCCAGATTGTAGCTTTCCGGAAACACAAACGCTGGTAGAGAGTTCCATTCCTTGGCCGTGCGCATCAAGAATGTACTAGCGAATCGCTTAGTGCGTAGGTGTAGCGGGAATGTCAACCATATAAGGGTGGCGTAACGCCGACGGTCTGGTCGTACGGAGATGGAAGGGGCAGGGGGGAATCAGGTCGTGGAGTTCCTCCGCACACTCTCCGAAGTGTATCCGGTAAAAAAACCGACAGGCCGGCCACCCTACGCCGATGATCCACCATTCAGTTTGTTAGGAAATGTGCAACATGTGCGCAGCGGAAGGCGAAGGAGAACCAAAGCAGTCCCTTTGTTCCCATGTCATGGAAACCTTTGGAAGGCGTGAAACTTAATAGTCTTAAACTTAAGCTATTTGTCATAATACAAACTGATGCTAGGTAGACTTCAAAAGCAGTTTTGAATCGTCAAGAATCACAGCTGCTGCACAAGCGGTCGCGCGTCGACCCGCACATGACAAACATTTGTAGTGGCGGTTTAAACCACAGAGTACTTTGAATATACGGCTAGTTTAAACCTTTTTCGTGGTCTGGGCGTTTGTTCTTGTGTATTGTGTGAGTGTGTGACTACTCGGGACCGTAGAGTGTGAAGCTTTTATCATGTTTATGGTTTACAAATTAAAATTACATTGCAACAATTGCATTTCGAATTAGTGGTAGCTTCACAAAACAGACGGCTCGGCTCACCTATGTAATAATATTGCAGCATGGCGTAACACAATCAGAGGACAAAATGCTCAGAAACGTGATAATACAGGCGATAGACCTCGGGTACCGGCACTTCGACACCGCGGCCGTGTACGACACGGAGGCGGAGCTGGGCGAGGCGGTGCGTATCGCGGTCGCGGAGAAGACGGTCACGAGAGATGAGATCTTCATCACTACTAAGGTATGTTAGGGAACAGTAATCACACTTCGACACCGCGGCCGTGTACGACACGGAGGCGGAGCTGGGCGAGGCGGTGCGTATCGCGGTCGCGGAGAAGACGGTCACGAGAGATGAGATCTTCATCACTACTAAGGTATGTTAGGGAACAGTAAACACACTTCGACACCGCGGCCGTGTACGACACGGAGGCGGAGCTGGGCGAGGCGGTGCGTATCGCGGTCGCGGAGAAGACGGTCACGAGAGATGAGATCTTCATCACTACTAAGGTATGTTAGGGAACAGTAAACACACTTCGACACCGCGGCCGTGTACGACACGGAGGCGGAGCTGGGCGAGGCGGTGCGTATCGCGGTCGCGGAGAAGACGGTCACGAGAGATGAGATCTTCATCACTACTAAGGTATGTTAGGGAACAGTAAACACACTTCGACACCGCGGCCGTGTACGACACGGAGGCGGAGCTGGGCGAGGCGGTGCGTATCGCGGTCGCGGAGAAGACGGTCACGAGAGATGAGATCTTCATCACTACTAAGGTATGTTAGGGAACAGTAAACACACTTCGACACCGCGGCCGTGTACGACACGGAGGCGGAGCTGGGCGAGGCGGTGCGTATCGCGGTCGCGGAGAAGACGGTCACGAGAGATGAGATCTTCATCACTACTAAGGTATGTTAGGGAACAGTAAACACACTTCGACACCGCGGCCGTGTACGACACGGAGGCGGAGCTGGGCGAGGCGGTGCGTATCGCGGTCGCGGAGAAGACGGTCACGAGAGATGAGATCTTCATCACTACTAAGGTATGTTAGGGAACAGTAAACACACTTCGACACCGCGGCCGTGTACGACACGGAGGCGGAGCTGGGCGAGGCGGTGCGTATCGCGGTCGCGGAGAAGACGGTCACGAGAGATGAGATCTTCATCACTACTAAGGTATGTTAGGGAACAGTAAACACACTTCGACACCGCGGCCGTGTACGACACGGAGGCGGAGCTGGGCGAGGCGGTGCGTATCGCGGTCGCGGAGAAGACGGTCACGAGAGATGAGATCTTCATCACTACTAAGGTATGTTAGGGAACAGTAAACACACTTCGACACCGCGGCCGTGTACGACACGGAGGCGGAGCTGGGCGAGGCGGTGCGTATCGCGGTCGCGGAGAAGACGGTCACGAGAGATGAGATCTTCATCACTACTAAGGTATGTTAGGGAACAGTAAACACACTTCGACACCGCGGCCGTGTACGACACGGAGGCGGAGCTGGGCGAGGCGGTGCGTATCGCGGTCGCGGAGAAGACGGTCACGAGAGATGAGATCTTCATCACTACTAAGGTAGGTTAGGGAACAGTAAACACACTTCGACACCGCGGCCGTGTACGACACGGAGGCGGAGCTGGGCGAGGCGGTGCGTATCGCGGTCGCGGAGAAGACGGTCACGAGAGATGAGATCTTCATCACTACTAAGGTATGTTAGGGAACAGTAATCACACTTCGACACCGCGGCCGTGTACGACACGGAGGCGGAGCTGGGCGAGGCGGTGCGTATCGCGGTCGCGGAGAAGACGGTCACGAGAGATGAGATCTTCATCACTACTAAGGTATGTTAGGGAACAGTAAACACACTTCGACACCGCGGCCGTGTACGACACGGAGGCGGAGCTCGGCGAGGCGGTGCGTATCGCGGTCGCGGAGAAGACGGTCACGAGAGATGAGATCTTCATCACTACTAAGGTATGTTAGGGAACAGTAAACACACTTCGACACCGCGGCCGTGTACGACACGGAGGCGGAGCTGGGCGAGGCGGTGCGTATCGCGGTCGCGGAGAAGACGGTCACGAGAGATGAGATCTTCATCACTACTAAGGTATGTTAGGGAACAGTAAACACACTTCGACACCGCGGCCGTGTACGACACGGAGGCGGAGCTCGGCGAGGCGGTGCGTATCGCGGTCGCGGAGAAGACGGTCACGAGAGATGAGATCTTCATCACTACTAAGGTAGGTTAGGGAACAGTAAACACACTTCGACACCGCGGCCGTGTACGACACGGAGGCGGAGCTGGGCGAGGCGGTGCGTATCGCGGTCGCGGAGAAGACGGTCACGAGAGATGAGATCTTCATCACTACTAAGGTATGTTAGGGAACAGTAAACACACTTCGACACCGCGGCCGTGTACGACACGGAGGCGGAGCTGGGCGAGGCGGTGCGTATCGCGGTCGCGGAGAAGACGGTCACGAGAGATGAGATCTTCATCACTACTAAGGTATGTTAGGGAACAGTAAACACACTTCGACACCGCGGCCGTGTACGACACGGAGGCGGAGCTCGGCGAGGCGGTGCGTATCGCGGTCGCGGAGAAGACGGTCACGAGAGATGAGATCTTCATCACTACTAAGGTATGTTAGGGAACAGTAAACACACTTCGACACCGCGGCCGTGTACGACACGGAGGCGGAGCTGGGCGAGGCGGTGCGTATCGCGGTCGCGGAGAAGACGGTCACGAGAGATGAGATCTTCATCACTACTAAGGTATGTTAGGGAACAGTAAACACACTTCGACACCGCGGCCGTGTACGACACGGAGGCGGAGCTGGGCGAGGCGGTGCGTATCGCGGTCGCGGAGAAGACGGTCACGAGAGATGAGATCTTCATCACTACTAAGGTATGTTAGGGAACAGTAAACACACTTCGACACCGCGGCCGTGTACGACACGGAGGCGGAGCTGGGCGAGGCGGTGCGTATCGCGGTCGCGGAGAAGACGGTCACGAGAGATGAGATCTTCATCACTACTAAGGTATGTTAGGGAACAGTAAACACACTTCGACACCGCGGCCGTGTACGACACGGAGGCGGAGCTGGGCGAGGCGGTGCGTATCGCGGTCGCGGAGAAGACGGTCACGAGAGATGAGATCTTCATCACTACTAAGGTATGTTAGGGAACAGTAATCACACTTCGACACCGCGGCCGTGTACGACACGGAGGCGGAGCTGGGCGAGGCGGTGCGTATCGCGGTCGCGGAGAAGACGGTCACGAGAGATGAGATCTTCATCACTACTAAGGTATGTTAGGGAACAGTAAACACACTTCGACACCGCGGCCGTGTACGACACGGAGCTGGGCGAGGCGGTGCGTATCGCGGTCGCGGAGAAGACGGTCACGAGAGATGAGATCTTCATCACTACTAAGGTATGTTAGGGAACAGTAAACACACTTCGACACCGCGGCCGTGTACGACACGGAGGCGGAGCTGGGCGAGGCGGTGCGTATCGCGGTCGCGGAGAAGACGGTCACGAGAGATGAGATCTTCATCACTACTAAGGTATGTTAGGGAACAGTAAACACACTTCGACACCGCGGCCGTGTACGACACGGAGCTGGGCGAGGCGGTGCGTATCGCGGTCGCGGAGAAGACGGTCACGAGAGATGAGATCTTCATCACTACTAAGGTATGTTAGGGAACAGTAAACACACTTCGACACCGCGGCCGTGTACGACACGGAGGCGGAGCTGGGCGAGGCGGTGCGTATCGCGGTCGCGGAGAAGACGGTCACGAGAGATGAGATCTTCATCACTACTAAGGTATGTTAGGGAACAGTAAACACACTTCGACACCGCGGCCGTGTACGACACGGAGCTGGGCGAGGCGGTGCGTATCGCGGTCGCGGAGAAGACGGTCACGAGAGATGAGATCTTCATCACTACTAAGGTATGTTAGGGAACAGTAAACACACTTCGACACCGCGGCCGTGTACGACACGGAGGCGGAGCTGGGCGAGGCGGTGCGTATCGCGGTCGCGGAGAAGACGGTCACGAGAGATGAGATCTTCATCACTACTAAGGTATGTTAGGGAACAGTAAACACACTTCGACACCGCGGCCGTGTACGACACGGAGCTGGGCGAGGCGGTGCGTATCGCGGTCGCGGAGAAGACGGTCACGAGAGATGAGATCTTCATCACTACTAAGGTATGTTAGGGAACAGTAAACACACTTCGACACCGCGGCCGTGTACGACACGGAGGCGGAGCTGGGCGAGGCGGTGCGTATCGCGGTCGCGGAGAAGACGGTCACGAGAGATGAGATCTTCATCACTACTAAGGTATGTTAGGGAACAGTAAACACACTTCGACACCGCGGCCGTGTACGACACGGAGCTGGGCGAGGCGGTGCGTATCGCGGTCGCGGAGAAGACGGTCACGAGAGATGAGATCTTCATCACTACTAAGGTATGTTAGGGAACAGTAAACACACTTCGACACCGCGGCCGTGTACGACACGGAGGCGGAGCTGGGCGAGGCGGTGCGTATTGTCACCCGACACATAGTCAGAAGAATTTGCCTGGCTATGACGGAAACTATGTGCCGTTGACAAAAAGAAAAAAAATTTAAATTTTATCTCTAAATTCACTACTACGTTCGGTCTAAATACAAAAGGTAAAAAAAAACTAGTCAGTAAATTTTAACAACAATGGTTGCTTTATTAACAACATACAATGTTCAATTAAGAGATACAAAAAATAAATAAATAATGGTAACAAGAAAATTTAAATTAATTTGCTCAGTCGATAGATAGGGTTCCGAAAAGTCTATTTAAAATTTACTTAAAGAAAATATAACGATGAGTATAATTCTTAATGAATTTATGTTCTTAACAAGTACATTTATTCTTAACGAGTAAATATATATACTCTCAATATTGTCAACGAGTATACCACCAGAATCTGAACACAACCGCAGTATAAAAAAAAACTAATTAAAGACTGTACTGACCTCTTCATCAAGGACTTACTAGTCAACTATCACAATTGTTCTGAACATCCACTGGGCGTTAAGGCTCCATAGGAAGTACCGAGAAACTGGATCTCCAGCTCCCTGGGACCTCACTATGACACGGACAGGTGTTACGTTGAGTTGGTGTTCCAAAGTAGACTCAGCCTTCAATATATTCGAAAATTTCCGTTCCAGGTTGGATATAACTTCCAGATACAAAGATCTTGGCTTCGATGTTTAAAGATTAACGAAAATGACAGAATGAATAAGTTCTGTACTAAACTTGAGTTTTGAGGTTGTGACTCATTTAAATTAAGTTTAATAAATTTAGTTCATTTCTGTAATTATTACTTGTTTTGCTTCATATTATTATTTTAAAGGTTGAGAAACTAAATTTGAATTAAATTATATGATCATAAAAATAAATTTATAAATCCCTGAAACAAAGAAACACGTGGTCAAAATGGCGGAACGCAACCTACACAAATGCAAAGGAAATGGTTTGAAATCTTACCAGAGTAGATTATTTATGTGAAATCTCTCATTCCCACCATCCCCGAAACCAGATTTAAATGTTTAATTTGAGGAGAAATTAAAAGGAAGCTGTAACAAAAAAATACGTCACGAATTATATGACAGTCACAGGCTATCACAAACCACAAAAGAAATCCTACGAAGTTATCGAAATTACTCACCATTATTGTTGTTGAGATTATAAAAGATTAAACATTACTTAAAAAAAAAATAATACACAGGAGAACCTGGCAAAATACAGTCGACTTGAATTTCCAACGCCTCTCTCTCCGAGACATCTTGAAGAAAAGAGGATCACAGTGTTGCCACTCTAAAATTCCAAAACCAATACCAACCGAGAAAAAATCTATATTTTATTTTATAAGAAATAATTTTGACAAAACCCTAAACAATGAAATATAATTATAATATAAATTATTATTGAAACAATATTTAAACAATTTAATAAAACGACTCAGAACATTAAATGATGTAAACAAAACGTACAAAATGTCATAATTCCCTAAGAACGCCATCTAGTGAGCCTGCAAAGCTTCACTAGACAAACCAATACAAGGATCAAATTTTACTACGCTACAATACCTCCCCTCCTATGAAAAAGGTTCACAAGGTGAACCACGCTGCCCTCAGCGTTGCAAACCTGAAACTAAAGGAACCCTAACCAACACTAGCCAAAATGAAACAATAATAAAAAAAAATTTAAACACTAACACATACCATATTATAAGGGTAGAAAAAAAATATTTAATATTGCAGTGATCAAAATGTGCTTGAGCGAGAGCACCTTGACATCATTTCAGCTCACTGATAAATGCGTCTAGGTCTACGGTGCCTCGTCCCTCTCTCCCAATCGCCGGAATACAATTGCCAAAAGACAATGTTTGAACTGGAATCATGTGTAGTAATACTAACACAAGCAAAATAAAAGGTTTTACTATTTATTTAGAATTGATTCTAAATAAAACTAGTATATTTTCTGGATACTGATCATAACAAAGACCTGAAAACAGAATCTTGAAATAAATTCAATAACCCAGGAACTAACACAACGGAAAAAATTCCAAAAAAATTTTTTTTTTCTAAATCAGCCAAAATCTTAATATAGCAATATCAGCATTTCAGGTAATTTACTTCCCTTCACTAGTCTTCCACAAACACTCAAAACTCATGCATCCTAACCTTACTTACATCAACTTCATCAATCCCCTACTAAACCATGGTAATGTAACTGCAAACTCAGTACATCACTACTCACACAAAAATACTAATTGAATATCGTTGAAACTTAATATTCAAACAGTAACGACTAAAATTGAAATGCTAAATATTTACTTTTTAAAATCCTTAATATGCCAAGTACCTATAGGATGGTTGTCAGCTACTCTAACTAACTCATACACCAGAGGTGATAAAACTTTTACTACCCTGCACTTTTCATATTTAGGAGCCAACTTGGCTGTAAAGAATTTCTCAGCATCGCTTTGTGAATAAGTCTTTTTCCACACAATATCGCCTACCGCATATTTTGCTGGTCTGCGTCGCAAATTATAATGCGTTGCATTATCTGCATGGGCCTGAAACAAATTTTCTCGAACTTGACGAAATATGTCCTCTAATATACCAAAGTTTCCAGCATATTCCTCCCTTGGCATCCCTACCTCGTAATCCTTGTCCGTGTCCTTATAAAAGGAACCATTTAGTACCGGTTCTCTTCCATGGACAAGAAAGAACGGGGAGAATCCAGTGGATTCATTTACCGCACTGTTTATCGCAAATTGGACTTTATACAAATTTTCATCCCAGGACCTGTGGTTGTCTTTCACAAAAGCAGCTACTGCAGTCATAATGGTCTTGTTATACCTCTCTACAAGATTTACTTGTGGTGTATACAATGGTGTGTAATGCAAATTCGGAATATTATAACGCTTTATGAGACTACGGAATTCGGAACCCGTGAATTGCGATCCATTGTCCACAATTACGGTTTCCGGAACACTATGGTTCAAGAAAACAAAATTCTCAAGCGCCTTAACAACAGCGGCACCTGTGGCACGCCTTAACGGAAACAACATTGTATACTTTGAGAAGCAACAAGTTACTACAAAAAGAAACGTAAATCCTGATCTAGATCTGGGCAAAGGTCCTACTAGATCAGCAGAAATAACCTGAAATGGTCTACTACAGACTTTTGGTTTTCCTAATAAACCAGGAGTGGCTGTTGTTGTATGCTTATAAGCAGCACAAACATCACAATTTTTAACATAATCAACCACATCCTTGTACATACCGCGCCAAAAGTATCGAAGTGATAATCTACGATGAGTTTTGAACACGCCGAAATGACCAGCAGTTGGATCTGCATGGTTTTCTTTCAAAATCCTATTCATGTTGCTCTTATGGACTACCTCTTTCCAATCGAACTCACTCAGAAGCTGGTATTTACATTTACTGAAACGAAACAATTTATTATTTAAAATGCAAAAATTTGGAAAGTTGGCTGGATTACTTTTACAACCATTAAATATTTTGTCATACCAGTCATCAACGATAGACTGTTTTCCCGAACTAACCCGTTGATCATTAATTACATCGACTTTTATGAGTCTCGACAAGGAATCCGGAACCACGTTATCACTACCCTTTCTATGTTCAATAACAAAATTAAACTGTGACAATCTGCAACCCCATCTGGCCAATCTCCCAGAGGGATTTTCCAAATTTAAAAACCACTTGAGCGATGCATGATCCGTAATAATCGTAACAGTTCTCGAACCAAAATAAGCCTGAAATTTCTCCACTGCGAAAATGACAGCAAGAGCTTCGCGTTCTGTCGCGCTGTAATTTCTTTCATTTTTATTCAAACTCCTACTGACATACGCGATGGGATGCTCATGACCATCTACTTCTTGTGTTAACATACCGCCAACTCCATAAGCTGAAGCATCGCAATGCACCTTAAATGGCTTGTCAAAATTCGGAACCGCAAGCACAGGAGCCGTTACTAATGCATTTTTTAAAGTGTTAAATGCTATCTCTGCTTGTTCACTCCACTCAAATTTTGATGCGTTCTTGCCTTTACTAGTTAATCTATTGAGCGGGGCTGCTATAGTCGAAAAATTTCTAATGAAGCGTCTATACCAGGAACATGTGCCTAAAAATATTTTTACTTCTTGTGCGGATTTTGGAGTCGGAAAATTCATGACCGCGGCAACCTTCTCTGGATCAGTCCGTAAACCGAATTCATCTACCATGTACCCTAAATAACGTAAAGATTTCCGAAAGAAACTGCATTTTTCAAAATTTATAGATAATTTAGCCATTTTTAATTTATCTAAAACTCTATTTAGTAAAATTAAATGCGTTTCAAAATCCGAAGAGCAAATCACAATATCGTCTATATAACAAAAAACTCTTCCGTTAGTTATATCACTACAAAAATTTTGATTAAATAACCGGTCCATTAATCTCTGTTGTCGTGCTGGAGCACCGCATAAGCCAAAAGGCATAACTTTAAATTTAAACAAACCCCTACCCGGAACTGTGAAACTCGTTTTTTCCTGAGAATCTTCACTTAACGGAATTTGCCAAAAACTAGAACTTAAATCAATAGATGACAAAAATTTAGCTTCTTTTAGGCTATCCAGAATTTGCGGAATGTACGGAATCGAATATGAATCCCCCTTGGTTACTGAATTTAACTTTCGGCAATCTAAGCAAAATCTCCAGTCTCCATTTGCCTTTTTAACCAAGATCGCTGGGTTATTCCAAGGACTTTCACTAGGGGTGACTACATCCAATGCTAACATCCTATCTAGTTCTTTACATAACGCATCTTTCTTTTCCGGAGAAAGTGGATATTGTTTAATCTTAATAGGCAAAGCATCACCGGTATCAATAATGTGTTCAATTAAATTAGTTCTACCTAACCCTATCCTTTGTGATGAAATATCCAAAAATTTATTTACTACTGAATTCGCTAATTCTTTTTGCTGGTCAGATAATGATTCAAAAGATTTTATGGTATGAACTGGCTCGTTATCAACAACATTTAAACTGTAAAAACTTGAAGGTGCTTTACTTAATTCCAAATTATCAAAAATTCCTGGCGCTAACTGAAACGTTTTCCAAAAGTCACAACCAAAAATAACATCTACTACAATAGATGGAATTACAAAAAACTTAATAATGTGAGTCATAGAATTGTAAGTAATCGGAATAAACATGTAACCCATGCAATGGAGTTTGTCCCCATTTGCCACAGAAAATGTGGTGTCATTATCCACATGCAATTTGTAACCCATTTTCAAAAAAACTTTGTGCGCCTGGTTACCCAAAATTGACGCGCAAGCACCGGAATCCAGTAATCCCGTAATCTCTAAGTTGTCCACTAAAGTCTGCAAATGTGGTCTAACATCCTTTTCATTAATTGAATACAGGATTGTGTCAGGTATGCAAGTTGTTTTATTAATCTTGGCAACACTATGTGATTGTGCCACTGCACAACCCTGATTTATTAGTTTTTTGAATTTTATTCGGAAGTGGTTGTCTGACCAAAGCTTTCTTACTACACACTGGACATGTTTTAACTGTGTAGTTCTGCAATCCGCACGAAAAACACCTTAAAGACTTCGGAACAACCCTACAAAATTTAAAGTTGTGGTTACCCTTACCACATTTATAACAAAGTTTTCTATTAGACTGCACCAAATTATTGCTTTCACTTCTATTAACCCTAACTGCTGTCGCCGAGACTGTGTTTACTTGTTTTGAATTTGATTTGTAAGCAAACTCAGAACTTAAAAGTGCTTTATTACTACTAGGCTCTGAAAACAAAGCAGAACGTTGTTTGGCAGCCTCCAGTTTACGACATTTTTCCTTCAAAACCGCTACTGAATCTATGGTTACTAGGGCCAATTGCTCGGAATAACATGGTCGAATATTATGTAAAAGAATGCTTAATTTTTGTTCCTCGGAAAGTTGAGCCGACAATCTCGCAAACATACAGAACATTACCGAAAAATAAATACACACTGGTTCATCGGGGCCTTGCGTACGAGCTCTGATTTCCCCAATTAACCTGTGGTCGTAATCGACTGCATCAAATTCTTCCAAAAATAACTTTTTTAATTCTAACCAATTTGAGACTAATGACTTATTACCTCTAAACCACAACAACGCTTTACCAGTAAATAGATGAAAGGCAGAAATGAACAGCTTCGAATCTGAAACGCCATAAGACTTCTTATATTCTTCCACACGTTCGATAAAGCTACGAGGGTCTCCTTGTCCATTGTAGGTTAACTTCCACTTGGCGACATTTTTATCCCCAGCGCATTCTACTGTGGTGCTGTCTGAAGTTAAAGATTCATTATCCTGACCCCAATCGTTGTTAGGTTCCAATCTAGAAATCAGAACATCCAATTTTGAACTCAACTCACTCTTTTTACTCTTTACGGTTACCTCGGAAGAAAGTATTCTTAAATTTCTAAAATACAAATGAGACGCTAAAGCTTTAGCCCTACAGAAAGTATGACGTTCTTTATTTTCTTCAAATTTCTTAATTAAATCTTTTAAATCCTGAAGTTTTTGAGTAACAACCTCTAACTCTGTTTCAGCAGGAATGTCTGTCTCTAAAATTGATTCAGAAGGAATCTCAGTTAGCAAATGTTTTAATTGTTTCTTTAAACCAAGCACAGTAGGTGCTGGTGTTTCAGAACGAATGGACACCTCATAAGTTAATTCGTCTTTCAAAAGCGAGTGAAATTGTACAAAAGTTTGTTCCATTTTGAATTACTAAAATCAGTACAGCCTAAATATCCGAAAAAAGAGATAAAATAAACTTGGTGGTATTACCGTTACTAAAAAATTTCCAAAAGTTTAAACACTAATCAAAATTACCTACACCGTATATTATACAAAAAAAATTTATCAGAAAACAAAATAATTAAACTTAACCTACCCTTAAATAATATCTCAACAATAATTATGCTTCCCCTTAAATAATATCTCAATAATAATTATGCTTCCCCTTAACAAAATAATATTTATAAAGTAGGTATACACAAAATATTCTAAATAACATACAAAATTGTAAGGTGTGGCACAGCCTTCAAAATACCCTCAACAAGAAAATATATACCCTAACAGGGTGTAATTATAATACTTCTAAACAAAAGCATCCAACTTACTATAGAATACCAAATACAATTTAATGTTGGACCGTTGAAATGTTCATATAATTCTATAAGTATCCAGAATATAATACAAGAAAATACATAACCTGCATTATCAGAATTATCAAAATAACTTGAAGTGTGCTCCAAGCACTAAATCAAGGTGACACTTATAGTATAATTTCAAAATGTAACTATGTCTTAAAAAAAAAATTTTAACAATTGTCAAAGAATATTTTACTGAAAACTTTAAAAAAAAAAGTCAAAACTTCCCAAAAGAAAATAAACAAAATACCGAGTCACAATATACAGTGCAAACAAGAAAGAATAATTGGAAATTTGGAATCTGAATTACTACAAACAAAAGAATATTAAATTTTTAAATTACCTCCGACAATTGTCAAAACTCAAAACATTAATATTACAGTATTTTTCAAAATCTATGGGTGTATATACTCATTTAACAAGATAAAACAAAACTCAAAATACTAATATTACAATATTTTCAAAAATCCTTCGGTGGTATACTCAGTTAACAAGACAACATAACAATGACAGTATATAGTACTGCGATAAATAATGATATTAAACTGTGATTACAACAAGAAAATTTCAAAATAAACCAAAGGTGTTATTGTCTTACTTTAATATCTATTGTCTGTATATAAATATTACCATTTAACTTAATCCGCGGGCGCCATTTGTCACCCGACACATAGTCAGAAGAATTTGCCTGGCTATGACGGAAACTATGTGCCGTTGACAAAAAGAAAAAAAATTTAAATTTTATCTCTAAATTCACTACTACGTTCGGTCTAAATACAAAAGGTAAAAAAAACTAGTCAGTAAATTTTAACAACAATGGTTGCTTTATTAACAACATACAATGTTCAATTAAGAGATACAAAAAATAAATAAATAATGGTAACAAGAAAATTTAAATTAATTTGCTCAGTCGATAGATAGGGTTCCGAAAAGTCTATTTAAAATTTACTTAAAGAAAATATAACGATGAGTATAATTCTTAATGAATTTATGTTCTTAACAAGTACATTTATTCTTAACGAGTAAATATATATACTCTCAATATTGTCAACGAGTATACCACCAGAATCTGAACACAACCGCAGTATAAAAAAAAACTAATTAAAGACTGTACTGACCTCTTCATCAAGGACTTACTAGTCAACTATCACAATTGTTCTGAACATCCACTGGGCGTTAAGGCTCCATAGGAAGTACCGAGAAACTGGATCTCCAGCTCCCTGGGACCTCACTATGACACGGACAGGTGTTACGTTGAGTTGGTGTTCCAAAGTAGACTCAGCCTTCAATATATTCGAAAATTTCCGTTCCAGGTTGGATATAACTTCCAGATACAAAGATCTTGGCTTCGATGTTTAAAGATTAACGAAAATGACAGAATGAATAAGTTCTGTACTAAACTTGAGTTTTGAGGTTGTGACTCATTTAAATTAAGTTTAATAAATTTAGTTCATTTCTGTAATTATTACTTGTTTTGCTTCATATTATTATTTTAAAGGTTGAGAAACTAAATTTGAATTAAATTATATGATCATAAAAATAAATTTATAAATCCCTGAAACAAAGAAACACGTGGTCAAAATGGCGGAACGCAACCTACACAAATGCAAAGGAAATGGTTTGAAATCTTACCAGAGTAGATTATTTATGTGAAATCTCTCATTCCCACCATCCCCGAAACCAGATTTAAATGTTTAATTTGAGGAGAAATTAAAAGGAAGCTGTAACAAAAAAATACGTCACGAATTATATGACAGTCACAGGCTATCACAAACCACAAAAGAAATCCTACGAAGTTATCGAAATTACTCACCATTATTGTTGTTGAGATTATAAAAGATTAAACATTACTTAAAAAAAAAATAATACACAGGAGAACCTGGCAAAATACAGTCGACTTGAATTTCCAACGCCTCTCTCTCCGAGACATCTTGAAGAAAAGAGGATCACAGTGTTGCCACTCTAAAATTCCAAAACCAATACCAACCGAGAAAAAATCTATATTTTATTTTATAAGAAATAATTTTGACAAAACCCTAAACAATGAAATATAATTATAATATAAATTATTATTGAAACAATATTTAAACAATTTAATAAAACGACTCAGAACATTAAATGATGTAAACAAAACGTACAAAATGTCATAATTCCCTAAGAACGCCATCTAGTGAGCCTGCAAAGCTTCACTAGACAAACCAATACAAGGATCAAATTTTACTACGCTACAATACCTCCCCTCCTATGAAAAAGGTTCACAAGGTGAACCACGCTGCCCTCAGCGTTGCAAACCTGAAACTAAAGGAACCCTAACCAACACTAGCCAAAATGAAACAATAATAAAAAAAAATTTAAACACTAACACATACCATATTATAAGGGTAGAAAAAAAATATTTAATATTGCAGTGATCAAAATGTGCTTGAGCGAGAGCACCTTGACATCATTTCAGCTCACTGATAAATGCGTCTAGGTCTACGGTGCCTCGTCCCTCTCTCCCAATCGCCGGAATACAATTGCCAAAAGACAATGTTTGAACTGGAATCATGTGTAGTAATACTAACACAAGCAAAATAAAAGGTTTTACTATTTATTTAGAATTGATTCTAAATAAAACTAGTATATTTTCTGGATACTGATCATAACAAAGACCTGAAAACAGAATCTTGAAATAAATTCAATAACCCAGGAACTAACACAACGGAAAAAATTCCAAAAAAATTTTTTTTTTCTAAATCAGCCAAAATCTTAATATAGCAATATCAGCATTTCAGGTAATTTACTTCCCTTCACTAGTCTTCCACAAACACTCAAAACTCATGCATCCTAACCTTACTTACATCAACTTCATCAATCCCCTACTAAACCATGGTAATGTAACTGCAAACTCAGTACATCACTACTCACACAAAAATACTAATTGAATATCGTTGAAACTTAATATTCAAACAGTAACGACTAAAATTGAAATGCTAAATATTTACTTTTTAAAATCCTTAATATGCCAAGTACCTATAGGATGGTTGTCAGCTACTCTAACTAACTCATACACCAGAGGTGATAAAACTTTTACTACCCTGCACTTTTCATATTTAGGAGCCAACTTGGCTGTAAAGAATTTCTCAGCATCGCTTTGTGAATAAGTCTTTTTCCACACAATATCGCCTACCGCATATTTTGCTGGTCTGCGTCGCAAATTATAATGCGTTGCATTATCTGCATGGGCCTGAAACAAATTTTCTCGAACTTGACGAAATATGTCCTCTAATATACCAAAGTTTCCAGCATATTCCTCCCTTGGCATCCCTACCTCGTAATCCTTGTCCGTGTCCTTATAAAAGGAACCATTTAGTACCGGTTCTCTTCCATGGACAAGAAAGAACGGGGAGAATCCAGTGGATTCATTTACCGCACTGTTTATCGCAAATTGGACTTTATACAAATTTTCATCCCAGGACCTGTGGTTGTCTTTCACAAAAGCAGCTACTGCAGTCATAATGGTCTTGTTATACCTCTCTACAAGATTTACTTGTGGTGTATACAATGGTGTGTAATGCAAATTCGGAATATTATAACGCTTTATGAGACTACGGAATTCGGAACCCGTGAATTGCGATCCATTGTCCACAATTACGGTTTCCGGAACACTATGGTTCAAGAAAACAAAATTCTCAAGCGCCTTAACAACAGCGGCACCTGTGGCACGCCTTAACGGAAACAACATTGTATACTTTGAGAAGCAACAAGTTACTACAAAAAGAAACGTAAATCCTGATCTAGATCTGGGCAAAGGTCCTACTAGATCAGCAGAAATAACCTGAAATGGTCTACTACAGACTTTTGGTTTTCCTAATAAACCAGGAGTGGCTGTTGTTGTATGCTTATAAGCAGCACAAACATCACAATTTTTAACATAATCAACCACATCCTTGTACATACCGCGCCAAAAGTATCGAAGTGATAATCTACGATGAGTTTTGAACACGCCGAAATGACCAGCAGTTGGATCTGCATGGTTTTCTTTCAAAATCCTATTCATGTTGCTCTTATGGACTACCTCTTTCCAATCGAACTCACTCAGAAGCTGGTATTTACATTTACTGAAACGAAACAATTTATTATTTAAAATGCAAAAATTTGGAAAGTTGGCTGGATTACTTTTACAACCATTAAATATTTTGTCATACCAGTCATCAACGATAGACTGTTTTCCCGAACTAACCCGTTGATCATTAATTACATCGACTTTTATGAGTCTCGACAAGGAATCCGGAACCACGTTATCACTACCCTTTCTATGTTCAATAACAAAATTAAACTGTGACAATCTGCAACCCCATCTGGCCAATCTCCCAGAGGGATTTTCCAAATTTAAAAACCACTTGAGCGATGCATGATCCGTAATAATCGTAACAGTTCTCGAACCAAAATAAGCCTGAAATTTCTCCACTGCGAAAATGACAGCAAGAGCTTCGCGTTCTGTCGCGCTGTAATTTCTTTCATTTTTATTCAAACTCCTACTGACATACGCGATGGGATGCTCATGACCATCTACTTCTTGTGTTAACATACCGCCAACTCCATAAGCTGAAGCATCGCAATGCACCTTAAATGGCTTGTCAAAATTCGGAACCGCAAGCACAGGAGCCGTTACTAATGCATTTTTTAAAGTGTTAAATGCTATCTCTGCTTGTTCACTCCACTCAAATTTTGATGCGTTCTTGCCTTTACTAGTTAATCTATTGAGCGGGGCTGCTATAGTCGAAAAATTTCTAATGAAGCGTCTATACCAGGAACATGTGCCTAAAAATATTTTTACTTCTTGTGCGGATTTTGGAGTCGGAAAATTCATGACCGCGGCAACCTTCTCTGGATCAGTCCGTAAACCGAATTCATCTACCATGTACCCTAAATAACGTAAAGATTTCCGAAAGAAACTGCATTTTTCAAAATTTATAGATAATTTAGCCATTTTTAATTTATCTAAAACTCTATTTAGTAAAATTAAATGCGTTTCAAAATCCGAAGAGCAAATCACAATATCGTCTATATAACAAAAAACTCTTCCGTTAGTTATATCACTACAAAAATTTTGATTAAATAACCGGTCCATTAATCTCTGTTGTCGTGCTGGAGCACCGCATAAGCCAAAAGGCATAACTTTAAATTTAAACAAACCCCTACCCGGAACTGTGAAACTCGTTTTTTCCTGAGAATCTTCACTTAACGGAATTTGCCAAAAACTAGAACTTAAATCAATAGATGACAAAAATTTAGCTTCTTTTAGGCTATCCAGAATTTGCGGAATGTACGGAATCGAATATGAATCCCCCTTGGTTACTGAATTTAACTTTCGGCAATCTAAGCAAAATCTCCAGTCTCCATTTGCCTTTTTAACCAAGATCGCTGGGTTATTCCAAGGACTTTCACTAGGGGTGACTACATCCAATGCTAACATCCTATCTAGTTCTTTACATAACGCATCTTTCTTTTCCGGAGAAAGTGGATATTGTTTAATCTTAATAGGCAAAGCATCACCGGTATCAATAATGTGTTCAATTAAATTAGTTCTACCTAACCCTATCCTTTGTGATGAAATATCCAAAAATTTATTTACTACTGAATTCGCTAATTCTTTTTGCTGGTCAGATAATGATTCAAAAGATTTTATGGTATGAACTGGCTCGTTATCAACAACATTTAAACTGTAAAAACTTGAAGGTGCTTTACTTAATTCCAAATTATCAAAAATTCCTGGCGCTAACTGAAACGTTTTCCAAAAGTCACAACCAAAAATAACATCTACTACAATAGATGGAATTACAAAAAACTTA
This sequence comes from Melitaea athalia, assembly GCA_905220545.2. NCBI lineage: Eukaryota > Metazoa > Arthropoda > Insecta > Lepidoptera > Nymphalidae > Melitaea > Melitaea athalia. The sequence continues at coordinate 218,988 of HG992205.1, read as the reverse complement.
ATAATGTGAGTCATAGAATTGTAAGTAATCGGAATAAACATGTAACCCATGCAATGGAGTTTGTCCCCATTTGCCACAGAAAATGTGGTGTCATTATCCACATGCAATTTGTAACCCATTTTCAAAAAAACTTTGTGCGCCTGGTTACCCAAAATTGACGCGCAAGCACCGGAATCCAGTAATCCCGTAATCTCTAAGTTGTCCACTAAAGTCTGCAAATGTGGTCTAACATCCTTTTCATTAATTGAATACAGGATTGTGTCAGGTATGCAAGTTGTTTTATTAATCTTGGCAACACTATGTGATTGTGCCACTGCACAACCCTGATTTATTAGTTTTTTGAATTTTATTCGGAAGTGGTTGTCTGACCAAAGCTTTCTTACTACACACTGGACATGTTTTAACTGTGTAGTTCTGCAATCCGCACGAAAAACACCTTAAAGACTTCGGAACAACCCTACAAAATTTAAAGTTGTGGTTACCCTTACCACATTTATAACAAAGTTTTCTATTAGACTGCACCAAATTATTGCTTTCACTTCTATTAACCCTAACTGCTGTCGCCGAGACTGTGTTTACTTGTTTTGAATTTGATTTGTAAGCAAACTCAGAACTTAAAAGTGCTTTATTACTACTAGGCTCTGAAAACAAAGCAGAACGTTGTTTGGCAGCCTCCAGTTTACGACATTTTTCCTTCAAAACCGCTACTGAATCTATGGTTACTAGGGCCAATTGCTCGGAATAACATGGTCGAATATTATGTAAAAGAATGCTTAATTTTTGTTCCTCGGAAAGTTGAGCCGACAATCTCGCAAACATACAGAACATTACCGAAAAATAAATACACACTGGTTCATCGGGGCCTTGCGTACGAGCTCTGATTTCCCCAATTAACCTGTGGTCGTAATCGACTGCATCAAATTCTTCCAAAAATAACTTTTTTAATTCTAACCAATTTGAGACTAATGACTTATTACCTCTAAACCACAACAACGCTTTACCAGTAAATAGATGAAAGGCAGAAATGAACAGCTTCGAATCTGAAACGCCATAAGACTTCTTATATTCTTCCACACGTTCGATAAAGCTACGAGGGTCTCCTTGTCCATTGTAGGTTAACTTCCACTTGGCGACATTTTTATCCCCAGCGCATTCTACTGTGGTGCTGTCTGAAGTTAAAGATTCATTATCCTGACCCCAATCGTTGTTAGGTTCCAATCTAGAAATCAGAACATCCAATTTTGAACTCAACTCACTCTTTTTACTCTTTACGGTTACCTCGGAAGAAAGTATTCTTAAATTTCTAAAATACAAATGAGACGCTAAAGCTTTAGCCCTACAGAAAGTATGACGTTCTTTATTTTCTTCAAATTTCTTAATTAAATCTTTTAAATCCTGAAGTTTTTGAGTAACAACCTCTAACTCTGTTTCAGCAGGAATGTCTGTCTCTAAAATTGATTCAGAAGGAATCTCAGTTAGCAAATGTTTTAATTGTTTCTTTAAACCAAGCACAGTAGGTGCTGGTGTTTCAGAACGAATGGACACCTCATAAGTTAATTCGTCTTTCAAAAGCGAGTGAAATTGTACAAAAGTTTGTTCCATTTTGAATTACTAAAATCAGTACAGCCTAAATATCCGAAAAAAGAGATAAAATAAACTTGGTGGTATTACCGTTACTAAAAAATTTCCAAAAGTTTAAACACTAATCAAAATTACCTACACCGTATATTATACAAAAAAAATTTATCAGAAAACAAAATAATTAAACTTAACCTACCCTTAAATAATATCTCAACAATAATTATGCTTCCCCTTAAATAATATCTCAATAATAATTATGCTTCCCCTTAACAAAATAATATTTATAAAGTAGGTATACACAAAATATTCTAAATAACATACAAAATTGTAAGGTGTGGCACAGCCTTCAAAATACCCTCAACAAGAAAATATATACCCTAACAGGGTGTAATTATAATACTTCTAAACAAAAGCATCCAACTTACTATAGAATACCAAATACAATTTAATGTTGGACCGTTGAAATGTTCATATAATTCTATAAGTATCCAGAATATAATACAAGAAAATACATAACCTGCATTATCAGAATTATCAAAATAACTTGAAGTGTGCTCCAAGCACTAAATCAAGGTGACACTTATAGTATAATTTCAAAATGTAACTATGTCTTAAAAAAAAAATTTTAACAATTGTCAAAGAATATTTTACTGAAAACTTTAAAAAAAAAAGTCAAAACTTCCCAAAAGAAAATAAACAAAATACCGAGTCACAATATACAGTGCAAACAAGAAAGAATAATTGGAAATTTGGAATCTGAATTACTACAAACAAAAGAATATTAAATTTTTAAATTACCTCCGACAATTGTCAAAACTCAAAACATTAATATTACAGTATTTTTCAAAATCTATGGGTGTATATACTCATTTAACAAGATAAAACAAAACTCAAAATACTAATATTACAATATTTTCAAAAATCCTTCGGTGGTATACTCAGTTAACAAGACAACATAACAATGACAGTATATAGTACTGCGATAAATAATGATATTAAACTGTGATTACAACAAGAAAATTTCAAAATAAACCAAAGGTGTTATTGTCTTACTTTAATATCTATTGTCTGTATATAAATATTACCATTTAACTTAATCCGCGGGCGCCATTTGTCACCCGACACATAGTCAGAAGAATTTGCCTGGCTATGACGGAAACTATGTGCCGTTGACAAAAAGAAAAAAAATTTAAATTTTATCTCTAAATTCACTACTACGTTCGGTCTAAATACAAAAGGTAAAAAAAACTAGTCAGTAAATTTTAACAACAATGGTTGCTTTATTAACAACATACAATGTTCAATTAAGAGATACAAAAAATAAATAAATAATGGTAACAAGAAAATTTAAATTAATTTGCTCAGTCGATAGATAGGGTTCCGAAAAGTCTATTTAAAATTTACTTAAAGAAAATATAACGATGAGTATAATTCTTAATGAATTTATGTTCTTAACAAGTACATTTATTCTTAACGAGTAAATATATATACTCTCAATATTGTCAACGAGTATACCACCAGAATCTGAACACAACCGCAGTATAAAAAAAAACTAATTAAAGACTGTACTGACCTCTTCATCAAGGACTTACTAGTCAACTATCACAATTGTTCTGAACATCCACTGGGCGTTAAGGCTCCATAGGAAGTACCGAGAAACTGGATCTCCAGCTCCCTGGGACCTCACTATGACACGGACAGGTGTTACGTTGAGTTGGTGTTCCAAAGTAGACTCAGCCTTCAATATATTCGAAAATTTCCGTTCCAGGTTGGATATAACTTCCAGATACAAAGATCTTGGCTTCGATGTTTAAAGATTAACGAAAATGACAGAATGAATAAGTTCTGTACTAAACTTGAGTTTTGAGGTTGTGACTCATTTAAATTAAGTTTAATAAATTTAGTTCATTTCTGTAATTATTACTTGTTTTGCTTCATATTATTATTTTAAAGGTTGAGAAACTAAATTTGAATTAAATTATATGATCATAAAAATAAATTTATAAATCCCTGAAACAAAGAAACACGTGGTCAAAATGGCGGAACGCAACCTACACAAATGCAAAGGAAATGGTTTGAAATCTTACCAGAGTAGATTATTTATGTGAAATCTCTCATTCCCACCATCCCCGAAACCAGATTTAAATGTTTAATTTGAGGAGAAATTAAAAGGAAGCTGTAACAAAAAAATACGTCACGAATTATATGACAGTCACAGGCTATCACAAACCACAAAAGAAATCCTACGAAGTTATCGAAATTACTCACCATTATTGTTGTTGAGATTATAAAAGATTAAACATTACTTAAAAAAAAAATAATACACAGGAGAACCTGGCAAAATACAGTCGACTTGAATTTCCAACGCCTCTCTCTCCGAGACATCTTGAAGAAAAGAGGATCACAGTGTTGCCACTCTAAAATTCCAAAACCAATACCAACCGAGAAAAAATCTATATTTTATTTTATAAGAAATAATTTTGACAAAACCCTAAACAATGAAATATAATTATAATATAAATTATTATTGAAACAATATTTAAACAATTTAATAAAACGACTCAGAACATTAAATGATGTAAACAAAACGTACAAAATGTCATAATTCCCTAAGAACGCCATCTAGTGAGCCTGCAAAGCTTCACTAGACAAACCAATACAAGGATCAAATTTTACTACGCTACAGTATCGCGGTCGCGGAGAAGACGGTCACGAGAGATGAGATCTTCATCACTACTAAGGTATGTTAGGGAACAGTAAACACACTTCGACACCGCGGCCGTGTACGACACGGAGGCGGAGCTGGGCGAGGCGGTGCGTATCGCGGTCGCGGAGAAGACGGTCACGAGAGATGAGATCTTCATCACTACTAAGGTATGATGGGGAACAGTAAACACACTTCGACACCGCGGCCGTGTACGACACGGAGCTGGGCGAGGCGGTGCGTATCGCGGTCGCGGAGAAGACGGTCACGAGAGATGAGATCTTCATCACTACTAAGGTATGTTAGGGAACAGTAAACACACTTCGACACCGCGGCCGTGTACGACACGGAGGCGGAGCTGGGCGAGGCGGTGCGTATCGCGGTCGCGGAGAAGACGGTCACGAGAGATGAGATCTTCATCACTACTAAGGTAGGTTAGGGAACAGTAAACACACTTCGACACCGCGGCCGTGTACGACACGGAGGCGGAGCTGGGCGAGGCGGTGCGTATCGCGGTCGCGGAGAAGACGGTCACGAGAGATGAGATCTTCATCACTACTAAGGTATGTTAGGGAACAGTAATCACACTTCGACACCGCGGCCGTGTACGACACGGAGGCGGAGCTGGGCGAGGCGGTGCGTATCGCGGTCGCGGAGAAGACGGTCACGAGAGATGAGATCTTCATCACTACTAAGGTATGTTAGGGAACAGTAAACACACTTCGACACCGCGGCCGTGTACGACACGGAGGCGGAGCTGGGCGAGGCGGTGCGTATCGTGGTCGCGGAGAAGACGGTCACGAGAGATGAGATCTTCATCACTACTAAGGTATGTTAGGGAACAGTAAACACACTTCGACACCGCGGCCGTGTACGACACGGAGGCGGAGCTGGGCGAGGCGGTGCGTATCGCGGTCGCGGAGAAGACGGTCACGAGAGATGAGATCTTCATCACTACTAAGGTATGTTAGGGAACAGTAAACACACTTCGACACCGCGGCCGTGTACGACACGGAGGCGGAGCTGGGCGAGGCGGTGCGTATCGCGGTCGCGGAGAAGACGGTCACGAGAGATGAGATCTTCATCACTACTAAGGTATGTTAGGGAACAGTAAACACACTTCGACACCGCGGCCGTGTACGACACGGAGGCGGAGCTGGGCGAGGCGGTGCGTATCGCGGTCGCGGAGAAGACGGTCACGAGAGATGAGATCTTCATCACTACTAAGGTATGTTAGGGAACAGTAAACACACTTCGACACCGCGGCCGTGTACGACACGGAGGCGGAGCTGGGCGAGGCGGTGCGTATCGCGGTCGCGGAGAAGACGGTCACGAGAGATGAGATCTTCATCACTACTAAGGTATGTTAGGGAACAGTAAACACACTTCGACACCGCGGCCGTGTACGACACGGAGGCGGAGCTGGGCGAGGCGGTGCGTATCGCGGTCGCGGAGAAGACGGTCACGAGAGATGAGATCTTCATCACTACTAAGGTATGTTAGGGAACAGTAAACACACTTCGACACCGCGGCCGTGTACGACACGGAGGCGGAGCTGGGCGAGGCGGTGCGTATCGCGGTCGCGGAGAAGACGGTCACGAGAGATGAGATCTTCATCACTACTAAGGTATGTTAGGGAACAGTAATCACACTTCGACACCGCGGCCGTGTACGACACGGAGGCGGAGCTGGGCGAGGCGGTGCGTATCGCGGTCGCGGAGAAGACGGTCACGAGAGATGAGATCTTCATCACTACTAAGGTATGTTAGGGAACAGTAAACACACTTCGACACCGCGGCCGTGTACGACACGGAGCTGGGCGAGGCGGTGCGTATCGCGGTCGCGGAGAAGACGGTCACGAGAGATGAGATCTTCATCACTACTAAGGTATGTTAGGGAACAGTAAACACACTTCGACACCGCGGCCGTGTACGACACGGAGGCGGAGCTGGGCGAGGCGGTGCGTATCGCGGTCGCGGAGAAGACGGTCACGAGAGATGAGATCTTCATCACTACTAAGGTATGTTAGGGAACAGTAAACACACTTCGACACCGCGGCCGTGTACGACACGGAGGCGGAGCTGGGCGAGGCGGTGCGTATCGCGGTCGCGGAGAAGACGGTCACGAGAGATGAGATCTTCATCACTACTAAGGTATGTTAGGGAACAGTAAACACACTTCGACACCGCGGCCGTGTACGACACGGAGGCGGAGCTGGGCGAGGCGGTGCGTATCGCGGTCGCGGAGAAGACGGTCACGAGAGATGAGATCTTCATCACTACTAAGGTATGTTAGGGAACAGTAAACACACTTCGACACCGCGGCCGTGTACGACACGGAGGCGGAGCTGGGCGAGGCGGTGCGTATCGCGGTCGCGGAGAAGACGGTCACGAGAGATGAGATCTTCATCACTACTAAGGTATGTTAGGGAACAGTAAACACACTTCGACACCGCGGCCGTGTACGACACGGAGGCGGAGCTGGGCGAGGCGGTGCGTATCGCGGTCGCGGAGAAGACGGTCACGAGAGATGAGATCTTCATCACTACTAAGGTATGTTAGGGAACAGTAAACACACTTCGACACCGCGGCCGTGTACGACACGGAGGCGGAGCTGGGCGAGGCGGTGCGTATCGCGGTCGCGGAGAAGACGGTCACGAGAGATGAGATCTTCATCACTACTAAGGTATGTTAGGGAACAGTAAACACACTTCGACACCGCGGCCGTGTACGACACGGAGGCGGAGCTGGGCGAGGCGGTGCGTATCGCGGTCGCGGAGAAGACGGTCACGAGAGATGAGATCTTCATCACTACTAAGGTATGTTAGGGAACAGTAAACACACTTCGACACCGCGGCCGTGTACGACACGGAGGCGGAGCTGGGCGAGGCGGTGCGTATCGCGGTCGCGGAGAAGACGGTCACGAGAGATGAGATCTTCATCACTACTAAGGTAGGTTAGGGAACAGTAAACACCTGCCTTTTAACAGACTTCCAAAAAAGGAGGAGGTTCTCAATTTGATTGTATCTTTATTTTTATTTTTATGTAAGTATGTTCGCACAGAACTTTTGAATGAGTGGGCCGATTTCGATGAATTTTGTTTTAATTGAAAAATATAGTGTGTCATGTGGTCCTAGCGCAGTCAAATTAGCTCAAAAACGGACTGAGATTTACAAAAATTGGAAGCAGCAATTTTCCTTCGGAATTCGTTGGGGTAGGGAGGGTAGCTTAAATTTAAAAAGTAGGGAATCCAGGCTTGTTACTTCATCCGCCATCTTGATTTAAAGGTTTTTTTTTGTATCTTAAATAACTCGTGTATTTTCAATTTTATATGAAAAATAGTTATTACAAAAGTTGTCTAAAATTAAATGTCCTACAATTTTGGTTCCTATCAATTTTTTCGTAGGATCGATATTTTTAAAAAACTTTCTACTAAGATACTTTATTAGGTAACAGTCGATATCCAATCTTTTTCTTGTTTTGTAAGAGTCTTGCAATGATTCTACATTTCAGAAATATGGATAAGTCCTTTTATGATCCATTGATTGATTTAGCGCACAATGATTCAGTCAGTTGACCTAAGAAATGGACATGACGCTGTTATATAGGTATAATATACTAGTGGACCCGGCAGATGTTGTCCGGTCCGGAAAACAGCTACCAAATTTTATTGCTTACAAAGCGATAGCAGCACCACCTACCGGGTCCAATTGAGATAAAACTACCCTATCTTCCAATCAAATTACAGATGCAAAATTTGATAAATATTATTTCACTAGTTTCGGAGTTTATCTCGAACATACATCGTGACACGAAATATTTATATACATTATTTTAGATGTTTTAAATCATAGAGATTTCTCTTAGAAGAGGATTTAGACATTTCTTTTATAAAAGGATTGTCCATTAGTAAGAAAACAGACAATTCACTAACATTTTTTCCTCCATCCCAGCTCTGGAACACTCGTCACAGAAAAGGGCAAGTGTTGAAATCCTTGCAAGAGTCCCTGCATCAACTGGGACTCGAATACGTTGACCTGTATCTCATGCACTGGCCCATTGGACTCAATGTGAGTAATCTGTTTATTATTGACTAGCAGCACGCCCCGGCTTCGCTCGGGTAAAATAATTGTTTTGTGAACTTTTTTGTAGATCTTTTTTAGTCCTATAATTCAGTCTTACATCATTTTGTCTTATCTTTTTTTTTTTTTTTTTTTTTTTTTTTTTTTTTTTTTTTTTTTTTATGTTACTAAGTCGACAAACAAGCGTACGGCTCACCTGATGGTAAGTGACTACCGTAGCCTATAGACGCCTGCAACACCAGAAGCGTCGCAAGCGCGTTGCCGACCCTATCCCCAATCCCCCCAGGAGCTCTGGTCACCTTACTCACCAACAGGAACACAATACTGCTTGAAAACAGTATTATAACCATTTAAGTCTTTAACCATTTAAGTAGCGCAAGCGAAGGAATGAAATATTTGAGACGATTTTTTACGCCTTAGTGAACATAACCTGTTTTATTTTTCGCACATGTATCAGTTTTTAAGAAATAAAATATAGCCTATGTTACTTCCTAATCATGTAGCTTTCTATTAGTGAAAAAATCATTAAAATCGGTCTAGTATTTGGGCCGTACGCTAGTTCCGCTAATATTATAAAAAATAACTTCTAGGACGACTACACCCCCACGAACACAGACTTCATGGAGACATGGCGCGCGATGGAAGACGCCGTGGAGGCTGGGTACGCCAAGTCCATCGGATTGTCCAATTTCAACAAGCAACAGGTGAAGAGGGTGATAGACGAGGGGAACATCAAACCCGCTGTTCTACAGATTGAGGTAAATATTGTTCGCTTGGTAAGTGCTGCCCATATTCTTTTTTTTTTTATAGGAAAGAGGGGCAAACGGACAGTCAGCTCACCTGGTGGTAAGTGAAACCAACATCTATGGACACCCGCCATATCAGAGGATTAGCGGGCGCGTTGCCGGCCTTACAAGTTGGAGTACGCTCTTTTTTTTGAAGGTCCCCAAGTCGTATCGGTAATATATTATATCAGGTATATGTCTTGGTTTATTGCATGGCATCTATATTGCCGATTTATGAACTCCATTATGTTATAAGGTTTAAACCGATTTAATAAATAAGAGGAGGCTCTCAATTTGTGTTACCACATAAATTTTAACTGGAAAGCTGTTGCTTGTCGATGTGAACGAGTAGTCTTTGAGTCGTCTCTGCGTCTTGAGTCTCGTGCGTATTTGTCTATTCTTTTTGTATATTGATGTTTTTATTTCTTGTGCATATAAATTAAAGTCAGTTTTGTTATTGTTTCATAACAAACAATTATTTTCACACCAACCACCACCAACGAGAGAGCAATTGTTTCCAGATACATCCTCAGCTGGTCCAGGAGGAGCTGGTCCAGTACGCGCGGTCGCAGGACATCGTGGTGATGGGGTTCAGTCCCTTCGGCTCCATGGTCACGAGGTAAGAAAACAAACTTTTCTTTGCTCTGAGCAATTATATCGAGGTAGGAACTGAAAACAGAAAACCAAGTACTGACCGCACCCGAAGTTGCCGCGTCACGCGTTCTCTCATATTTTACTCTCATACACCTAAAATAGTTTCACTTTAAAAATCATTTATTGCTCATAGAAAGGTGAAACTAAATAATAAAGTGGAGGGATACAATGAATTAACGAATACATTTTTTTAGGTTCGGAGTAAACTACACGGGGCCTAAGTTCAACGACCCCGTGCTCAGGCAGATCGCTGAGAAACACAAGAAAACTACCGCGCAGGTTGTTTTGAGGTGGTTTGTAAGTATGATTTGATTCAGCCTGTAATACCCCACTGCTGGGCATAGGCCTTCCTCCAAGTAGGATAAGGATCGAAGCTCAACCCACAACACTGCTCCACTAAGGTTGGCAGATATACTCCCCACTATGATTAATGATCGCCATCGGTCAGTGGCGTAGCGAGGGAGGGGGGGAGTGGGCAAGAGGGGCATCATGCGCGGGCGCTACTCACAAAGGGGCACCAAATAGTCCGCAAAACAAAAACATGCTGGACATATTATATGGATTTAGAATTGGGGGGGCTAAAAAGGTATTGTGCCCCGGGCGCGAGTTAAGCTCGCTAAGTCACTGCTATCGGGTATATGTGTTAACAAACGGGGCCGACGGCTTAACGTGCTCTCTGAATCAAAGTACTTGACCAACAAGGACAGACAAAAAAAACTTGAAAGTACAGCGTATCGCAATCATAATCTTGGTTTTCTTCAACGTCACCTGTCTAACACTTGGGTCATCAAGACGAATGGAAAGATGTATTAATTGTATAAATCCGTTCAGCTGTTTGGAAGACATTAGCCACGGAAGCCATTTTTTTTTCTTCAATAGTTGACACATCGATTTTTTTTTTAATTTTCTTTTACACAAACCTAGTTCAGACGTAAACAAACACAATCAAATCCAACACAATTATCCAATTTGATGTTCAAACGTTTCGGTGATTAACTTTTATTTATAAACATTTTTGAAGTTATACTTCTTTTGGCGCGTTAGAGAAAAATGATGAGAGTAAATTTTTACAATGCGCGTGGGGATACGAAGTAGTTCGAGCATGCATGAATATATGCCGCTAGTTTTGCAGACAAGAAAGTAGTCTTTATAATTTCTAAGAAGGCGTTGTGGACTTATTGTCTAATTATTAAGTGGTAGGTTTTTTTGGAAGTATTTTAATACTCTAACTTGAAGTATAACTTCTTACGTGCGTACATAAGTACACACACAATTTTTTTTATAATAATTATCTGTATCCACAGGTGGACAGGAAAATCATTCCCACCCCTAAAACAGTAAGATACCCCCGACTAATAGAAAACATCGACATCTTCGACTTCCAACTAGATGAAGAGGAGATTGAGATGATCAGTCAGTTCAACAGGAACGTGCGGTTCACCTCCCCCTCCTTCTGGCAGAACCACCCCCACTACCCCTTTGAAAAGGTGGAAAATCCCGTCGCAGATCCCTTTGCCAAAATGTAATTTATATATTATCTGTAAATTTTAATCTGTCAAATTAAATTAAATATGTTTTCTGCTTAGAAGTACATACATATTTCTAATGGAAATAAAAACTTATATTTTATGGCCCGGTTTCACCGGGTGTGGATAACGCTGTCTGACAGATTACGTTATACAACAGATTAAAGATTTTTAAATACCTAATTATTTTTAAAATTCGAACTCCACTGTATTTATGAGATATTCCTTTTGTCAAATGTGAATTTAATAGTTATTTATATTTATGAATTGAAGAGAAACAGTTCATAATGGCTTATTTTACTTCAAGCTATTAGTCTATTGGTAATTTATTTGGAAGATAAACTTTAACCACAATCGGTGAAACAGGCCAGCTTATAAAACTGTATAATAAGCGTCATTAATTTTTTAATGTTATGTATTATGCACTATTTTATACAATACCATGGACGTCATAGATTAAAACAAAAAGTTTGTTTTAATCTAAGAAGGACGTAATAAGTATATTACGTCTATGTACAAAACACAGATGATTATGTTTGTACTTCTTTAATTCAACGCTGAATTGTAATAAAATTCCTTTATTTTCATTATTTCAATTTAATTTAAATTTTCCCTAAGGCATTATGTTCGTATGTATTAATGAAATCTAAATAACTCTTTCTTACTCTAATAACTTTCTTATCTCTGTCAAAACATTTCTAAATTCTAGTAGTGTGAACTAGTGTGCAGGCATGGACGAATATTTAGTACCTAGTGTATCTACAGATTATCACCTGATTTGTTCAGAATTTTTCTGACAGAAATATTTGATATGCTTCGAGGCAAAATACATAGATATAATAAACTTCCCTCAAAGAATAAAAATGTGGTAATAATAATTCAATAATGTCATGTTTTTTTTTAAACTTTACGAACTCCCAAATACTATTCTAATTACTTGATCATACATTTTATTTTATTTTTTATTTGTGTTCGGGAAACAAACAGATAATATACATAATAAAATACATTAACACAAATGAATACTACGAAATCCAGCAAAGTTTCCACGAATTATTTTAATTATTTTCTTACTCTGTACATTTTATACTTATTTTACAATTGAACTTTTACTATTTTTATTTTACAGGTTTTAATTGTTTATTTAAATTCTCTAATGTTTCATTACATATTTATTATTGTACTATATAAACGTAAGACTGAATAAATAATTACTTTTTATATGTCGTTTTCTTATTTGTCTAATAAAAGTAATCTTCAAGTAAATAAAATAAACTAAAAAATGTTTTATGTTAAACGGTTTTATTGCAATAAAAATGATGTAGTTAGGTTATGGACTAAAAGCTAAAAAATAATTCGGTAGGTCCTAGCTACCAGATCGCACCAATCTTCTCATCAATCTGGGGTATTGATCAGACAAATATAAAATCGTTGGGCGTATAGCGTATCCAGAGTAAACATTATGATAGAAATTTCACGTGCCCAACCGTTTAACATAAAACATTTTTTAGTTTATTTTATTTTCAAGTTTTTAGTTTTGTTGAGCAGTTTTTAGATTAGTAATAAATATACCTACACAGTCTAATAAACTATATTATACCAATCAAGCCCTTTCATTTGATTCCCATATTGAGGTATTTGTGGAAAATATGTAATCTACCATTTTGTGGCGGCAGCCATCTTGGATTTTTCATAGTGAGCCCTATTCTACCAATCAAGCCACAATCAAGCCCTTTCATTTGATACAAATATTGAGGTTGTTGTGAAGTTATATCGACCGTAAGCTGCCAATACCTCCTAAATGCTTTGAGGTCAACTTTACAGGAGACTATAAAAACTAAATATTAACAAAATTACGGATGGTATTTATGAACCCAAGATCCAAGTTTATTATTTTTACAGTAGTTTTATTTAGTAGTCCTTTAGGGCTGTAAGTAAGTTAGAAGGTATTATATATATAGATAGGAGGTATTGCCGCCCAAACACTATTTCGCTGTAGATAGTAGGTATTTGTGTAACGACTTTTTGGATGTTTAGTGCATTTTGTCAGTTAAAATAAATAGCCACTTCTATCAATACGATATAAAGCTAACAGATGGCGCAAAAAAAACAATTTCATTAAAAATGTTAGTTAGAAGGTATTGGCAGCTTACGGTCGATATGTAATCCGCCATTTTATATTGGCAGCCATATTGGATTTACAACCATAAAAAATATATTATGTTGTATTGTCATCAAGATTAAGAGTGTGTGCCAAATGTCAGATCAATCTGTCATCAGGAAGGGGGTAAAATTCCAATTACTAAATTTGACCCAAACAAATAAATAAACAAACTGGTCAAGCTAAATAAAACCGTTTAAAAATAGTTTATATACAAATTTGTTAGGCGTAAAAGATTTTTTCATGTAAAGTCACTTTTATTGTTTGGACTAGCTTCTACGCGTGACTTCGTCGGCGTGGACTCCGCTCCTATTGGTCTTAGCGTGATGATACATAGCCTATAGCCTTCCTCGATAAATGGGCTATCTAACAGTGAAAGAATTTTTCAAATCGGCCCAGTAGTTCCAGAGATTACCGCGTTCAAACAAACAAACAAACAAACTCTTCAGCTTTATATATTAGTACTAGCTTCTGCGCGCGACTTCGTCGGCGTGGACTCCGCTTCTATTGGTCTTAGCGTGATGATATATAGCCTATAGCCTTCCTCGATAAATGGGCTATCTAACACTGAAAGAATTTTTCAAATCAGACAAGTAGATCCTGAGATTAGCGCGTTCAAACAAACAAACAAACAAACAAACAATCAAACAAACAAACTCTTCAGCTTTATTATATTATTATAGATAGATTTAACAATACAAAATATGTTTATTTATTTGACAATTTATACGTACAGTATTATATAAGATGGCATCAAACAAAAGTTTAAATGATGTGCTTTATCCGTACAAGAGATATCTTCCAGCTCACCTGGAAATTAACAGATGATGTGAATATAGACACACCAACTTATATTTGGCACAACGGTCACAGCACTGGTTTGTGGCTCTTACGCTGGCTGTTGCGGGTTCGATTCCCGCACATGACAAACATTTGTATTGGCCATACAGATTGCACAGTACACTAAATACGATCGTCATGCTACTCATGTCCCTGCCCCCTTCTTCTTATTCTTCTTCTTGTATAATGGCTCCCGTGAGGATTTGCCAATGTCAAAGTGAGTAATAAACAACACAAACATATATACTTATAAATAAATCAATTGAAAAAATTCTTCTTCTTCTGATATAATGGCTCCCGTGAGGATTTGCCAATGTCAGAGTGAGTAATAAACAACAGCAACACAAATAGATAATTCATTTATTGAAAAAATGGCAGGAAAATTCAAGGCGCGCGGCCATCCCAAACAAAAGACGAACGCGCTCCCCGAAATCTCCCGCCCAAGTCCGTCCCTGCCCCCTAGTGGCGGCGTATCCAGCCCCACCACCGTAGTTTCCTGACCCGTGTTATATGACCGTGCTATAAATTAACATAATTATGTATATGTAATCTGTGAATTTGCAACTGTCAAAAGCTACCGTACTGTCAGAAGTGTCAGAACAGTTCAGTTCTGAAATGATTATTTGTGTATTCAGACGTAGGCAAATTAAAATATAATAAATTTAATTTAATTTGAAGAAAGAATATTTTTGTATACGTGTTTATTTTCATGTTAATATTTCACCAAAAACATGCTTTAACAATTAAATATACAAGTGATATGAGGACAAAACAGTGAAATTTCAGAACGCACTGCAAGTGCAACAGCCATCGAAGTACTACATCGCGCACCATCGGTCGGCGAAAAAAATCAAAAAAGTCCTCCATATTTGCTTGTGCGGTATATTACCTGTGTTTAAATTTGAAAACTAGTGTGTACGAAATTCAACAGTGTGGCTAAGGTGACGCCGTTCCCCAGCATGACTTATTCCGGAAGGAATAAATTCGAGGTAAGCCATCGATCTCCGACTACTTTGTTTGTGTTTTCATTAGGTCAAAAACAGCTGACATGCCATCGATGGTGCTATTCCTTTGTTCTCTATTACGTTTCAAAAGATTATCATAAAATATTACACCCAATGGCGGATTATCCGTAAGGCAAACTAGGCACGTGCCTAGGGGCGCGTAGCTACAAGAGGCGCGCGAGCTCAGAATTTTTAAATAAATAAAGAAAATAACATATCGACGATTAAGAACTAAATGCTGATCTATAATCTAAATCTATAATAGATTATATTGCACAAACATCGAGAAAAACATCTGAGAAATAAAGAGCTTGAAACAATTTACCCCGACATTGACATAGCCTTAAGAATGTGCGTATCGACGGCAGTTAGTAATTGCAGTGGGGAGCGGAGTTTTTCCTGCCTAAAGAGAGTAGGCCAGTAAATAAAGCCGTTTTTTTGGTCAACTTCGCACTAAATTTCCGATCCAATTTAATTTTTTTTTTAGGTTAAGGGTCACTTAGGGCGCCTTCGTCGCGCGGCGGCAGCGCGGCCGCAGCGCTGCAAATTTGAAGGCGCCCTTACTGACTATAAAAACACAAAATGCTGACAGATCCAGGCGGAGCTTCGATCGCAATCGTTTTGGCCGATATTTCGGAAACTATCCACTTGAGGCGAAAAATTATTCAGACCTTTTTTGTAGAAAATAAAATTTCACATCTTTTATTTCCTGTAAACTTTTTTGTAAAACTTACCGTTTACGATTTATGGCCCATTTAATGAATCCGTTTTTCATTTTTGGTCAATAACTCTTAAAATATTGGATTAATCAATAAAATGCATCTATCCATTTTTTAAGATCACTTTTTTTTTCTACAACTTTTGTTTAAAACTTTTTTCCTAATGTTCATACTTTTTGAGTTATAAAGTGTCGCGGCAGTTAGTTGTACGAAATATAATAAAATAAAATATAAAAAAGTTAATTACTATTGCAGGTAAGGAAGTGTACTATCAATTTTTAAGTACATAAATAATCGGGATATTTTTTTAAAATTAGTTTGTTGAATTTGTACCATTATACTTGTGGAAATGATGTTCGTCCACCGAAAAGGGAGGATCCTCCAACCAGACGGGTGTCGTGTCTGGTAGGGCTACTGCCCCGACGGTTGTTGTCGGGTTCTTGTATATATAGTTCATTTCTCTGAAAACTTCGATAGCGCGATTTAGAATCTTCAGTTCGTTTGTGGCTCGATAGATGTCGCCACATCACTCCCCTCCGAGACCGGAGGTCGATAGCGGTTTTTGAGTCGTCCATACACATCTTGTGATGCTTGCCGGGCCAGTGGAATGTTCCAGTGAGTCGGAACCAGATGCCGCATAGTTCACGGTGAGTCGGAACTGTCTGCGGTGATGCCCCAGTGAGTCGGGGTGATGCTGCAAATGCTCCAGTGAGTCGGAGTGGTGCAGTGCTGCGTAGTGGCTGGCTGCTGCGTCGACCAGGAGAGAGGTGCGTCTCTGCTTGCTGACCGGCCGAAGTGCAGTGTGCTGTGCCAAAGTCGCTGAGAAGGCTGTGGGTGATGACCAGGTATGCGCGTCCGCTGCATGCTGGTGGTCAGGATACCCGTAGTAGCCGTAGATGCTGGCTGGCTGTAGGACTCGCTGCTCGAAAGCTTGAGGAAGTGATGATGAAGTCACGATGATGTAGATTGACGAAGGCTGCGCTGATGTTCATGCTCGGGGTCACCAGTTTGTGGAAATGATGTTCGTCCACCGAAAAGGGAGGATCCTCCAACCAGACGGGTGTCGTGTCTGGTAGGGCTACTGCCCCGACGGTTGTTGTCGGGTTCTTGTATATATAGTTCATTTCTCTGAAAACTTCGATAGCGCGATTTAGAATCTTCAGTTCCTTTGTGGCTCGATAGATGTCGCCACATACTCTATGCGTACCTTGTAATTTTCGACTTTACGCCCGGTGTCCAACATTAAACGTTTTATAACTCAAAAAGTATGGACATTAAAAAAAAAGTTTTAAACAAAAGTAGTAGAGAAACGCATCTATTTTTTAAAGTGATCTTAAAAAATAGATAGATGCGTTTTATTGATTAATCCAATATTTTAAGAGTTATTGGCCAAAAATGAAAAACGGGTTCATTAAATGGGCCATAAATCGTAAACGGTAAGTTTTACAAAAATGTTTAGAGGAAATAAAAGATGCGTAAGTTTATTTTCTACAAAAAGACCTGAATAACTTTTGCCGTAAAGTGGAGTAACCTTATTAAGACCCATACTCACCTACGGTTCCGAATGTTGGGTGCTGAGCAAAAAAGACGAAAACTCCTTGTTGGTATTTGAGCGGAAAATACTAAGACACATTTTCGGACCTGTGATGGAAAATGAGAGATGGCGAACGCGTTATAACCACGAGCTATACCAAATGTACGATGAGCCAAACGTAATTAAGACCATAAAGATCGGGCGCGTTGATGCGTTGGGCAGGACACGTATTGCGAATGGACGAGGCCAGAGTACCCAAACGCCTTTTAGAAGGCCGACCGGAGGGCCGCAGAAGTCGAGGCAGGGCCAAGCTCAGATGGTTAGACGGCGTCGAAAAAGATATCAAGATCTTGGGAGTAACAGGTTGGAGAAGAAAAGCCTCTAACAGATCGGACTGGAGAGCTTTGCTGGACCAGGCTAAGGCCCACCCGCGGCTGTAATGCCTCAGATGATGTAAAGTGGATAGTTTCCGAGATATCGGCCAAAAACTTTTCTTTAAGATTGCGATCGAAGCTCCACCTGGATCTGTCAGCATTTTGTGTTTTTATGGTCAGTAAGTGACCCTTAAACGAGGTTATTCACCCCGTCGTTTTACGCCAGTCTTCTGCAAGGATGTGGTACTTCCGCGATCGAGCCGGCCAGTTATGAGCTGCAGTGCAGCTGTGCTCTACCACTCAAGTAAAAAACTACTAGACCGACTTCAAAATTTTTTTTCACCTGTAGAAAGCTACGCTACTCCCACGGTAATAGGATCTACGCGGGTGAAATCGCGGGAAGTTCTCTAGTGATATATTCATAACACACTATCATCTGTCAACACACATAATTATACAAATTTCCCAGAGCAGAGGAATCATGAATTTCGATATTCGTTCTGACGTCCCTTTTGATTTCTTCACAGTTATAACGTCATATTTAATTCGCGCATTAGCGTAAGTACAAGGGTCCTGGTCTACTAGTCTAGAGTTTGATGATACAACGTCATCGTAATTGCAAAAACAACTAGTTAAAAATTATAGTATTATGATGGCCATTTATGGCCGGCACAGGGGCGCCAATAAAGTGATTGCCTAGGGCGCTCTGGACCCTTAATCCGCCACTGATTACACCCATCACAAATACCATAATTACGGATGAAATAGAGATCGCTACGTTAATAGAGCGAAGTCTATTTTTATACGTTGTTTTGTTACGTTTTTAATTTATTTGAATATTTCCTACGGGTTATGTTTTTTGTTATAAGGTCGGCGATGTTTATCGCATTAATCAATTAGGTATAATTTATTTGTAAAGTGTAACGACCGAGGTTCAATAAACTCGGAAATGTAGCGATACCGTTATGCGACGAAACTAAAAATTCATTCACTTGAAACTATTGTTGAGAAAAATTAAGAATAACGCGTCTCCCACGACCGAAACATTCGTTATTTTTTAATTAATTCATAGAATAAAAATTTAATAACATATATGATAAATAAAATAAATTATCAATAATCACTTAAGTAATTAAAACGTCGATATTTCCGTCATTGCGATATTTATAAACAACGCATTAAATCGTAATTGAGATATCTGTTTTTATCAGAAAAAAATATTGGTATTTAATAGAATCATTACATAGTATAAAACGAAGTCGCTTCCCGCTGTCTGTATGCTTAGATCTTTAAAACTACACAACGGATTTTGATGCGGTTTTCTTTAGTAAATAGAGTGATTCCAGAGGAAGGTTTATATTTTTAATACATGCATAATATAGTAGAGGAACACTGATAGTTTTAGAAGTTTCTAATGTGATGTCGTAAATAAACATATTTTGGTTAAAATTTAGACTGTGGACCGTCGATTTTTGGGGGTTTGAGGGATGCGGGGGGGAGGGGGAGGCGGGGGCTACCCACCAGTACCACTCCCACATACCAGAAACCCATAGTTATGGAGATATCCATGGTTAAAGTTTTAAGATTAGAAGAAGAATTTAGATCGTTTGGCACGAATTTAAGGGCGAGAGTGGGAGGAGGGAGGTAGTGGCGGTCCCCCTAAACCCCCCATACCACTCACGATACAAGGTAATGCGCCGTTCTTGAAAAACATAGAAAAAATGAATCTCATAGACCTAACCTCGAAATTTGACAGTTGATCGGTATAAATTCATTCCGTGACGGCTCCGGCGCTTCGGAAGGGCAGCCCTTTCGCCCTTGCGTAACAAAACGCAGACACCCACGCTCGCCTCCGCAGCCTCGGCTTGCTGGTCGCCTTCGGCGACCAGCCTCGGCCTCTCCGGCTCGCCCGGGTGTCTGTGTTTCGTTACAGCGGGCGAGGTCTGCCCTCCCTCCGCGCCTCCGGCTTTTACAAAACACTCTAGGGGTAAGACAGACCAAGACCACGTGGATAGTGGGGTGCTCCGATTCAGTTTTGGGTACTTTTCAGACTTAAAAAAAAATAACCCTAACCTATCTAACTTCAAAATTATACTGTTTATCCGCATAATTTCGTTAAAAAAAAAATACCCTAACCTATTTAACTTCAAAATTTATAATGTGACCGTAAATAAGCAGAAAAAATATGAAGATCTAAATCGACGGTCCATAATCTAAATTTTAGCCAGTATTTTTGTTTCACAGAACTTCACTCTCCGTATTTTTCTCATATCATGGGACTTATATCCTTCTACACGGAGAGGCCTATGCCCAGTGGGATGTTACAAGCTGAATGCGTTATGGGCCTTCTATCGTTTCTTAAGGAGTAAACTCCATAAAATTCAAGTGTAATTCAGTACAAATTAAAATCTATACTAATATTATAAAGCTGAAGAGTTTGTTTGTTTGTTTGAACGCGCTAATCTCAGGAACTACTGATTCGATTTCAAAAATTCTTTCAGTGTTAGATAGCCCATTTATCGAGGAATCACCAGTAATTGTTAACACTAATTACACAACAAAGTAAACTAATCTTAATAAATATTATAAATCTATGTGTTACAAATTCTTAAGGTGAACGCCACATGCAAAAAGAAGCGTTACATTCTAAAATAATAATAAAAACATATTTAAAAATCTGTAAAAATCACAATCAACACAACAGTCATCAATTACACATAATTACATAGAAGTTACGATCTTAAAATCAATTCACCCATGACTCGCACAATTCCCGTCTGAGGTTGGTAAATGAGTCAGCAAAGACGTCGATGTTGGTTTTGTTAAAGAGTCTGGACAACCTCAGTACCAATGAGTTACCAATGAGTAAGCAAGAGTTGCTTTTCGCAAAACAACTCTGGGTGCCAAAATTCGATCATAATTTAACCACTGACCTTATTTTTTTTACTAACACACAGTGAAAAGTAAGAGGGTATAAATTATAATACAACATAGGTCGACGAAAAAATAGTCAAGTAAATACGTAATATTAGATATAACTTAAAAGTACTTGGGATCACATGACACGCAACACCTTTCGATAAAAAATTTTTATTGACATTGGTCCACCCAGTCAAAAGTAGTGAGGTAACATACCTACATAAAAAAATTCGATGGAATTGAGAACTTACTACAACGAGTATAATACTCCTACGTCCTGTTTCGAAAATCTGTTAAAAATAATATACCTACCGAAAAATTCATAACTTAAATAAGGAAAAAGAAAATAGCTCAAGAAATAATATTCACTTCACAAATATGAAAATATATTTTAAACATTTAGTTATAAGGAAAAATGTAAATTTTAAAACATTCGAAACAAAACAGCTATTTAAGTGTATTCATTACTAAGAATGTATAATATAATTAGGTGCGGTGATGTGGCGTGGATGCCGCCTTTTCTTATTGTATGACTTTTTTGTTTTAACTTCAGTCGTTGTGGCAGCTATTTATTTTTTTACTTGGTTGTTACAGAGGTGCTTCTGGGAGCACTAAGTTTTAAAATGTTCAAGGTATATTTGTTATTATATATTTATACTAGCGACCCGCTCCGGCTTCGCACGGGTGCAATGCTGATACTAAATATAAAATAAATATTTGCAATCTAAGCGCAAAAAATGTTTTTATTTACATGCATGTATTATATATATATATATATATATAAACCTTGCTCTGGAATCACTCTATTTACTAAAAACCGCATCAAAATCAGTTGCGTAGTTTTAAAGATCTAAGCGTACATAGGGACAGACAGACAGCGGGAAGAGACTTTGTTTTATAATATGTAGTGATTATTACTAGCGGACCCGGCAGACGTTGTCCTGCCCGGAAAACAGCTACCAAGTTTGATTGCTTACATACCGATAGCCGCGCCACCTACCGGAGATAAAAACTACCCTATCTCCCAAGTTGGACCAAATCACACAATCTGATAAAAATTGGTTTAGTAGTTTCAGAGTTTATCGTTAACATACATCTTGACTTTTTATTATATATTTCATGTACCTTTTCATCGGCAGCAATGCTTCACCTGCAACATCCCACTGCTTGGCATAGGCCTGTTTCTCCATGGAGAAGGATTGGAACTTAACCCACCACGCTGCTTCACTATAACCTAGTTGTTTAAATGCGCTAACCTCAGGAACTAATGTTTCGAATTGACAAATTCGTTTTATGTTAAACAGTCGTATTTACCGAGGAAGGCTAAAGGCTAGGGGCGGAAGGATAATGGCGTCTTTTGGATTTTAAAAAGGTAGAATAATGTCAATAATGAAAAAGAATTGACATATAATACATTGGTTATAAAATATTATAGCTTTCTTCCATATCGATTCAGCCTGTAATATCCCACTGTTGGGCATAGGCTTCTTTACCCATGTAGGAGAAGGATCAGAGCTTAATCCACCACACTGCTCCGATGCGGGTTGGCGGATATATACTATGGGTAACGATCACTATCAGGTGTGCATGATAACAACTGGGACCGACGGCTTAACGTGCTCTCCGAGGCACGGTGGGGAGACCCCCAAGGATTGCACAAACACCCAGACCACGACAAACATCTGTATGGCCAATACAAATGTTGTCGCTGTTGGCTTAGTGTGCTATAGTGTAACATAATTAGTTGTAATTTATTTATTTATTTATGGTATTTATGGTAATGTTTCAGATCGCTCGGTTTTCGAGCGACGATGAGAACCACATAAACAAGAAGCTCCCCAAGGAGCTGCTGCTCAGGATACTCTCCTACCTCGACGTGGTCTCGCTGTGCAGGTGCGCTCAGGTACGCTAAACCTTTCCTTTATCTTTATATTTACCTTTATCTTTATATTTACCTTTACCTTTATCAATAAATTGTGAACAGGCGAAGACTTGCAATACTTGTTTTAAATTGTTTTCAGGTGGCGTTATGATATGTTTGTGATGTATACTAAAGGTTTGTACTAAATCTGGTTGCAGGTGTCGAAGCTGTGGAACATCCTCGCGCTGGACGGCTCCAACTGGCAGAGGATAGACCTGTTCGACTTCCAGCGGGACGTGGAGGTGAGGGCTTTAGTTATCTATACTAATATATAAAGCTGAAGAGTTTGTTTGTTTGGCTGTTTGTTTGTTTGAACGCGGTAATCTCTGGAACTACTGGGCCGATTTGAAAAATTCTTTCAGTGTTAGATAGCCCATTTATCGAGGAAGGCTATAGGCTATGTGTCATCACGCTAAGACCAATAGGAGCGGAGTCCACGCCGACGAAGTCGCGCGCAGAAGCTAGTTATTAATATTAGGTACGGGTTGTTCATACCAGTAATGTGTTGCATACTTACTGGATGTTATATATATATAATACAATTCTTATTCTTGAACTATACGAAAAAAAAAATTTTGCGTGCGTACTAAGTACACATGTCAGAAGTGAAACTTCTTTGGCAAACTAATTTGAAAAAAAAACTAATTCAAAAAAAAACTAATTGAAAAAAAAAAGCCAACGTCACGCGGTGTTCCCAGGCGGTCGCCCATCCAAGTACTGACCGTCCCTGACGCTGCCGCGTTACCGGTCGCTCAAATTTTACCCCTCACGCGCCTAAAGAAGTTTCACTTCCAAAAAAATTTCTTTTAATATAAAATTAGTAATATTTTGCTTGAAATACAGCTCTATTAAATCAACTCGTCATATATAAACTCCCCAGGGTCCAGTGATAGAGAACATCTCGCTCCGCTGCGGCGGCTTCCTCAGGCAACTGTCCCTGAGAGGCTGCGAGAGCATCGCCGACGGCTCCATTAAGACCTTAGCGCAGGTACTTGTAACTAATACTTGTAGACTCGACTAGCCCCTTGGCGCAGTTTGTAGTCACCCTGCTATCTGCTCCGGAGGTTGTGGGTTCGATTCCCACCCCGAGTCTGGGTGTAATATACATATTCATTTATATATGTAGTATTTATATCTATGTTTATCGAAAAAAGATTATAAATATAGCTATACCAATCGTCTATTACCTATAACACAAGCATTAAGTTGCTTACTTTAGGAACAGACGACCGTGTGTGTAATGTGTAGATATTTATTTAATTTAAATTGGTTAAAGATTAAAATACTGAGATGATTATAATTATAATTAGCGGACCCAGCAGACGTTGTTCTGCCCGGAATGCAGCTACCAAATTTATTGCTGACAGCAGCACCACCTACCGGGTCTAATTGTGCTTTTATCCATATCCATGAACCCATAAGTACAAAATTTTAACCAAATCGGTCCAGCCGCTTAGGAGTTCGGTGACTAACACACGCACAGAAGAAATATATATGTTAACATTAAGATTAGAAATAAAAGAATTTAACATCTGTACTTAATTAAAATTTGAAAACAAAACAAAATACAAATAGTTACAAAACCAACGACAAGTACACGGTAATACAACGCAAAAGGGGCTTAACAAAATAAATTAAGAAATGTCTTGTCACCAGTGATCCGACATCTCTGATTGCAACGAAAAAGGGCCGATAACACATAAGGTATAGTTTTATACAGAAGCTTAGGGAACGTACCCCATTTTTAAAATTTTAACCCCCTCCCCTCCTGGTGACCACCCGTAGTATTTGCAAAGAGCCTCCCCCCCCTCAAGTTTTCACGTAGTAATTCATAAGTATGGCAAAATAATTTTGAAACCATACTTCCCTGAACGGTATACTGTCAGTTTGTAATCGACTGATGTTCTGGCATATGTACACGGGTACGTTCCCTTGGGTTGTTTTTAATATAAAATACAGTACAAATTGTACGTTGGTTTATATTCACAATCAAAGATAGAGAGAAGAAACGATCGAAGGGTTAAAAAGAACAAGTCGGAGCAAATGATTATTCTATAATATTTATTTATTTATTTACACTTTCGCACACCAATACAAGGTTTTAACAGTATGACAAATAATATGTAAAAATAGAAGTAGCATCAGTTGCAACAGGCGGCCTTATCGCTAATACAGCGATCTCTTCCAGGCAACCTTTGGGCAGAGGACTAACTAAGGAGTGTGGGATGGCGCGCAAAAATTTTTATGAAACTAAAAATAATATAAATGGCTGCTTCTCCTACATGGAGAAAGAGTCCTATGCCCAGCTGTGGGATGCAACAGGCTGAATCCCCTAATGTTAACGTTGGTGTTTCAGTCGTGCCCCAACATCGAGGAGCTGAACCTCAACAAGTGCAAGAAGGTGTCGGACGTGGCGGTGCAGGCGGTCGGCCGCCGCTGCTCCAAGTTGCAGAAGTACGTACTGGCTAGTAGAAGATAACTGGGGTGGGGCACGGCGGGAAATATACTGGTCAAGATCTGGAGCGGCCCGACTGGGGTAGTACCTCGACCTTACAGAAGACCACAGCTAAATAATACTGCTCTCAAGCAGTGTTGTGTTCCTGTTGGTGAGTAAGGTGACCAGAGCTCCTGGGGGGATTGATGGTAGGGTCGGCAACGATGCTTCTGGTGTTGCAGGCGTCTATAGGCTACGGTAATCGCTTACCACCAGGTGAGCCCTACGCTTGTTTGTCGGCCTAGTTAAATAAAAATACATATACATTTATAGGATATTGCTCTAGTGTCTCGTGTGCGCTCTATGCGGGTTCGATGCCCGCTCGGTGAGCACGTTAAACTGTCGATCCCGGTTGTTATCATAAACGGTTCATAGCAAATCGTTACTCATAATTCTAGTAGGTTGACTAGCCCGTTGCGGTTTTTTGTGAAATATGTATATATTTCTATGTAAGTTTATTTAAAAAAAAGTATTTACCTAAACCAGTCGGCTGTTACCTATAATACAAGCATTAAGTTGCTTACTTTAGGAACAGACGACCGTGTGTGTAATGTGTAGATATTTATTTATATTTTATAACAATGGTAACAAACAAGCGTACGGTCTACATTAGAAATAGAAAGAAAGAAAGAAATAGAGAAAAAAAGAGATAGCTGCAGCATAATCTATATAATAAAAATGAATGTTGCTAAACGCATAACTGGAGAACGGCTCGACCAATATGGATATTTTTTTTGTATGTTCCTTAAAAATCTCACGGAAGGTTTTTATACTAAAAAAAAAAAACAAGACAACGAACTCTGTTTGGGCAGCTAGTACTAAATAAAAGTAGGTTTTAAGTGTAAAATAATATAAAATTGATGTTATTTTTTTTAATACTATTACAGAATCAACCTCGACTCGTGCCCCAGCATCACAGACATTTCACTGAAAGCTCTGTCGGACGGATGTCCGGTGAGTTCATTGTATTTATCCTTCTTCTTTATATTTGTATTTTATTTTTGGCTGAATAAATTATACTCGTATGTATAATTTTGTATAATATGTAATATAAATACTCTTTTAAAAATAATTCAAATTTTGTAATTTTTTTTAATCATAAAAAAGAAACCTCTAGTTTCTTTTTTTGGAATTGGTTATTTAAATAAAAAATCACGAGTGAAATTAGAAAAAAAAAAATATCGATCTCGAGACTGCGATTTGAATCGTGGTTTTCTCGGTCAATCCCAGTGGCCGGCCATACGATTTCCCACCTGAGCTATTACAACTTTAATGACAATTGCGAAATTTACCTTCGTATTATAACGATATTGTAGCCAACTTTTCATTGTCTAAAAACAGGGATAAAACGACATTTTCTAAAAATGAATCCTAGCTATGTCGATTTTTCGCCCCCGAAATCCCCTGCATACTAAATTTCGTGAAAATCGTTGGAGCCGATTCCGAGATTCAGATTTTACACATAAGCATATATATACAAGAATTGCTCGTTTAATAGTATTAGATTAGATTAGATAGATTAGATAATAAGCGTAGTTTATTGTAATAATCTCAACTTCCAGCTGCTGACGCACGTGAACGTGTCGTGGTGTCAGGCCATCACCGAGAACGGAGTGGAGGCGCTCGCCCGGGGCTGTCCCAAGCTTAAGAGCTTTATATGCAGAGGTATCACAACTTATACATTTCATTTAAGACTTTGTTTTACTATTTATTTATTTGACGCCGCGTTGGCGCAGCGGTCACAGCACTGATGATACAGATGTTTGCCGTGGTCTGGGTGTTTGTGCAGTCCTTGTGGGTCTCCCCACCGTGCCTCGGAGAGCACGTTAAGCCGTCGGTCCCGGTTGTTATCATGTACACCTGATAGCGATCGTTACTCATAGTAGGGAATATATCCACCAACCCGCATAGGAGCAGCGTGGTGGACTTAGGATTGAGCTCCGATCCTTATCCTACACGGAGAAAGAGGCCCAGCAGTGGGATGCTACAGGCTGGAACTAAACGAAGGATTAAACCTGCAGGGTGCAAGAACGTGAACGACAAAGCGGTGTCGTGCCTCGCCACGTACTGCCCGGACCTCGAGGTGCTCAACGTGCAGGGCTGCGACGTGAGTACCGACCTAACTACACACTTACTGATTACCGAGAATGAGGGGGCCGTCCTTGTCTGAGTGTGTAGGTTGAGCCATGTGTTTAGTTTATATGTGGGTAGGAAAACAAATAATATGGTTCTTTATTAGGGCTCTAGGGCTTAAAGCAGTGATTCCCAAAGTGGTCTATATAGACCCCCAGGGATCTAAGACAACCTGCAAGGGATCTAAGTCAGTGAAAAAAAATTTAGGGGTCCATGAAATGAAAATTGGGTTCCACGATAGTGGCTCTCAACATACACTGATAGTACCTATTTATTTACATTATACTGTCTTATAATATAAAGACATATATATATTACTAGCTTCTGTGCGCGACTTCGTCCCCGTAGAATAGGACCAATTCTGTCATACGTGATTTGAGCGAAACTTTAACCGTTTACGCCGCGGAAGCTCTCAAAAGGAAAAAAACCTCGATGTTGAAACATTCTTCATTGGTGCTACGCTCATATTGGTCTTAGCGTGATGATATATAGCCTAAAGCCTTCCTCGATAAATGGGCTATCTAACACTGAAATAATTTTTCAAATCGGACCAGTAAATCCTGAGATTAGCGCGTTCAAACAAACAAACAAACAAACAAACTTCAGCTTTATTATATTAGTATTGATTTATAAAAGTACCTATGAAGTGAAAAAATTGTTATAAATGTTTATAAATTTGTGCACGTTGTAGGATATAGGCATTCGCTTTGTGGTTGCAATACATTTTGAATTTAAATTCAAATAATAAATGTATAAAACTCAACATGTGTTTTTACTTTAAGTTTTTAACACTAAACTTCACTACAGTTAGAAATGTACAAACAATCAATATCTCTACGTCTACGTACAATTTCTACGCCACAAAAAAGTTTGGGAACCTATGGTTTGAAGGATGTTGTCTTTCATTAGTCTATATACACATTTAGAACATTGCTGGATGATTTGAAATTATCACAAACGTACTGGTTCCATTCAGTTTCGCACTGTGGAAATCAAATTATTACTACACTGAGAATATTGCCCCCCCATCTCTTCCCGTGGGTGTCGTAAGAGGCGACTAAGTGATAACTCAGTTTTACTACCACCTTGAAACTGTTAAAGCCGACGGCGGGATAACCATCCAACCGCTGGCTTCCAAATATACAAGCCAAAGACGGGCATTAGCGTCTTCGGTGTGACAAAGCCAGCCCTGCGGTCACCAACCCACAACTACGCCCAGTGTGGTGACTATGGGCAAAACATCATGAGTTCGCGCCAGAAATTTCGGCCCTCAGGTCCCAGCAGCCCCACTATTCGCGGCAACGGTGGGGCGGAGGGTGCTAGGAATCACCGGGTTACGGGAAATGGCCATCCAATACTACACCTGGGCGAAATATAATAAACTCACTCTACGGCTGAACTATCACCTCACCGAACTTGAAGTGGAACTGAGTCACATTAAGTGGAGCATACTGGGGTTGTCAGAAGTTCGAAAGAGGGCGAAGACACGATGATCCTGGGATCCGGACACTTGGTCTACTTCCGTGAAGGTGATGGGCTTTCCCAAGGTGGCGTCGGTTTTCTGGTCCACAAGACTCTCACTAACACGTGACAGTGGGAGTACAAGAACGCGACGAATCGGGAATTGGACCACACGGATTGGGGCACAGGAATCGCAGGGGGCAGATGCTCGTCAACTTCCTCGAAGCGGAGGGGCTCTCCTTAATGAATTTATTTTCGAGAAGTCCCTAAGGCATTGGATATGGCAAAGCCCCGATACTGTGACGAGGAACGAGATAGATTTAATCATAGCGGATAAAAGGCATATATTCAGAGATATCTCAGTGGTTAATAGGTTTAACACCGGCAGCGACCACCGGCTATTGCGCCGCACTCTAAATATATGTAAATGGTTCCGAAAAGAGCGAGCCCGCTTGATGAAATCTACTCTCCGACCTGCGCTGCCTTAAATACTATGTGGCTCCGAGCAGTTCCAACTGGAACTCCAAAACCTATTCGATTCGTTGGAAACCACACGATAGTGGACGAGAGGACCGACAACGTGGTGAAGACGGTGTGTACACTACTGTGAGTTTCTCGCTGCTCAAACAGCTTCGCCAGAACAGAAGGCTCTTTCCAAGAGAAAACTTGTACGCAGAGACCTCCGCTGCTCTAATACGAGAGAAATTACAACTCTTATAGAGCAGAATAAGGGATCAAAAGTTTTTCAAAGACCATTGGGGAGAAGCCTTCTAGCGAAGCTAAAAACAGCTGATTTTTGACCCAGGAGTGTGGTGGTGCTGTTCTTTAAGAGAGGGGATAAGTCTCTGTTAAAGCATTAAAGACCGATCTCACTTCTGAGCTCCGTCTATAAGCTGTTTTCGAGGGTTGTTACGAATCGTCTCGCCAGAAGACTCGACGAATTGCAACCACTAGAGCAGGCTGGGTTTCGAAATGGCTACAGCACCGTAAAACACACCCATACTGTTCGACAGATTAATTATACAAAAGACAGAAGAATATAATCAGCCGCTGTGTATGGCATTTGTGGACTACGAGAAAGCCTTTGACTCTATCGAGACCTGGGCTGTCCTGGATTATCTGCAGAGATGTTGTTAACGCGCGGTAGTGCGTTTCCCCGCGCCCGCGCGATTCCCCGAACCCGCGCGACCCCCGCGCTCGCGCATAGCAGGCGGTGGCGTGAGCCGTCAGCCGCCATCGCTCCCTTCCTTCCCGGCCGCCGACCGAGCAACACGCGCGCGCAGCTGCGCCATTCTCTGCGCGCGGGCACCGAGGACTACACTACGAAACTTCGCTAAAATACTTCGGATCTGATCTACGAGCAACGAGTCAACTTTTCACAAGATTCCTTCCTATACGAATCATAAATTAATCATTTCATATCACAGTCGACTGTCATACGAAGAACGAATAAATAATTACGAAGATCGGCGTGTTCTTATTTTAAGAATCCCTCGTTAACAGATGTCATATCGACTGGCGATATATCGAGATACTGAGATGTGTGTACGACGCGGCGATATGAGCGAGACGTTGGATGAGCTAGGCCAAATGCTGGGCTGGGCTTTCACTTCGAAGATTCTGCAAAGGTTAAAGACAAACGTCTTCGAGCAATGCGTCCTGCCTTTGTTAGCATACGGAGCCCCGGACTCTCGAGTCCGGAGAGTCTAATCCACAAGTTTAAAGTCGCTCAACGTGCAATTGGACGGGCTGGCTATGCTTGGGGTCTCTTTCAAAGATAAAATCAGAAATGAGACCATCCGCTAGAGAACGAAAATAACCGACATAGTCCATTATGATGTATGAATTAGCAAGTTGAAAGGGCAGTGGGCTGGTCACAGGTGTCGCAGGGCCGTTGGCCGCTGGAGCAAACGTTTCCTGGAGTGTAGAATGCGCCTTGGCAAACGCAGTGTAAGATGCCCTTCGGTCCGCTGGACCGACGATCTACGTTTGTCGTTGGTGGCTGGATCAGGATTGTGGAAAACCGGGATGTTTGGTGCGAAATTGGGAAAGCCTCTGTCAAGCAGTGGATTGCGATAGGCTGAAGTGTGTGGGGTAGGATACAGCAGGACATGTACTCAAAATGGAAAATGAGAAGTTGCTCGACCTTACAGAATATCAAGGCTAAATAATGTTGATTACAAGCAATTTTGTGTAATTGTGGTGGGCAAGGTGACCAGAGTACATGGGGAGGATTGAGGGTAGGGTTGGCAATGCGCTTGTTATGTTTCTGGTGTTGCAAGCGTGTATAAACTACGGTAACCGCCTACCATAAGGTGAGCCGCACGCATGCTTATCGACCATTAGCCGCTAGAAGTAGTTAGGTAACTAATTTCGCCGGTCCGCAGAGCCTCACGGACGAGTCCATCTGCCGGCTGGGCGGCGCGCTGCGGCGGCTGTGCGTGTCGGGCTGCGGCCGCCTCACGGACGCCGCGCTCGCCGCGCTGGCCGCGCACTGCCCCGCGCTGGCCACCGTCGAGCTGGCGCAGTGCGCGCTGCTGACCGACGCGGGCTTCCAGGCGCTCGCGCGGGTGAGTGGGAGTGGGAGTGGGCAGTGGGCCGCCTCACGGACGCCGCGCTCGCCGCGCTGGCCACCGTCGAGCTGGCGCAGTGCGCGCTGCTGACCGACGCGGGCTTCCAGGCGCTCGCGCGGGTGAGTGGGAGTGGGAGTGGGCAGTGGGCCGCCTCACGGACGCCGCGCTCGCCGCGCTGGCCGCGCACTGCCCCGCGCTGGCCACCGTCGAGCTGGCGCAGTGCGCGCTGCTGACCGACGCGGGCTTCCAGGCGCTCGCGCGGGTGAGTGGGAGTGGGAGTGGGCAGTGGGCCGCCTCACGGACGCCGCGCTCGCCGCGCTGGCCACCGTCGAGCTGGCGCAGTGCGCGCTGCTGACCGACGCGGGCTTCCAGGCGCTCGCGCGGGTGAGTGGGAGTGGGAGTGGGCAGTGGGCCGCCTCACGGACGCCGCGCTCGCCGCGCTGGCCGCGCACTGCCCCGCGCTGGCCACCGTCGAGCTGGCGCAGTGCGCGCTGCTGACCGACGCGGGCTTCCAGGCGCTCGCGCGGGTGAGTGGGAGTGGGAGTGGGCAGTGGGCCGCCTCACGGACGCCGCGCTCGCCGCGCTGGCCACCGTCGAGCTGGCGCAGTGCGCGCTGCTGACCGACGCGGGCTTCCAGGCGCTCGCGCGGGTGAGTGGGAGTGGGAGTGGGCAGTGGGCCGCCTCACGGACGCCGCGCTCGCCGCGCTGGCCGCGCACTGCCCCGCGCTGGCCACCGTCGAGCTGGCGCAGTGCGCGCTGCTGACCGACGCGGGCTTCCAGGCGCTCGCGCGGGTGAGTGGGAGTGGGAGTGGGCAGTGGGCCGCCTCACGGACGCCGCCCTCGCCGCGCTGGCCGCGCACTGTCCCGCGCTGGCCACCGTCGAGCTGGCGCAGTGCGCGCTGCTGACCGACGCGGGCTTCCAGGCGCTCGCGCGGGTGAGTGGGAGTGGGCAGTGGGCAGTGGGCCGCCTCACGGACGCCGCGCTCGCCGCGCTGGCCACCGTCGAGCTGGCGCAGTGCGCGCTGCTGACCGACGCGGGCTTCCAGGCGCTCGCGCGGGGGAGTGGGAGTGGGAGTGGGCAGTGGGCCGCCTCACGGACGCCGCGCTCGCCGCGCTGGCCACCGTCGAGCTGGCGCAGTGCGCGCTGCTGACCGACGCGGGCTTCCAGGCGCTCGCGCGGGTGAGTGGGAGTGGGAGTGGGCAGTGGGCCGCCTCACGGACGCCGCGCTCGCCGCGCTGGCCGCGCACTGCCCCGCGCTGGCCACCGTCGAGCTGGCGCAGTGCGCGCTGCTGACCGACGCGGGCTTCCAGGCGCTCGCGCGGGTGAGTGGGAGTGGGAGTGGGCAGTGGGCCGCCTCACGGACGCCGCGCTCGCCGCGCTGGCCACCGTCGAGCTGGCGCAGTGCGCGCTGCTGACCGACGCGGGCTTCCAGGCGCTCGCGCGGGTGAGTGGGAGTGGGAGTGGGCAGTGGGCCGCCTCACGGACGCCGCGCTCGCCGCGCTGGCCACCGTCGAGCTGGCGCAGTGCGCGCTGCTGACCGACGCGGGCTTCCAGGCGCTCGCGCGGGTGAGTGGGAGTGGGAGTGGGCAGTGGGCCGCCTCACGGACGCCGCGCTCGCCGCGCTGGCCACCGTCGAGCTGGCGCAGTGCGCGCTGCTGACCGACGCGGGCTTCCAGGCGCTCGCGCGGGTGAGTGGGAGTGGGAGTGGGCAGTGGGCCGCCTCACGGACGCCGCGCTCGCCGCGCTGGCCACCGTCGAGCTGGCGCAGTGCGCGCTGCTGACCGACGCGGGCTTCCAGGCGCTCGCGCGGGTGAGTGGGAGTGGGAGTGGGCAGTGGGCCGCCTCACGGACGCCGCGCTCGCCGCGCTGGCCACCGTCGAGCTGGCGCAGTGCGCGCTGCTGACCGACGCGGGCTTCCAGGCGCTCGCGCGGGTGAGTGGGAGTGGGAGTGGGCAGTGGGCCGCCTCACGGACGCCGCGCTCGCCGCGCTGGCCGCGCACTGCCCCGCGCTGGCCACCGTCGAGCTGGCGCAGTGCGCGCTGCTGACCGACGCGGGCTTCCAGGCGCTCGCGCGGGTGAGTGGGAGTGGGAGTGGGCAGTGGGCCGCCTCACGGACGCCGCGCTCGCCGCGCTGGCCACCGTCGAGCTGGCGCAGTGCGCGCTGCTGACCGACGCGGGCTTCCAGGCGCTCGCGCGGGTGAGTGGGAGTGGGCAGTGGGCTGGCTGCTCCTATGGCACTGTGGACTATCCCTTCACATGACATAGAACAGAATACTAGTTAAATGGTCCATACAGATGTTTGCACTGAAAAATCTTACGTGGTCTGCAGAACAGGTCCTCCGTGGAGCGCCCTAACACACCCTGAGTGTTTTATTGCAGTATTCTGGTCCGCAGTCATGTCAAATCATTTAAGCTTCACGTCAAATGTTTCAAGAGTTTTGCAAAACTAACCGTGGCCGTGTGTGTCGGTTAACTAAAGCAACACCAATATAATCGATCCTACTGCCTCTCTACTCCTCCATCTCATGTTCAATATTGTGATAACCGTTCGTTTGTTCCCAGAGTTGCAGAATGTTGGAGCGCATGGACCTCGAGGAGTGTGTCCTGATAACGGACGCGACGCTCGTGCACCTGGCGATGGGCTGCCCGCGGCTGGAGAAATTGGTGAGACTTGCTTCTACCGACCTTGGAACAAATATCATATTTTGTCATATTTCTAGCATAATGAATTTTTAATACAAATGAAACGTCGGCGTCGTCTTACCCTTTTAACCCTTTTTTATATGTAACATTATGTGGCAGTTAAGCCATATTGCTGCAGTCACCAACCCGTCTGCCCAGCGTGGTGACTATAGACAAAACACGTGAAGTTCATTTCGTTTTTGTCGCACTCATTGAAAACATATTAGAAAAATAGTTTTAAACTTCCTTAAACATAAGTTTATTACCGAAATATAGGTATTTTCGTAAATTGTAAATGTGTACCCACATTATGGAAGAGGTTTTCAAAATCTTTCGTCATGCCCATTGCAGACGCTGTCCCACTGCGAGCTGATCACGGACTACGGCATCAAGCAGCTGTCGCTGTCGCCGTGCGCCGCCGAGCACCTCACCGTACTCGGTGAGAGAAGCGTCTTATTGTGAGGAAAGACTTGCAATAATTGGTTACTAACAAAACATCTCCTCGGACACATAGGCCACTCGAGTGGAAGAGAGATAGGTGCGGCGCAAGCTACTGTACTATCACTGAGAGTAATGGGACAATGACCGTAACACTATGAGTCATCCTTTTTCTTGCATGCCGCCGGCGTTCATCGACTTATTAGACGCTGTCACGTCAGAAATTAACATAAACCACATTCGAACTAATTGAACGAATGTCGAATTGATGACGGGTTGGTGCAACTGGTTATTGTTCTAGCGGTCGTGGGTTCGATCTCCGCACATGACAAATATTTTTATATCTTTACTAATATTATAAAGCTGAAGAGTTAGTTTGTTTGAAAGCGGTAATCTTAGGAACTACTGGTTCGATTTCAAAAATTATTTCAGTGTGAGATAGCCCATTTATCGAGGAAGGCTATAGGCTATATATCATCAGGCTAATACCAATAGGAGCGGATTCCACGCGGACGAAGTCGCGCGCAGAAGCTAGTTGTATCATATAGAAATGTTTGTCGTGGCCTGGGCGTTTGTGCTTGTGTATTGTGTGTCCTCTGTATAATCGTACCGGGGGCCGCTGAGTGTGAAGCGTATATTCGAGTAGTATATTGTGCCCCAGGCCTGGACAACTGCCCGCTGGTGACGGACGGCGCGCTGGAGCACCTGGCCTCCTGCACCAACCTGCAGCTCATCGAGCTCTACGACTGCCAGATGGTCACCAGGAACGCGATCCGCAAGCTCAGGGTGAGCCGGGGCTGGGGCTTGTGTGGCTGACTAGTTGAAAACTACGGCCTTATTTACGGAGACGGGGGGTGTTGCGCGTCGTTTGTGGCGTGGCGTCGCGCGTGTGTCAAAATGTATGAAAATGCACGCGTGTAAAATCGCTTCTCCGTAAACGCACTCATCCAAGGCCCTACATTTGAATTTAGTGCGTTCCGCGCGACGCCCCGCGTCTTTGTAAATCAGGCCCACGGTGGTGCCTGTACCGGACGAAGTAAGCGGTATCATAAAAACAAAAACCTCGCCGTTTCATCTGTAAAAATTTTACCCTCATGCGCCTAAAGAAGTTTCACTGCAAAAGAAAGGTTGTGTCCGTTTCGTTGTGACGGAAAAAAGTGGATATTTTATGACGATTCTGAGAAGAAAAAAGAGTGTGTTAAGCAATTCAAGTAAAATATTTTTCAAAATGGAATTTGAAAATTAGCTGAAAGAGGGTAAAATAGTAGTTTTCGTTGGACTTTGATTTATCAGTTTATTTACGTTGTTTTTAAATAAATACATTCTTACACCCAAAAAACGGCCCGAATTAATTTGTACACCGAATATATGTATTTATTCAAAATAAAAAATGTAGCTATATCAGTCGGCTGTTACCTATAATGCATGCCTACCTGCCATACCTATAGGCATGTTATGACCGTGTGTATGTTAATTTATCTATACTAATATAATAAAACTGAAGAGTTTGTTTGTTTGATTGTTTGTTTGTTTGAACGCGCTAATCTCAGGATCTACTGGTCCGATTTGAAAAATTCTTTCAGTGTTAGATAGCCCATTTATCGAGGAAGGCTATAGGCTATATATCATCACGCTAAGACCAATAGGAGCGGGGTCCAAGCCGACGAAGTCGCGCGCAGAAGCTAGTTAGTTTATAAGAATAATTATACTTATCTGTATGTGTGACAGAACCACCTCCCCAACATCCGCGTGCACGCGTACTTCGCGCCCGTCACGCCGCCCGTCGCCGGCGGCGGCGCGCGCCCGCGCTACTGCCGCTGCTGCAACATCATATGAGAGCCCACGGTAGCCCACAGTGCCCACGGTAGCCCACAGCGTGCCCACGGTGCCCACTGTGGGCCATACGGCGCGTGTAGCAGACTGTTTGCTCTTAGCTACGAGATACTGAACTGTGTCGGCCTCGGGGACTTTAGGTCGAGTGTGATAACGACCTTCTAATCTAGGTTCTAAATTCATATGCCGTACGGTATGGGGCAGATCGGACCCAATCGGAAGAGATGGGGCAGATTCGACTTGTTCGTTTAAAGCGAGGTGAATGAGTGAAGTAAAACAATGAAAAAAATACTTGAACTTATATAACAATACATTTCAATGTGAAATTTTGTCGAAAAAGGGGGGCATATCGTCCCTACAGATGAGGTGAAATGACTGCGGCGCTCGATTTATTCATAAATTAAGGTTATTTTTTTATTTTCTCGCCACTCTTTCAACGCTATACCATCCCTAGTAATAGTAAATATGTATAACTCGAGCCTTCGTCATTTACAATGTGATATAAATATGCGTTATTTATTTCGACTAAAGTGTTCAATAAACAGCAGATTAATTGTGAACACGAATTCAAATGTCTTCACTCAGTTGACACTAAATATTGAAATATAAACGAATCAATAACAAATAAATTAAACTTATCTGACATGTTGTTTATAAGGATGTCTTTCGACGTAACAGCTGCGATGCTTTAATATAGATATTAGTGAGGTCTAGGGCTTAAGTGACAATATCGTTGTGAGGACAGCACCTCGACATACACCTGTATACAAGCGAATGGCGTTAAAGGGCCCTGTAAACGATCAAATAATTTGTCATATTTGTTTGTCAAACTTCATGTTTTCATATAACAAACACATCAAACAAGCTCGCACACGATCAAATAATTTGACAAACACGTAATATTGACAAATTATTTGATCGTTTACGAGGCCCTTTACACAAAACATTGGTCAAACCAGCAGGAGTTTAGTTGTAAAGTAATTTTTTTTGACGTGACAACGTCTAATAAATCGATGAACGCCGGCTGCATGCACGAAAAAGGATGACTCATTGTAGCGTTATGCTCATTGTACGCTTGCGCCGCATCTATCTCTCTTCCACTCGATTGGCCTATGCGTCTGAGGAGATGTTTTGTCATGACGTTGTCACGTTAAACTATCATCCGCTGCTAAAAATATTAGCTGTATAATTAGTAAGAAAATTGTGTTTCCACTATTGACGATATATTTTAAAAATTAATATTTTAAAATTAAAAATATTTCGATGTTTTCAATAAGTATTAATTATGTTATAAATATGTGAATGATTATTTTATTTGTAGTTGTTTGACAAACTACTTATTATATTGTCATAGCAGCTTTAATAATCTCCAATCCTCTTCATAGCATTAACAGTCTTTCCAACAAAAATTTAAACTAGAAAATTCTGTTTTTATATCATGTATAATTGTGATATTTTTGTATAATTGTAAATGTCAAGGTGCTGTCAGTATCACGGAATAATGTAAAGATATAGCTACATATACAAGGTGAAGTAGATAATTTCTCGGGACGTAATCGTATAGAAACTATGACCTTAACTCCAATTGTACATTATGTAAACAATATTTTTTTTTACTTTTGAAATAATTACTAGTACCTGGGTGACCGAGCCTAGCTCGGTATTTTTATTTTATTTTTTATTTTTTTTTCTCGGTATTTTTATATTTTAATTTTATTTAAATAATAAATCACGAGTGAAATTAAAAAAAAAAAGAAAAAAAAATTAATCTGGAGACTGAGATTTGAACCCGGGTCAACACGATTCGACACCCGCCGATTTCCTAATTAAGCTATTACAGCTATGTTGACAACGGTGAAATTAAGCTTCGTATTCTAATGATATTTTTTCATTCCCTAAAAACAGGGATAAAACGACATTTTCTAAAAATGAATCCTAGCTAGATCAATTTATCACCCCCGAAATCCCCTGCATACTAAATTTCACGAAAATCGTTGGAGCCGATTCCGAGATTCAGAAATATATATATATACAAGAATTGCTCGTTTAATAGTATAAGATTTGAATCTCGTTCTTTTAGGAGTATAAATAACGAAATTTACACTAAATTATTAAAAGGAAAGTGTAAGAAAATACTTCGTTTACTTTCCATTACTTTTCATATGAAAGCTATAAATTAGTAGAAGTGGATATGGTATCCTTAAATGTTAAGAGACTTAGTAGCTTGGTACTAATTTTCCGTGTTAAGTAAAGGCTCCCTGATTGAGCTGCTGGTTAGACGAAGTTTAATTGCATTCAATATCTTCTTGTGTATCTCTTACGTACAATTTGGTTTGGATCTTATTAATATGTTTGTCATATCAAAGTTCAACGGCGGCGTGTACAAAATATAACAGAATACTTTAACACTACTATCAATCGCTTTCTTATTTTACTTGAAAAGTTATTAGTCTTCCAGTTATACATGTATGAAGTAAATTCAAACCTTTGTTGGTTTTTCAATGAATATAATTGAAATGGTATTAATATCATTATTTTGATCTGTATTTAAAATGTTGTTTGCAAAATATATAATTGGAGTAGTCAAGTTAGTTACTAGATTAGTGAAATTGTTTTAATTTTTTAAGCATTTTAACTGTAATGTTACGCTTTACTAACAGTTCAATTGTTACTAATTTAATTTAAAAGACTTTGGAGCTGGACGTATGCTGACACACTAAATGCTGATGTCGTGTCATGTCATGTCATGACATCAGTATTTAGTTACTATACAAGTTATAAATAATTATACAATCTATAAAAAATTATACAATGTATAAATGAAGTGATCTGTACCCTACTATACTCTTTATTGTCCATTTACAAAGGGTCTAAGCATATGTTCAGTTTTATCATTCGATTAAAACATTAATTTAAAAACCAATCACAATAAGTACACGCGTGCTACGCTAGTAAATATATATATTATATTTTATGTAAAATGAGAAATTTTAAAAAGTCATCGTATATACAAAAGTACATAAGTATTTTCTGATTTTTTTAAACTTATATTATAAGTAGGTTTAATTTTTTTCGCTTTTTTCAGCCCGTGATATAATATGATATATTTTAATGCCATAATTATGTATAAGTTACTGAGTCGAGTGAGGTTTCTTAATAAGTCTTTAAAAACCTTTATTTAATAATTGACATTAATGTTGATATTTGAGTTACAATTACTGTAATGTCATATCATGACAATGTCAATTATGTCATAATATTGTCATGTCCTGTTCTGTATGTGTCATACCGATCAATCTCATTGGTGTCTTCTACATTAGTTTGACGAAATGATTCGTACAATGATTCGAAAAATAACTATTTTTATTAAAGTAGGAGGTACTGCGCAAGATCATTGATTTGCAAAATTATTTTTGACATTAGGAGTTATTTATTAAATGTCAAGAATATTATCATAACTCTTATACTATTAATAAACCTCTTCTCGACCCGTCCTCGTGTATTTATAAAAGCTGAGAATAATTTATATGTCTAAAAGAACATATTTTTTTATTAAAAATAAGGTTTTATATAATTTTCGTCGGACAATAACAGTCGTGGGGAGGCGACAGTGTCGCGAGGTTGTCGATGTGATGATGATTTTTATTTACAATTTTAATTTGGTACACTGTTAATTATATATATGTAATATGAAGTTTAATGAAACAACAGTTTTTAGTTGTTGCTCTGAAAAATGAGAATAAATTTTTTTTCTCTATGTTAGAATGATTATGGGGTTTAGACATCAATTTTGAAAAAATATTTATAGTAATTTTATAATGTGACGCGGGTGAGATGACATGACGGTGTCGTTAGCAAAATATTTAATTCCACACAAAAGAGAATATTTTTTTATATTTAATTTTATAGTCCTAAATAAATGTTAAAACTTAAAATAGATATTTAGTAGTGACCTCACTGCTTTTTCTACTTTATAAAATTGTTTGTTTGCTTTATTATAATTCTTTTACTTTATTATATACACGAGTAAATAAAATTTTATTGCTGTCTAGACTCCACAGATGTGATGATAACTTGTAAATTCGTCGCTGACACGAATATGTTCGTGTGATATTTATAATTGATGTAATTGTGTGTTATATATATAATATTATACATATTATTTACAAGACTTGCATTAAATAAATGCATATTTTTATTATTATTTTTTTGTTTCTTTTTTTTCCTTTCTATATATATTTTCCTTTGATTTCTTTTAATGTTTTTTTTTGCTTTTTTATATTTTTAATACAGTGATTTTAATTAAATTTGTATTATAATAGGTTATTTTGTTTCTATCTATATTATATTTTTTATGAGAAATAAATTCTTTAAACCTATCAAAATTTGCACATGTAGTAACAATCGGCTGAAATCTCCTGCTGCTTATGTATCTTACCAAAAGTATCTAAAATAACTTAATAAAATGTACAATTAGAAGGGTGCGTCACCAGATATCGCTCCAGAATAAAAAATAAAATTATTAATTGTTGCGCTCATCCCTGTGTAAAACAAATATAAATGTACTCCAGTATTCCTCAAATATGACGAATACTCGAGTCCTCTTATATTATCTCTCCTCTTATATCATAATTATATTTATCTATAGTCTGATTACATATATTTCACTCTATATCTTCTTCTATATATTAATACGTGAAGCAAAAACTTTGTATCCCTTTTTGGGAAAATAGCGCGGGCGGAGGAATATGAAATTTCGCACACTTATAGTTTATATACAGGAGTGCAGTGCTAATATTTTTTTTAAATTAGACATAAAATATCATTAAATCGTATATTATACTCTTTTGTTTATTGTTATAGAAGTATAGTCTTTGACAACAGAACCTTAATAATGTTCAAACTTATAATTTAAATTAATTATGGTCGAATATCGACCACCGGGCGACCGCTAGTTTATAATAATTAGAATAGAATTCTTTTATCTGTGATGTGAAGTCAACACAGATTGTGTTGATTGCTTTATATCTGCAAATGGACATTTTAAATGTTCTTTACATAATGGTTTCCTTATATAAAAAAAGTTCGTGCGTACAAAGTACACATGTCAGAAGTGAAACATCTTTGGAATACTAATCTTTAAGTCTCGTTTATATTTATACAAATCTAAAGCTTTAGATTTCCGTTCCAGCGCCATCTAGTTAGTTTACAATGTAATATTATCGATATTAATGTAACAACCTTTGTAGTTTCTATAGTAAACGCTAGGTGGCTCTGTTGTTCGACAAAAACGTTGCCGTTTCATCAAAACGTTGCACGTTTCATCCGTAAAAATGTTACCCTCATGCGCTTAAAGAAGTTTCACTTCAATAAGTCAACTGCCTTTTTCAATTCCATTGTTCTGATGAATAATAGTATTGTTTTTGTTTATTAGTATTCGTATATATTTTTCAGTGTTTCCATTCCAACAATTTGACGGGAGCTGTAAAGTTTCACACAAAGTTATGCATATTTTTTATTTTATTTAAATAAACATCCACGGGCTCAAAATGCCCATACCTTTTGTTAAACATGCATGCATTATTATCATTACCACAGGCGATTTTACATTAAAACTACAGATCGACAGTCCTGTGACTGCGTAGTAAAACTAGGACGTGGTCCGACGCTGACGGTTTTTTTCGCAAAAAAGGCTTACTAGTCTAAGAAAAAGATTAATACCATATCAAATGGTAAATAAACGAATAAAATAACGTCATCTTATTATCCGATAGATGGTGCACAAAAACGTAACGAGGTCATTCGTTCAGTAGATTTTACTCCTCACATTTTTTTCATGCCAGGGGCCTTATATGAAAATCGATTCTTAAGGAGTAAACTCAAAAATATTTTAAACAGTTGTTTTGAAAAATTTAGCATCTGTATTTATATTGAAATAATTATGTACTTCTATCTCCTACATAAACACTTGCATTATATTTCCTGCCTTATAATAATTGTGAGTATGTTCAACATATTTACTTATTTACTCGTATATTTTGTCTATAAAGGTATTATTATGCATTTATATGCGTATGTATTCATGTAAATATATAACTAGACGATGGAATCCGACAATTGTTACTTTTAATTACTGTTCAACTTGTTTCAAGTATCAAAACTACCGACGTCATACATAATATTATATTTATACAGTGACAGACGAATAAAAATGCTTTTTCAGTTGCCTTCGTCCAAACTATGGAGGGTAGAGGGGAGGAGAATAATCTTTATAGATCAGAAAGTGTCCGTCGAAATGCAATAAATCAGGGTGGCGCCACATAAGCATCATACTTTTATGATATTAGCGCCATTTAAGTTGAATTTTGAACTATAATTGCTACATTCATACCATACCCTTTGTCTACACCATCAGCAGCGCTTTTGACACTTTTTCAAC
Organism: Melitaea athalia; assembly: GCA_905220545.2. Taxonomy (NCBI): domain Eukaryota; kingdom Metazoa; phylum Arthropoda; class Insecta; order Lepidoptera; family Nymphalidae; genus Melitaea; species Melitaea athalia. Next base: position 176,131 of record HG992205.1, on the reverse strand, counting down.
TTTTCTCCCAAATCAGATTATACTCCTCCCTTCTACACTGCATAGTCCAAATTAGTGTTGTAAGTACCACGTCGCGTGTTCATTGTTCACTAGTACTCTTTAACTAATTGTAATATTTATAATATTGTATAATGTATTATTATCTGTAGATACCAATGCGATTGGTTACCATGTGTACACGGGAAGTCACTGAAGATTAAAAACTTAACTATTATTTTGAGTTATATTCTATGAAAGTAAGCTGTTGACGTAACTCGCGGAGTGTAGGGGTAAGGAATAAGTCTACGTATGAAGACGCTAAAAATTATGAAATTAGAAGATTTCCCCCCACGCACGAATGCATTTTAAATAAACTTGTCTATCGATTTATTTTTGTCTAACCGCTGTAGTTTTTGTCAACACTGTAATATAATTAAGTGTATTATTTTTTCATAACATCCAGTAGGGAAAATAAATGTTCGTATATTCATGAAAATATAAACATTTTAATTTTTGGTAACTTTACGACGTCTCCAGTGATTTCCTAAATATAAATGATAAGTTCTGAAATACAAATCAGCATTACTGACCAGCGACGTTTGAAAGACGAACATAAACATTTATTGAAAAGTTCCTTTAAGATTCATATTGTACTTATTTGATCAATTTAAAATTCATTACAGGCACTCTGGCAAATGGCAAAGTTTTGATTACAGACAATAAGCCATCAAAACAAGACCCATTATGTTAAAAAAAACTTATCACAATATTTAAAACTTCTCAAGGCCGCTAGTAGAATAATGATTTTACGATTTTATTCCGTCGTATACATTAGGCCTATTAATATATACTTTAGTCTGAATGTACCGTTGTGGTGTAAACGAACAAACACCAGTAAATGCGTCTTTCAGTGTTAGTCACTGGCCAGTTCGCTAGATTATGTTTCAGTACTTAAAAACTATTTATTTTTACTTAAATATCCTCAACCCAATTAAATTACAGTTAAAAAGGCTGAAAGCCGATAGATGTCGCTAGTGCGAACTTAACCGATAGTGTAAGATTCTGTATGGTGTCACCTCTCCTATCGGGGCTCTATGTATGTGTATATTATTATATAAAATGATTATAAAGTGTAATTAAAATGTTATAATTAATAATAATAATAAAAATAGTCAAATATTTTCATGTATTACATACAACATTAAACACATTATTGTATGTGAAGCTTTGTTTTATTTTATACATCAAAAAGTTTTACTCGGTTTGTTACAAGACTGCAGAAATTGAATCAAATCAAATACAGCGGTCACAGCACTGGATTGCGAGCGGTTGCGGGTTCGATCCCCGCACACGACAGCATTTGTATTGGCCATACAGATGTTTGCCGTGGTCTGGGTGTTTGTGCAGTCCTTGTGGGTCTCCCCACTGTGCCTCGGAGACCACGTTAAGCCGTCGGTCCTGCTTGTTATCATGTACACCTGATAGCGATCGTTACCCATAGTAGGGAATATATCCGCCAACCCGCATTGGAGCAGCGTGGTGGACTAAGCTCCGATCCTTCTCCTACATGGGGAAGAGGCCTATGCCCAACAGTGGGATATTACAGGCTGAATCGTGATCGTAAATCGTGAAATAAAAAATGACTATTCAAATAGGCTTCAAAGGCACTTTCGAATTAACGATCATATTTAACCGACTTCCAAAATAGTAGGAGGTTCTCAATAATTCGATTGTATTTTTTATTTAATGTATGTTACCACAGAACTTTTGACGGGAGGACCTATTTCGATGGTTTTCTCAGCTTCGATCCCCGCACATGGCATACATACATTTGTCACCCATACAGGTGTTTGACGTAGTTGGACGTATGCGCTTGTGTATTGTGCGTTCCCGGACCCCTCACACAGGAGTAAAAACTAGTGGGAGCCGTTGAATATGATTTTTTACAAATCGTACTTTAAATTTACACATTATATAAAAAACCTATTATAAAAACAAGGATTCATTCTACTTCGGCCGCGCTGCTCCACTGCGGATTATGAGGATCTTGTCTCAAAATATCTACAAAGATATGTGGGTTACCGTAGTCAAGTTTAAAACTGGGGGTGCTCGCTTTAACTGGAATTTTACAACTTTCAGATTTGCTATATCCACTGAGGTTAGGTAGGTACCTATTAGTGGAACTAGTGCTTCGTTTCGCCGTACATGGCCCAGGAGCCAGTGACAGGTTGACATGACCAATTTCCTGGCTAGCTGGCTGCTTGAACATGTAAAAAAGTTTTTTCAATGATTTCCTCTCAACTAAAAATTTGCTCGTTAGCTTCGAAGCTGACGTATAATCCACCATGTTATGGTCAGCTGACGTTATTTTTCCTTCAAGATATTAGGTAAACTATAATCTGACAAATTTTAAGGTGGGAGGAAATGACAAAAAAAAATTTCTCGATGTTTGGGAGGCTGCCACTGCCCACCCCATCCACGGAGTCGCAGCTGACAAAGACGAAAATTCATAAAAAAAATCCCTTACTCATGTTACGAAGTTTCGATTGGGAGGAAATGATTGACCGAATTTGTACCTGGCTCCCGAGCTAACAGTGTACCTACCATGTGAGTTAACTCAGTAGATCGTGGTATACCACTTTTCAATAGTTATCAAGAACAGGAAAGGCAGGAGGTGTTTATATTTTAAGACACATCTGTAGGATAAGGGCGAGGTTTGTAAATAAAACATACAGTAACAATATCTATAAACATGGCACTTTAATAATTGAAACAAAACGTTGAGTTGCAATCATCGCCTCGACGGGTGAACTATTAAGATGAATACACTTTCATTTATGTACATATTTGTTACAACCGTTTTAATTCATAATCTAAACACTTGCTGTCGTTGTCCGCCATTTTGAAATTTAAATGTCAAAAAACTTATCAAGCATGTCGCAGAAGTAATGAAGGAAATATTGTACTTATTTATCTCTAGAACAAATAATTTGTCGTATTTATATGAATCTTGAAGCGATAGGTTAGATCTTAGGGAATATTTTGTTTTAAAATTACTTTAGTTTTTTGCAAATGACAATGACTTTTGTTGCTGACAATATGGCAACACCCTAATATCAAGGGTTAGGAAACAATTTTAAAAATCTTTTTTTTATGTCATTTTAATCTTTCACCTGCCGAGGCCGCGGCGGAAGCTGTGAAGTCTGGAGTTATAAGAAATAACACTGCACTGATTTTTTATTGTCAGCAATGTAGCTTGATTTAATCTTCTGTGTGCCTGAATATTTATTTACATTTGATATTGAATGAAAAGGAATTAACCACATTTTGTCACTGCACCGCTTTGAATCACGAAGTTATTACAAATAATACTTTATTCGGTATTGCCAAGTGCACTTAATTTTTTCACACTACAGTAAAACAAAATAAATAAAATATTAACAATTTTATTATTACAAATAAAATATAATATTTGTATTTTTTTTATAATTTAACATTTTTAAAATTTTTCGCAACTAAATCATAATAAGAAATTTCAAAAGATTGAAAGAAGTGTTATTAGGAAAGTGTCTTACAGATTTTTATTTTTAAAAATGTATTTTACTTCAACTAAGTATTTAACAACACATTTATTAAGTTAAATCTTTACATGAAAACATGTTAAAACAAGTAAAATATACTTTAAAATAAATAACATGTAAAATAAAATACGCTAACTTATAATTAAATAACAATTAAAATAAATCATGTTAGTAACATAAAATTTACACAATTTTTACTTAACATATACATTTGTCTCTTTTCCGCACGTAATTATGATATATATCTGTCCCGCTTATACACCAGGGGCCCATTTAACAAGTTATGGATCGCGTTATTTCACGGATGACAGTAAAAACTTTTTGATTCATTATTCTTTTTTAACATCGTATTCTGCAATATTGATGAGATATTTCTATTGGCATATCTTAATTTTAAAGTTGTAATGCGTGTTATTTGTAATTTGCTTGAAGGCAGGTGAAGTGACCCCGTATTGTGTGAGCGCAACCGCAATATGTTTATACGCGAGCGACAAAGACAAAAGATGAGAGGTCGGTGTACGAAATTCTCTCTCTTCAGCGACCGGACTTTAGTTTATTAATTGAGGAGAAACATGTCAAAGTCTATTCGTATCGTATTCCGTCAACTAGCGTCATTCACAACTGGTGGAGGCCCTGAGCAATACAGTTTATAACTATTAAGGTAACACAGCAAAGTATTGCTTTTGTAACACAAGTAACATTTACAACCAATTAATAAACTTTAAATTAAAAATATATTAAATAATGTTTTTTATACAATTACGACATACATTTCTTTTTAATTTATTACATTGTGTGAAATAAAATACTAAATGTTAAGATTCTGAAAGAGAGATCTCATACAGTACAGAAATAAAATTTCATAAATATGAATGCTCCACACATACGAACACAACTTCAAAGTATTAAACATGGAATAAAATATGAATTAATACGAGTATTTTTCTCATTTGGAACACAAGAGGAAGCCCTTCGTAGTGAAATCAATACAATACAATACAGGTCCCACATTGGGCGCCAACACTAAACAGTACTGTTCTTATATTTGTGTTATTCGCAACATTCGAGTCATTACTAATTAAACTTCTCACATGTACAGCGGATTAATTGTATGATACTTTTTATTTTAGTTAAACTAACAAACTAGAACTACACACTGGCTGACTCAGCGTACCGTCGTATTCCTTGCACGTGGATTAGTTTCTTTTTTTAATTTTCTCTCTCATAAACTTGTATTTGCAATAAGAAACACGATAAATGTCCAATTTTCAGTCGTTCGGAAGTATGCGCATACATAAATTATCAAAGAAAGATGTACAGAGAAATTCTTATTGCTAGGAGACCGATCACTTCCAAACAACTTTTGGGTATAGGACATGGCAAATGGCATGGTATGTTTCTTCGCAAACAAAAACAACACAATTAAAAAGAGAACTTCATCATAGGTCGAAGTTAATTAAATTCGCATTAGTAGTGATCATTCGAAAACTGCTCGTCAGATCTTATTTAAATTTAAATGGGACCACACGACAAACACCAGCTTTCGATTACAAAACAAATCATCAAAATCGGTACACCCAATAACAAGTTATGAGACACGTAATAAAAAACAGTCGATTTGAGATCCTCCTTTTTTGGAAGTCGCTTATAATAAAATATATGTAGGATCATATACTAATCTGCTGTACATTGCGGGTAGTTGAACAGTAAGAATCACGAATGTTGGAACCACACGCCGCTTCTATTTGGGATGATTCAGTTCGGGAGCGACGTGTGTCACGTGAACAACTACAGACAGGTCACATTGTTTCCGAGGTAGGCGGTCAGGAATGTGCGGAGCTAGTTGTTATGTGCTAGTTTTATACTTTGAAACTTTTAATCAACATGTAGCTATATGTAGGGTTACTTTAAAAAAGATTAAGTAGTGAGTGGGATTGCGAATGGGATCGGTTTATGAATCTAGAACACACTGATCAATGTAACTTGATTGGTTTTAACAAAAAGTTGGATATTTGGTAGATGTTACTTATAAGTTGTCTTAGCTCAAGGATTTTTTTCCAAATAAAAGAAATTTGAGATAAAACCGGTGCTAGAGTATAGAAGCTTAAGAAGGATCTGAGAGGATGTAATTTCAGTTGTGTGAATTGAGAAAATTATATACGATAAAAACAAATCTCAAAAATATTAACGTTCTTGATAATAAAATTTTGTAGTAACAGCTAAACTAACAAAAATTTTATTAATAAAACGTAATATAGTCAAGTTTGATGTATGGCGTGTATTGAAATGTCTTTCACTATGATGATAGTTTCAAAGTATATTACTGTATTAGACATACCTACAACGTTGTTCGCACATCCCGGAACGTCAACATTACATTAGAGGTTGGTAACATGTACAACGGTTCCTCGAAGCGTCGGCGGGAGTGAGTCGGTGCAAGTTACATTCCGTTACAAGAAACAAACTCAATTACGTAAGAAGCATTAATTCACAAAAATCATCTAATCATAACTCAGACGTAGCCAAAGTAAGTACGCTACAAGTGATATAAACAAAATATACGTGAAACGTTTCAGAACTTCTTAGCAATACAGAGTTAAATTTTGTAGCTATCAAACATATGGCCATCGTCTCATCTCTTTTACTCTCTTTAAATCGGCATATGTGTGACAGAGACAGAACATAACTCACTCGGTATCTACAGTATAATGGAGTAGATCGAATGGACAAATCGTATTGGCTACGCATACCGTTATTGAGTCGTGATACATGCTTAACACTAGGTCGCCTAGATCTTAGGTCATTCGCGTGGCTCATGCCGGATGCGAAGGATATGTAATTCTAGCCTATTAAATTTAGAAACAGCTAGTCTATGCGTGATATGCAATCGCGAAGTGAAGAAGAAGTAGAAATTTTTGTTGAAATATATTTTTGTCAGAGTCTTTACCGAGTTCCATAGCGTTTCCATAGTCATTAAAAAACCTTACACCTAGTACTTATATCTTCGTTTAATTATCAAAAAACATATTTCAACGGTACATAGCATTCTTATACTAAATTAGTAAATTAAAGCAAATTAAAGTTAGTTTATTGTTAACAATGTTGGTTTAATACCTTATTATTAAAATAAATGTCAACACTAGCGCACTTGTATTGTATACCAACAATTACTCAGGAGTAACTTAACGGTTTTGTAAGAAAAGTTAAGTCACGGATATCAGTTTTTAATTATAGATAAGAGTTTTTTTTTTAATATTTCGAGTAACATAGTGCAGTAGTGTTTTAATTTTTTTTACAGTGACAGCTATTAGAAAAAAATTTAGCTGTCAAAATGTAGGTCTGCCAACTGTTAGAATCGAAACAAAAATAATTTTAATAATTTTATTTACTTGGTTATACCACTGTCTCGGTTATTTTATGTTGGCAAACCTGCTTACAAAGTGGAGGCAGCCCAACTACGGTGCAGTGTTCATGCTATATCTCCGTACATTCGTATGTAACTTAACATGCAATTACTTATATTTGGAAATGTCTTCGACGTGAACTAAACTTTATACTTGAGTATATTGTCGTAAATAAATATTGTACATTTATTGATTTCATACCAACTACGGCTAGCAATATCTGCTTACTCTAGACTCAGTTTTATTAATAGAAAATGCGTACGCCGAAACTCGTGTGGCGGTAGCGCAATACTTTAATTTTTGATTATAAAATAAATCATGTATTGTTATACTCGTAATCTCAATATCTAAATGTAGCTTAGAGATTTATAATTGCTATTGATAAACAAATTATGAAAAATCTGTTTCTCGTGAACGCGCGTTACGTCAAAGCGTAGAGCTTCAAAGATATCGATAAAAAATGTCGATAGAGACCGCGGAGCATCGTTCAGCCTAGATTTAAGATTACATTAGGAATTACGAAAACGAATACATTCAACCGCTTACTTTAAGAAGGAAGTTAATTACATATTAATTACAATTCACGTAATTTACAATATATTTTATATATCATAAAAAACGAAAGGAAACGCAAAACTTAACGATTACTATCTAATGTTATTAACAATTAAATTTATTTGGTGTTTACGTTCCTAAATTAATTTATAACTATAGTCATGAGGTCACGCGCCTCTAGCTCTAGCTGGTGGTCTAAACCTAGTTACGAGACGCGCAAGTCTGTCCGATCGATATAATAACCTTAACGTAGTTTGTTTGTACTTTCGTAGGTACAATGCGCTGAACCGAGCCTAATGATTCTGCTTCTCACTCGACTGGCGCTAGGAGGAGATGTATCCAGGACACACGTTGCAAAGGGTTGAAGAATTGATGTAAGAGAAAATAAAAGGAAATTAGAATGAATAGGTATTGGTGGTTTTTTCGTATTAGTTCTAGCAACCACTAGTAGGAGTCTAGATTAGGAGTCATTACAGAAGAAAAGATTTTAGTATACCTAATAAGTATATGAGAAGAAAACAAAAACAAAATAATAATAATGACGAAACCTTGTAAAAGCTATTCGTTTTTTTTAACTTATCATTTGAATTTTATATTGGAAATTACAAAATAAACTGTTATTGAAAATGCCTTGGACCATGACTAATACAACGTCAAATTTGAAACGTGACCGCGTTTTTAGAGAATATTTGATAGTATTATATTTATTTTATATAAAAATAAATGATACATGTCAACATGACTTGGTTTCATATCGCAAGAACACAGAAATGGAAGCAAGTTGTGAAGGCGGCAACTGCACCTGTGCCTCGTACAGATCTTCCAAGAGATATTACAATTGAATACATTTCCCCCGCGTCGTATAAACTCTACACCGAAATCTAATAAATCACGACATCATCACGTATTACAACGAAATTCATAATTACTATATCACCTTTGAAACTAATCTTGAGACCTAACCTACCTGTCGCCCGCGGTAGTACGTCCACTACCGCGCTACCTCGTCGCTTCGCTGTATTTATTAAATTCTACCTAACAGTGCGCCACGTCTATAGAGTGCGTCTATGAGCAAATTCAATTTGGTCTAAAGATTGGACCGGGAAGTCAGAAGCGTCGTCAAGTATCGTCGTCGATACAACAGTCACCTCGTGTGACAGCACTATGTACACGCTACGAGCGAGAAATATTCGTAGAATTAACTAAGATTTATTATTTATCGTACAATAGTTATAGTCGTCATTAATATTAGCGTAATATTGGAAAGTTAGATGAAAATAATTTAAGGGTTTAGTTTTCACATGATTGACATATGTTGTGTTTTTGTTACAATATTTATTTTCGCGTATTTTATTAAAAAACTATGGACTCATTCACATGATTATTTGTTTGACTCGAGGGACGTTCCTCGGTGTTGCCAAAACTTTGCTAATTTACATGTTCAAAACTGTTTCCTTTCAGAAAAAAATAGTTATTGCATTATAAATCCGTCCAGAATTTGAATCCGAACCAGAATCTCTTTCAGTCCACTCTATCAGTCTGTTCACCTTTAAGAAAACACTTTGGCCACACCGAGCACGCCCACATCGAGCAAATGAACTAGATGAACTAATGTATCAAATGGAATGTTACAAGAAAAGTTAGACAAACGCATCCTCTAACTCGAATACGGCTGTGAAAACTAAGCGCCTCGAGAACTACTAGCTACGGCTGGACGAAGAGAATCAAAGAGCGAGTGCTGCGTGTCTCCTACTTCACCTGCATGCACATGCCAGCAGAGCGAGCGTGAACGCCAGCGCGGCGGACAGGCGCGAGGCGGCGTTGCACATGTCCTCCTCGCAGAAACACATGTGACCGGTGCCCGTACTTTCCATCATGCACACGTGGTCCACCATGAACAGGTTGATCTGCAGCTGCGACGTGCACGTGCGACGGACCACCTCGTACGCTGCGGACAAACATACTCGGCGTGAGCTCCACAATAAACAGCAATTGTAATGTTGATATTGAACAATGTACGTAGTGTGTAGACAGTAACAAGCGAACACTCACGACTCTTGGAGTAGCGCACCATCTTGACGCAGCAGCCGTTGCAGGTCTGCAGCGGCGGCTGGTCGCGGGAGAGCGCCGTGTAGTTGAACTTATCTAACATGAACAATGTACGTAGTATGTAGACAGTAACAAGCGAACACTCACGACTCTTGGAGTAGCGCACCATCTTGACGCAGCAGCCGTTGCAGGTCTGCAGCGGCGGCTGGTCGCGGGAGAGCGCCGTGTAGTTGAACTTATCTAACATGAACAATGTACGTAGTATGTAGACAGTAACAAGCGAACACTCACGACTCTTGGAGTAGCGCACCATCTTGACGCAGCAGCCGTTGCAGGTCTGCAGCGGCGGCTGGTCGCGGGAGAGCGCCGTGTAGTTGAACTTATCTAACATGAACAATGTACGTAGTGTGTAGACAGTAACAAGCGCACACTCACGACTCTTGGAGTAGCGCACCATCTTGACGCAGCAGCCGTTGCAGGTCTGCAGCGGCGGCTGGTCGCGGGAGAGCGCCGTGTAGTTGAACTTATCTAACATGAACAATGTACGTAGTATGTAGACAGTAACAAGCGAACACTCACGACTCTTGGAGTAGCGCACCATCTTGACGCAGCAGCCGTTGCAGGTCTGCAGCGGCGGCTGGTCGCGGGAGAGCGCCGTGTAGTTGAACTTATCTAACATGAACAATGTACGTAGTGTGTAGACAGTAACAAGCGAACACTCACGACTCTTGGAGTAGCGCACCATCTTGACGCAGCAGCCGTTGCAGGTCTGCAGCGGCGGCTGGTCGCGGGAGAGCGCCGTGTAGTTGAACTTATCTAACATGAACAATGTACGTAGTATGTAGACAGTAACAAGCGAACACTCACGACTCTTGGAGTAGCGCACCATCTTGACGCAGCAGCCGTTGCAGGTCTGCAGCGGCGGCTGGTCGCGGGAGAGCGCCGTGTAGTTGAACTTATCTAACATGAACAATGTACGTAGTGTGTAGACAGTAACAAGCGCACACTCACGACTCTTGGAGTAGCGCACCATCTTGACGCAGCAGCCGTTGCAGGTCTGCAGCGGCGGCTGGTCGCGGGAGAGCGCCGTGTAGTTGAACTTATCTAACATGAACAATGTACGTAGTATGTAGACAGTAACAAGCGAACACTCACGACTCTTGGAGTAGCGCACCATCTTGACGCAGCAGCCGTTGCAGGTCTGCAGCGGCGGCTGGTCGCGGGAGAGCGCCGTGTAGTTGAACTTATCTAACATGAACAATGTACGTAGTATGTAGACAGTAACAAGCGAACACTCACGACTCTTGGAGTAGCGCACCATCTTGACGCAGCAGCCGTTGCAGGTCTGCAGCGGCGGCTGGTCGCGGGAGAGCGCCGTGTAGTTGAACTTATCTAACATGAACAATGTACGTAGTGTGTAGACAGTAACAAGCGCACACTCACGACTCTTGGAGTAGCGCACCATCTTGACGCAGCAGCCGTTGCAGGTCTGCAGCGGCGGCTGGTCGCGGGAGAGCGCCGTGTAGTTGAACTTATCTAACATGAACAATGTACGTAGTATGTAGACAGTAACAAGCGAACACTCACGACTCTTGGAGTAGCGCACCATCTTGACGCAGCAGCCGTTGCAGGTCTGCAGCGGCGGCTGGTCGCGGGAGAGCGCCGTGTAGTTGAACTTATCTAACATGAACAATGTACGTAGTATGTAGACAGTAACAAGCGAACACTCACGACTCTTGGAGTAGCGCACCATCTTGACGCAGCAGCCGTTGCAGGTCTGCAGCGGCGGCTGGTCGCGGGAGAGCGCCGTGTAGTTGAACTTATCTAACATGAACAATGTACGTAGTATGTAGACAGTAACAAGCGAACACTCACGACTCTTGGAGTAGCGCACCATCTTGACGCAGCAGCCGTTGCAGGTCTGCAGCGGCGGCTGGTCGCGGGAGAGCGCCGTGTAGTTGAACTTATCTAACATGAACAATGTACGTAGTATGTAGACAGTAACAAGCGAACACTCACGACTCTTGGAGTAGCGCACCATCTTGACGCAGCAGCCGTTGCAGGTCTGCAGCGGCGGCTGGTCGCGGGAGAGCGCCGTGTAGTTGAACTTATCTAACATGAACAATGTACGTAGTATGTAGACAGTAACAAGCGAACACTCACGACTCTTGGAGTAGCGCACCATCTTGACGCAGCAGCCGTTGCAGGTCTGCAGCGGCGGCTGGTCGCGGGGGAGCGCCGTGTATTTGAACTTATCTAACATGAACAATGTACGTAGTATGTAGACAGTAACAAGCGAACACTCACGACTCTTGGAGTAGCGCACCATCTTGACGCAGCAGCCGTTGCAGGTCTGCAGCGGCGGCTGGTCGCGGGGGAGCGCCGTGTAGTTGAACGGGTCCTTGCAGCGCGCGTCCGTCCAGCTGTCGCACTCGTAGCAGTAGATCGCGCGCGCTACACACACCCGAGGGTTACCTCGCCACTGCCCACTTGTGGGCTAGTGTGAATAGTTGTAGAACAATGGCGGTGTTAAGCGATTTATAATCACGTTGTTTTAATATGTTTAAGACCTTGTTACTTTTGTATTTTAAATAAAAATAAAAAAAGAACATATTAACAGTTAGTACATTTATATCGTCATAGAAACTACAAAACTGACATGTTGCAAATAAGTTCAAAGAACTTGAATTTAGTAGGTGACTAGCAAATGACTTATCGTGAAAATATCATAAATTTAAAATAATCGACAATAATGTTCATGGTTTGCTAGAGTTTTACTGTAGTACTAGATATTTGGTAAAATATTCGTCGTTAAAATAATGATTTTCCTTACATCAAATAATAATTAATTTTATCGATATCGTCTGTCGCTAGTTTGCATCTCTATTTCAAATGACACTTTAATTTCTGATTCGTCGTTGTTCTACAACAGTGTACGAGGAAACTGATGATCATTTAGTGAATTTAAAAAAAATGTATAGTGTTGACAGATTAAAATTTTATGTGTATCGTAATATTTTTAATATTTGTCTTTTTTACAGATAGCTCAGCATACTGGTCATTAGCATCATACAAAAAAATGACACCGAAATTTTAAATTTCATTCTATTCCTTAAACGGTTTTAACGATTACATCCTCTCCTCAATTTATGGCAGAGGACAGAAGCAGTTTTACTGTATAACTCTTGTTAATGTTTCTCATTTTAAAAGATGATAAAAGATTTGAACCCGTATCTCACTGTATAGTGTTTGATAGTGATACATCGGTGGTCGATCGCTAGCTTCGTAATGGTTGCATTTTATTACGTTACGACAAATTACTGTCGAAAGTTTACACCTTGAATTGACATCACGAGTTAACTATTATGTGTCGATTCAAAATCTCAATAAGTGACCAGTATGCTGTGTTATATGCATAAAACTCACGTTAAAGCATGTTTTGAATGGCAATCACAACTAGTAAAGCGTGTGATCCTGTCTTATCACCTGTTCTTCTATACTAAGGCCTCGTTCAAACAAGGTGCGTATTATATGAACATCAAAAGCATACTATGATACTATTAGCGTTTCGTATTGATGCTGGATTAAAGCCTTATATTTATAGTAATAGTATAGATTTAAATACGTGTATGGTGCAATGTGTGCGTGTATCTTGTATAGATGTTGTTGTGCTATATTAGATAGTATCTGCGTGTGCTTACCAAGAATTGAATTTATATGAAATTAATGTACCAGTAACGCCATCTATTAGCACGTTGCAACTAACAGTGCCAAAATAAAAGTTTAGTTCTGTACGAATCACATAGCCGGCGTTTCATTGTAGAAGTAATTGTGTTGGTAAATTAAAAATTAGTAAAGCACTAAATATCTACTTCAAAATATAGATTTTTTTTAAATTATAAGTGCAATAACCTCGTACAAAAAGTCAAAAACTTGACGCTCGAACGACTGCGGGTGCGTAACTGATCAAAATCAAATTAACATCAAAGCGACGTATTTATAAGAACACGCACACATGCAGCTACACCATAGATGTATTAGTTACGACACACATAAACAAACACCGATAGAACTCTGTATCAGTTTGCTATTGTAAGAAGCTTAATCTAGAGCAGCGTACAAGCCTTGTTGGAGCGAAAGCTTTTAAGCGCCATTTACAAAGTTTCAAAATTAAGGTATTTTAAGTTAACATTGATCTAACAGATTCATACCATAGTTTTGTTGAATATTCGATCTTGGATGATTAATATATGGTTCTAATATAGAAGAAATATTTATTACAGCGAAACAACTTTTTCGGATTTTATCGTGGTTCATTAAGTTTTTTAGATGCCTGACGTTTCGGATATTTTACAGTTTACAGCAACTATGGTCACGGGAGGACTGAACTTAATAAACCGCGATAAAATCGGAAAAAATTTGTTTCATTGTAATTAGTGAAATTCGCGTAAGCATTATAAAGAAAATCTTTATTTTTAACCGAATCCGACTAAAAAGGAGCTCTAAATTAAATTTATTTGTTTGTGTTACTTTTAACTGGGTATATCGATTTTGGTGATCCGTGTTTATTTTGTTTGTGGATAAGCATAATTAGTTATTAAAAATTCTTTTACGAGGAGGAAAATAATATATCACTGAGGAACGAAACCGCACGTAGAAAGTTAGTATGCCCTTGTGAAAATAATTTTCTGGAAAACTCTTAAAAAGTCTTCAAAACTCTGCATAAGACTTTTCATAGAAAACACTATTTTTAGAAGAATAAGTCGGAATAAGTATTAAGTGTTTGAAGATGTAAAACTCTGAAAAAGTCAACTAATTCTCAATTATTTTAAAGTCCGAAATTTCGAAGATTTTGTCCACCAGGGTGTCGCAGTACCGTTAACAACCTGTAACAGATTGTAAGAGTCGTCAAATTGTAGTTGATCTCAAATGAGTTAACCACCTTCTCCTACATGGAGAAAGAGACCTATGCCCAGCAGTGGGATGTTAAGCGCTGAATCCGAATACGAAGCGAGCTAACCATAAAAAATTAAGATTAGAATATCCCTATGTATAAGTTTTTAAGATTTCATGGACCAAACATTATGATTTGTATGTAAAACGGGATATTTACCAAGTTTGTTTGTTGGTCGCAATATTTCGAGCAACTTTGGCCACGGTCACTGGAGTACTTACTTGTCAAAGAAATCTAAATAAATGAATTTGGGATTATGAGCGTGAAACCGCGAGGTGATAAGACTTCCGGAATCATAACCCACATTTGTATATGTATGTATGTTTTGGGAGTGCAAGAGGGGCAGGGTGTGAAGTCCCTCATCCACCACCGAAAAGGGAGGATCCTCCAACCAGACGGGAGTCGTGTCTGATGCGGTTTTCTTTAGTAAATAGAGTGTTTCTAGAGGAAGGTTTATATGTATGATATGCATTGAGAATATAGTAGAGGAACACCGATAGTTTTTGCACCCGTGCGAAGCCGGGGGCGGGTCGCTAGTTAATATAATTTGAATCAAGTATGTCTATGATATATTTTATAAATAGTAAAAGAATTACAACAGCAATGAAAAACTGTGCCTGCCTTATTTAAGCACGGTAGAACTTCGTCCGTCCGTAGCTACACGTAGGTAAGTAGCAGTTAATCACGGCTCGGCCTTTTGTGCCAGATTTCTTTCAAGATTCGCAGCGGGCGAGACCTAGGTGACCTAGTCACGCGAGCGGGTGTACCTACAGTTATTATTCCTACTTATTTATGGAACAGTTATTTAAATATATTACAGGGCATGTTTCTTTAACGACGGTAAGTTAGTGTAAATTGTTTCTATGGTATGACCTCAGGTAATATAAACCGGACGCTTTTCCTTCTAGAAAGTACGATTTTAAGCTTTCATTTACGAACATATTGTGGGCGTCATGGACACGTATGCACAAAATTCAATGACATAAATTGATCGTCCAAAAGAAAAGCATCGTTATTTTAATCGTTAATACCTCATTATTCATATAAATCATAAAAAAATTGTCTGTCTATGTGAGCTAATAATAATATGCGTAAACTTTGCATCCAGCGGTTAATATTCTTAAATCGTCAATTTAGAACAGGTTTCAACAGGATTAGAATTGTGGGCTCTGCTGAGATCCGTCAAAAAGCTTAACAGTTATTCTTTCAAAACAATATTAGGTAGGTATATATTTTTGTGGCGGTCACCAACCCGCCTGCCCAGCGTGGTGACTATGGGCAAAACACATGAGTTCGCGTCGTAATGTCGGGCGCGAACTTGTGGAGGCCTATGTCCAACAGTGGACTGTGATAGGCTGTAGTGGGAGTGGGATATATTTTTGCATATCTCTGCAATTTTATCTATACGTAACTTCCGGTCTCGTAGAATTATCTGATTAAAATAAACCTAAATATATTTGTCTGGATGGAGACAAACGAAGTTGTCTATATTTATATGCCAATTTCATAGCAAATGTATATATCTACAAGTTTGTTCGTAAAAGATATAATATTTCCAAACGTTATTGGCTTCAATCTCGTGTGTAATACCAATTACGATAAATAATAAAGTAAACAAAACAAATTACATTAAATATTGTTAGTTTTAAATCGGCGCTACTTAACTTCAAAACAAACTCAATAATAGGCTTTAGTGATGTAACACGTCATCGTGAGCCCATTATGTCGATAAGCCGCAAGTGTCAAACTGTTCTCGACGCGAGTGGCTCTCGCGGTCGACCGCTCGCCGATACTCGTATAGTAAATACAAGAATGGGAAACCTTTTCTTGTTATTTTTAAACAAGCGAGCGTCATTTGAAGAACGCGGAAATGTGTAGAAATAATGTTTCTTTGTTGTAAAGTTCTTGAAGTCACGTTCTTGATTCACACTTTATGCATATTTATTTATCTTTTTAACCGACGTCAAGTCTCCGATTCTCAAATCGACTGTACTTTTATACGTTACATCATAACTTTTCACTGGGAGTATTTATGATTCTTTTTTTTTTAATTGAAAAGTGATGCTTGTCATGTGGTTCCTTTTAAATTTGATCGACATATTATATCTCTCGCTAGTAATGCGTATTTATTTTACTGCTTTTCGTCTACCTACACTGTAATGTCGATGTAATTACAATCAAGTTTTTTCATCGTTTGCGAGTAAACACAATATTGTTCAAATTTGAAATCTTTGATAAAATATTTTATATTAACCCACTCGAGTTCAAATACATTAATTATTAAACTTGTAGTCGACGATTCTCTACGACTAGTCGACTATGTTAATAGAGTTTTTTCAAATCGTATATAACAGAATGTTTCTTTGTTGGTAAATATGAATTTACGTTTAATTTTATTTTATATCTTGTTTATACTTTTAATTACCAACACAAGCGTAGTATTACGTCAGTCTCGGTTTATTTGTATTTCGCTATCAAGGGACTGAAATACACTGTTGTTTGAAGTTCCCTCTCTCCTAGCTCGTGAGAATAGCAGTAATGTTTTAGTATTGTTCGGACGTAAAATATTTACCGTGCTTGTACAAATAACTAACGAATTGGTTTAATTACTGTAATGTTAGGTTTAAGTTTATGCATTAAATAAATAAATAAATAAAATAAAAACTCAGTTCCTATATTTTGGCCACGGGGACACTCTTGTTCGCGGGGATACCCGTTTTAAATTTGAATATTAATGTCAGTGAAAGGTTAAAAACTTATACATAAGGGTATTCTAATATTTATTTTTGTATTTGTAATAAACCAATTTAAGACCAACTTTTATTTGACTTTAACATTCAGGGACTTGTCTGATGAATCCTAAGATATACAATAAATATTATTAAAGGTTATATTTTGTAAGTATTGTTTGTCAAATGTAATTTACATAACTATACATAACTATTTTGATTACATAATTATTTTGAATTTAATAATTTTTAGTCACTTGGTTTTCCGTAACTTGGTTTTCAATAAAAAATTAAAAACACTTCAGAATGCATCGACGTTACTATGTTAACATTGAACTTAAATCAAATCAAAATAACTTTTATTCAAATTTCAATAATCATCATTTAAAAAAAATAATTAAATTTCAAAAGTAATTATTATTTTCAAAAGTGAAGCTTAAAAGTTTAAAAATTATTACTAAGGAGAGGAGGACCTGACATGGGAAACTCACTTTCCGCTGAGCTTAGATTCCTTGCAGACGTACTCCACTAAGGTTTTAAACCGTTCATGTAATCGAATGATTAGTCAAATTGGAAAAAAATTTCTAATTTTTTATAGTTTACTCCTTAAGAAATAAGGCGCGGTGTGTAAAAAATAAATGGGGAGTGGAATCGCATGAAATGTTACGAATAGCAAGGGTCAATTTATGTCTTGATTTTAAAGTTATAATTTTTAAATATTATGGTAATGGTAGTTAAGGAGTAAACTCCAGTCGTGTGTCACAACTGACACATAAACTTTTTTTACTCAGTATCCGTTTATATTGTATAAAAATCAAAAAATTAAAAAGAAGTTACCCCCTTCATTGAGTTTCATTCCAAAGTGAAAGTGAAAAATCCACGTCGAACCCTAGCCTTATAAGTTGTGTGTTGCATGTAATTATGTATAGTATTAATTATTCAGGTATAAGTTATTAATAACATAACATAGAAAGCAGTAAAGTTAATTGTTAGCACCCAGTCTACGGTAACGAAGAGTGTATTTGTTTATTATGTAATAAAGTACAAAGGTTGTTGTAGAAGCGAAGAGATGTCGTTCATTAAACTTATAATACTCGTATTACTTTTTCACATATGAAATTAAAGTAATTATATACTATTTTTATAATATGAATCTAGTAAATAAGGTTTAAGGTCTTTAATATTGAAATAATTAATACTCTTTGATCATTTTATATTTTTGTGTGATGTATAGGCAGAGTTGTCTGACTGTGATAAAAAATTGATTCAATTTGAATGTTAAATCTATGAATTTAAAACATTTTATATTAAATAGTCTTTAATTACGAGTATTAGAATTTAAATGAGCGACAAGTGACAAGCGACAGCGACAGCGCATACGCTCGAGTGAAGCTTAGCGTTTATTGATAGTTGATACTCACTCTGGCATTCCGCCTGAACAAGAGGACTGAGACTTAGTGTCCACAATGCTGAAAATCCATGCTTCAATTAGTTGAAAAGAAAAAGAAAAAACTGAAAAGAGAACACGCTACAAGTCTAATAGTTTTCGAGAAGTATCCTTCCTGTCAATAACTGAGTCGTGGGCCGTAGACTGGGTCATATTTACAGAATATACTAATTATTGTAATTTAGAAAAAATATTTACCTATTGCTTTAATTTGATCTTAAACGTTTTTGCTATTGGAACAAAATAATATGATACTAAAAAATAAAAAAAAACATGTAAAATTCTACTTGGATGAATTATGGCACATTCTACTAATTAATTCTAATTGAAATTTAAAAGAAGTTTTTGTAATAAACATCAGTTATTCACAGGAAACATGTTTGAGTGTTGTAAAGTACCAATTCTGCGGTGTTCGGAATTTAGAAGATAGAAAAATACAACATGCAAACGATTTGTACATTCCTTTAAACATTTAACACACATTCCTATGACACTCAAACACAAACAAACACACTGGTTCGTGATATCGATATCGATAAAATATCTTTGATTCAAAAACAAAATGACGTTTCCAATTAAAAATAAAGCAAAAACAAAATTATCAAACCAAAATGGCAACTAAAATACAGCCAATTAGAAAATAAAATAATTTTATCGGTTACGAATTAGAAGCAAAACCAAATAATAATAAATAATGAATATAAAAGTATCGATATCGACATCCGCGACGCACAACACTAAACAGTCGGCAGCTAGGCGCGGGTCTCATACCCGTCCGGATGCACGAGTTGGCTTTCACCTGCTCCACTCCGATCCAGGACATGAGGAGAACTGAAAATAATTACAATAACACATATTAAAATATGAGAAATATTGAGATTTTTAGTATATCCTTGTATGTCACTTAACTTAACTGAGGATACAGCAGGAAACATCCTGCTCAAAATATGGAGCAGCCTGACTGGGGTAGCACCTCGACCTTACAGAAGACCACAGCTAAATAATACTGCTCTCAAGCAGTGTTGTGTTCCTGTTGGTGAGTAAGGCGTCCAGTGAGCCTGGGGGGGGGGGGGTATGGTCGGCAATGCGCTCGTAGTGTTCTGGTGTTGCAGACGTCTATAAGCTACGGTAATCGCTTACCATAAGGTGGGCCGTACGCTTGTTTGCCAACTTAGTTATATTAAAAAAATATATTGTTGAACGTCGAAATGGCGGATTGCAAATAATTTTGCAAAAAAAAAAAAATATTTTGCAAGTTAACAGCTAGTACATGGTTATCAATGATATACGTATATACTGCATAACAATAAAATTATAGATATGATAATGATCAAGATTCAGTCTGTAACAACACAGGTAGGCCTATATAGGCCTTATTCTCCATGTAGGAGAAGTATACGAGCTTAATCTACCATACAGGTATATTATAATGTAATTTTGCATTACTTAATCTGTGCCCTCTCTCTCTCTCTCTCTCTTTTCTCTTGTCTCTGTGTAAATATTAATTGTTTTATGTAAAAAAGACTGCAGCGAGAAAACACTGGATATATTTAATTACTATAAAAAGCAAAAACCTTGATTTCGTTCGGACGCGGAAACCAGTTCTGCGACCCTCGAACTAAACGGGAAACTAACTTTTAAAGGGGGAACAAAATATTTCCTGCTGTGAGTTACCTCGATAAGTAATTTAATATAATTTGATTATTTTGATTTAGAGTAAATGGAAAATTAATGAAAAATATTTAAGTAAAGTTTGTCATTAAAAAAAAAGTGTGTGTGTCAGCTCCGACGCACGACTGCAGTTTACTTCTTCAAATCGACTCTCTAAATATGAACAAAAAAGACTTTATAGTCTAAGAAAAAGATTAGTACCATATCAAATGGTAAATAAATAAATCAAAATAACGCCTCTGCCCGCAGCGTCCAGCGACAATAATAAAGCGACGTCACTTCATTAACGGCGGAAAGTGGACCACGTAGTGTTGGCAAGTGGTGCTGTCGATAAATCTCACGATAACTAGCTTACGTCACTAGCCGACAGTTGTGACGCTCGGGATTGCGGAATAAACTAGCGTTAATATATTAATGCGCACTCATATTGGCTTGTCTCGCTTGTTGATGATTGTTAAACTTGAATTAAATATTTTAGTGCATTGTTATTCGTCGATAGATCGGAAATTTTAAATGGTTTGAATATTTCAAATTAATGAAATTTTTTAACAATAAGTTTATACTGTAACGAAGGTGTTTACTCTAACTGAGGTATTAGGAGTAGTAACACAAAACATAGCAGGAGTTACATTTTTTGTGTTACGCAGAAAAATAGGAGCTTATTCCGTCAGGGTAGATTAAAATGGATATACGAGGATATTATACACGTGTTTCGAATTTTCTTCAGGAAAATGCAGTTTTGTGTCATCCCAAATTAGAATCCATTACTTTTTGGTATAGGGTAACTATTACTGGTTCTATGCACCAAAGTTACCTGGACCTCATACTAACCTGGTAGGCACTCCAATTACTTGACCTCATTACATCTATTTTAAGGTAGGTAGGTACGTGTCATATAGTTTTTTTAATACTTTCAAATGATAGTCATTCCCGATGACGTAAATAGATTCTTTTAAAGCTTATTTTTACAGTTTGTTTAATTAAGTAGGTACAAACGGAACGAGAGCGGAACGGAGCGTTTGTCATAAAGTTGATTTATTAGATTGAACGTAAGGTTTAGAGCTCGTGTTTACCGTCGTCGTTAAACTTCTCTCCGCTGCGTGTGATCATTGTTTACGACTACAGCAGACACGCTTACAGGATTTGACAATAAATAGTTCGCCCAAATCGTTGTACAGATGACACAAAATGTCCTAGCGAATAGAACACGTAAGTCCTAAGTAAAAAGTTTTAAATTCGAGCTAAACTAAATTTTTAAAAGCGTTTAAGGAATCTTCTTGAGCCTTTTTATACGACTAGGACTTGAAAATCAAGCGTACGGTATACCTGATTGTAAGCTGTTACCGTAGCGCAGCCTTTCCCAAAGTGGACGATAACGCCCCCTTGTCGGCGCTACAGGCCTAAAGGGTAAGAGACGTAGAAAAAAATGGGGGCTTTGTGTAGAGGCTTGGGGTTTATTAGAATGAATGTTTAATCTCCGCTAATATAGCTCGCAATAATTAATTTAATTTGAAATTATAGTGGTTTTTAAGTAGGTGATAAAATGGGGCACTAAAAAAAAATATTCTCAAAGTGGTCAGTAGACAAAATAAATTTGGGAACCCCTGCCGTAGCGTATAGAGACCTGCAACGCCAGAAACATCGCAAGCGCGTTGTCGACCCTACCTCATCCCTCCCCAGGAGCTCTCTACCTAACTCACCACAGGAACACAACAGTATTTAAGAGCAGTGTTATTTATTTTTCACAGGAATATAAATATAAATATTCAATGGAACGAGCTATGCTTGGTGTTTCTCTCAAAGATAGGATTAGAAATGAGACTATCCGCGAGAGAACGAAAGTAACCGACATAGCCCACAGAATTAGCAAGTTGAAGTGGCAGTGGGCTGGTCACTTGTGTCGCAGGACCGATGGCCGTTGGAGCAGACGTGTCCTGGAGTGGACACCGCGTCTTGATAAACGCAGTGTGGGACGTCCTCCGGCCCGTTGGACCGACGATCTTCGTAAGATTGCCGGTGTAGGCTGGATGAGGATTGCGGAAAACCGGGATGTCTGGCGCGAAATTGGGGAGGTCTATGTTCAGCAGTGGACTGTAATAGGCTGAACTGAAACTTTCATAGAAACTTGCTTGTCTTGGGAGAAATGTTTTTAGACTTTTCGCCTACCTTGAACAGATAAACGTGAGGTATCTATAAGTCACAATACATTTTATAGAGCTCATCAAGATTAAATATAATTAAACTCGTAAAATTCACATAAACTGTTTTTATTCGAAAACTCGTTTATAACTAGTCTTGTGAGACTTTGTTACGAGTTTAATGTTACAGCAGTTGTTTATAGGAGACGGTCTCGGGCGTGGGCTCGGGATTATCTTCAGGTAGACATTTATTTATTTATTTAATGCATAAACTTAAACCTATGATGACTACATGTTACATAGACATATCTCGTGGTTCTGTCCACACTGACATTTATGGGCTTATGTTCTGTTGTTATGAGTTATTGCGACGTTTTATATTATACTAGCCGACCCGTGCCCACTTCGTTGGGCGTTATAATCCATTTCACATAAGAAGGGTACGGTGAAATTTGATATGTTCCAATACACTCTCACTATTTTCAGCAAATCAGATAAATATAAATGTTTTAAAATCACCAATTAATTTCTAAGGCAAATAATAATGCTTGATTAGATTGAATTGTTGACACGGCACGTCAGAGGGCGCAGGTTCAAATCCTGCTGATTTAAAATCTTTATATATTTTTATCTTTTTCCTTTTATCTTGTCACTCCTGAATAGTGTAGCTTTCTGTTAGTGAAAGAATTTTCATGATCGGATCAGTATTTGCGAAGATTACCCCGTATATACAAAGTTATAAACTTTACCTCTTTATAATATTAGTATAGATTATGTTATTTTCTAAGAATAAGATTTGAGATTCTTTTTTCTTTTTTAAATTAAAAACTATAACTTTTGATCACAATAATTCTCAAAAATCAATTTTTTTTCTTTTTACAATTAAAATAAATTTTTTTTGTTGAGATATCTACCTGCCCCAATTATTTGTTTTTAGACAGTACAACGTAATCGCCTACATATCTACGAATATATAGAAGGAGTTAAGAATTTTTTGTTAGTTATTTCAATGTAGTGAATTCAGAAGACAGCCTGTTTGTAGGGGATGTCAGGGAAATATAAGTACTATATGACTGAAAGTGGAGCGGCCTAACGTCGATTAATCCGTTGAAACGTAAGGCCTCATTTACGGAGACGCGGAGCGTCGTGCGTGGCGTGTACGACGCCCCGCGTCGCGTGTGGCGTGGCGTCGCTCGTGTGAAATATGTATGTGAATGAACGCGCGTAAAATCGCTTCTCCGTAAACGCACTCATCCGAAGCCCTACATTTGAATTTAGTGCGTTGCGACGCGCGACGCGCGACGCCCCGCGTCTCCGTAAATGAGGATTTAGACTTTGAAGCTTTTGCTTCAAAGTAGTGTATGCAAAAATATCACTAGATCCATATTTTAAATATGAAAACAAAAGTCAAACAAATAGGTATATTATTATGTCCTTCTGCTTCAGACGCAAAGAATGATGGCGATTCAATTATGATCTCAAAAACTCTTACACTGTAAGTACTGAAACTAAAAGTACGTTACAATTCGTTCAGTTAAGCTATTATCGAGGTAAGGCACAGCAGGATATTTCCTGCTCGAAATCTGGATTAGCCTATCCGTGGAAGTGACTTAACCTAACAGAAAATCAAAGCTAAATAATACTGCTTTCAAGTAGTTTTGTGTTCCCGTGGTAAACGATCAGAGCTCCCGGGGAGGGTCGGAAGTAAGGTTGGCAATCAGGCAATCCGCTCGTAGTGCTTCTGGTGTTGCAGACCCTAATTATAGCTACGGTAATCGCTTACCATCAGTGAGCCGTACGCTTGTTTGTTCACCTAGTTGTATACGTTACTAAATGTTCAATCGTCATTTACTGCGCTCAAGGTTCGACAAATGAAGTGTAACAGCTACGTGTTTGTTGTTAAAGCGACACACATCACAATCTATATACTTATATAAAAGAGATTTCCACCCATATATTGACTCATCTCGATATCTCTGGAACCATAAGGCGTAGAGACTTGAATTTTGGTAGGAATATTCCTTTCGCCGAGTAGAGGTCAGCTAAGATTTTACGAAATTCCACCCACAACAGGGGGTTACGGGGGTTTATATCATTTATAGCAAAACGTTTGCGGGGTCAGCTATAGTAGGTATAAGTATATAATAACACATCTATCACCATTGTCCTGTCGTACTTGACAAGACAGATATAACTTCCTGCTCAACAGGACACGTCTACTAGTGTGTTAGCGTGATAAACAATCGTGTCATTGTAACATCAATATCTATACAAATACAATAGATTCTATACTAAATACTAGCGGACCCGGTAGACGTTGTCCTGCCCGGAAAACAGCTACCAAGTTTGATTGCTTACATACCGATAGCAGCGCCACCTACCGGGTCCAATTGAGATAAAAACTACCCTTTCTCCCAAGTTGGACCAAATTGCAGAAGCTTACAAAATTTGATAAAAATTGGTTCAGTATATATGTAGTTTCGGAGTTTATCGTTAACATACATCGTGACACGAGAATTTTATATATACAGGATGTCCCGCGATAAAGTGCAACCCCGAATGGGGGTGAAACTAGACCATAAATTATCGACAAAAACATAGAAAAAACTTTTTGAAAAAAATATTTTATTTCTTACTGACGAATTAAGTTTTTTATATCTTACGTAGACTCTATGTACAAAAAATGATGATTTCTTCCAATGTAGTAAGTCGATTACTTTAAAATAAAATAAAATATTACGCCACGTACTTGGCGGTAAGGATAAAATAAAAATTAGCTCGCAAAAAAGTGGCATTATGTCTTTAACTATGCTTCTTGTGAAAAAAAATCCATTTTTTATGACTGTTTTTTTCAATTATCTCTAATTTTCTCAGAATTATGCCCCCAATACCAGGAAATTTTATGATTTATTATTATTTCTTACCATATTGCCATTCATATAAAAAAAATTTTACGCCTGTATCCCAAAAAACACGTACAAAAATCATCATTTTTTGTACAAAGAGGCTAAGTAAGCTATATAAAAATCTTAATTCGTCAATAATTTTTTTCTGTTTTTTGTCGATAATTTATGGTCTAGTTTCACCCTCTTTCGGGGTTGCACTTTATCGCGGGACACCCTGTATATATATTATGCAACGGAAGAGTATCGTGTTCTCAGATTGTTGTTTGAGCAGTGTATTCACAGTCCAATTTCAGTGGCTTTTGTCACTTTTTTATCATTAAATTGTAGTCTCTATATAATATAATTATAGTCTCTATCTATACTAATATTATAAAGAGGTAAAGTTTATAACTTTGTTTGTATATGCGGGGTAATCTTCGCAAATACTGATCCGATTATGAAAATTCTTTCGCTAACAGAAAGCTACACTATTCAGGAGTGACAAGATAAAAGGAAAAAGATAAAAATATATAAAGATTTTAAATCAGCAGGATTTGAACCTGCGCCCTCTGACGTGCCGTGTCAACAATTCAATCTAATCAAGCATTATTATTTGCCTTAGAAATTAATTGGTGATTTTAAAACATTTATATTTATCTGATTTGCTGAAAATAGTGAGAGTGTATTGGAACATACCAAATTTCACCGTACCCTTCTTATGTGAAATAGATTATAACGCCCAACGAAGTGGGCACGGGTCGGCTAGTATAATATACTAGCTTCTGCGCGCGACTTCGTCGGCGTGGACTCAGCTCCTATTGGTCTTAGCGTGATGATACATAGCCTATAGCCTTCCTCGATAAATGGGCTATCTAACACTGAAAGAATTTTTCAAATCGGCCCAGTAGAACCAGAGATTACCGCGTTCAAACAAACAAACAAACAAACAATCAAACAAACTCTTCAGCTTTATATATTAGTATAGATAGAGACTACAATTTAATAAATATAAAAATGAATCGCTAAATGTGTTGCTAAGCGCAAATCTCGAGAGCGGCTGAACCGATTTAGATAATTCTTTTTTTATAATATTCCTTGAAGTACGAGGATGGTTGTTACGGTGAGAAAAATTTAGAAAAATCCCCGAAAAAGTTTAAAAACAACACTTTTCTATATTCCCATACAAAAGATTCGTAATAATACTTAAAAGTCAATTTGCACTTTAATACCATACCATTAAGTTTAAGTGTTAGTGGAGGGGTTCCGAGATAAAGAATCGACTGTTAGGCGGTACGAAGTTCGCCGGGTCAGCTAGTTCTATATAAAAGATTACATTGCGCTACAGTTCGTAAATATGCTGATATCCACAAATGAACTGTGTAAAATACGCGTTTACTATTAATAATAACGAAATACTTACTCAAACTAACTAATCTGTCTATTATTATTTATTTGAAATATTTATTTCGACATGAAAAAAACTGCCGTTTGACGAAATAAAGATATTATAACGTGCCTCAATACTCAACGTATTTAAGATGGGGCACGGCGGCGTTATAAACGTGAAAGCAGGCGAAGCAACGCGGGACGTCTACTGTAGTCAAGAACACAACACGTGTACACTTATCACGAGGATGCGAGTATTATCTCCTTATTAACATGTTCGTTTGACTTCATTACACACTGCTGTATAATTTTAGACCTTTAAGAGTGCGCATAATGCAAAATTACCATCTTCTATTTGTTTTGACATGAAAAGTTCCAGACCAAATCTTAAAATAAAAATATATGACAAACTACGTGATATTTGCAAGGGTTGACCCATATCAAAAACATAAAATAAGGAAATTTCCTCGATAAAATATAATCACGAAGTAACCTCTAATTTTTATATTTTTTCTATTTAAACTCGATATGGTTATGACCATTAAGACAAAAATTTGATAATTAATTACATTTAAATATGAGTAAAGGCTATGCAAAGGCATTTAATGTAATTACTTTTAGTTTCGGAATTATATACAAAATAACATATTTGTCGTTTTTTACATTCGTAATGCGCTCAAAACTATATCGTCTATCGCACTCTGACACGAGGCTTTGTGTATATTTTGTTTCATCGGGCGCGCGGGTGAAATCTGATTTTTTGCTCGCCTAATGCACGCTCTTAACACTAATTTCTTGAGATAAATAAATGTTGATCAATTGAAATATAGCTACTAGATCATTTTCTTGTTTTAATTCTTATTGGTACAAATAAACATGATTCAGTCTATAGCATCCCACTGCTCGGCATAGGTCTCTTTCTCCATGTAGGAGAAGGATCGGAGCTTAATCCACCACGCTGCTCCAATGCGGGTTGGCGGATATATTCCCTACTATGAGTAACGATCGCTATCAGGTGTACATGATAACAACCGGGACCGACGGCTTAACGTGCTCTCTGAACCCACAAGGACTGCACAAACACCCAGACCACGGCAAACATCTGTATGGCCAACCAATATCCGCCAACTCGCATTGGAGCAGCGTGGTGTATTAAGCTCCGATCCTTCTCCTACATGGGGAAGAGGCCTATGTATATAACAGGCTGAAGCGAAACATAATTTTTTTAAATAACCTTTCCACAAACGAAGATATTTAGTTCACACTACAAATTATCAATCCAGCCTGTGACAACCCACTGCTGGACAAACATCTTTTTCTCTACATGGAAGAAACACAAAAAGTTTATAAATCAAACAATCTGTAGGCATCTACATCTGTACATAATTATAATAAAAATGTAACGGATCGCTGTCTGTACATGGAAGATATATGGGAAAGAATATTATTGGGACCATTATTAACCCAATTAGCACCAAAAACAATGATTGTTAGAATTTCGTCTGTTTGTCTGTGTATTTGTGCACGCTAATCTTAGAAACGGCTTATGACGTGATTTAGATATGGTTTTCACTAATATATTATGGTAAGATTCACTTAACATTTAGTGTTTGTTTCATGTCAATCGGTTCATAAATAAAAAATTATGTCAATTTAAAGAATCACGTTGAACTACCCAAGACGCGGACGAAGTCGCGGGCACAGCTAGTTTGTAAATATAATTGTTGCATAATTTACAAGTCATCAGTCCACAATCGTCTCAACAGTTCCGCGAGTGTCTCGGCATTTCCTCGGCGCTGACTCGGCGGTTTACATTTAGGTCAAGTTTGGCGCGAGTCCAACTTTCATATCACCTCGAACGTGTGACATCTGCGGCCCGCCCGATACCGACCGACTTCCACCCGACTGATATGTCTTCGACTAATAACCATTGGATATTAAGTGATAGATTACATTCAGAAGTCCTCTTTAGTAGGCTATTTTTAACATGTCAAGAGCATGCGTGTGTTTATACCAATGTAAAGGAAAACGATTCATTCATACTGATATTAGAGGCAAGATTTGATTGTTTCTTTGCATTGAATAGACTCCGAAACTACTGAACCGATTTGAAATTTTTTTTCACTGTTGAGACGCTACACTGCCCGCGGGTGAGATAGCCTATATTATATTTTTTTTTAAATTGGAAAAAATATTTTGAAATGTTTGTTAAATACCCGTGCGAAGCCGGGCGGGATGCTAGTTCAGTATAAAATGATAAACGATTTACAGAAAAATTGATTCTTACCGCCATCCGAACTCTACAATTTCGTGAAGTAAAAACACAGGAGTGAGTCCATACAAGGTTTAAATGAAGTCATTCGTAGCAGAAAATCAGCAATAAATATCGACGAAAATATAATCTCAGGAATAGTAATACATAGTAGGTATAAAGTTACTCGTATAATTAAAATTGGTTAAATACGCAATTTAGACCAAATTTTTTAAAAACTATTTGATTACTGTCTTAAATCTTTAAAATTATTTAAAAACATTTAAGAAATACTAGTAATACCCGTGTGAATAATTCGCACTAAATAAGTATAATAACTGTCAACCATGTTTACGTTTTTTTCAAAATTAAAGCCGTCGTATATATAATTTTAATAATTAATTAATTTATAAAAACAAAAGCAATTATAAGTTTTTAGTTTTTGATGCCGGTAGAGCAAGCAATTACCTATTTATAAAATGATATTATATAATTTATGTGGAGTAATTGTGAGTTTTTTTCTAAAAAGAGAGACAAACATCTTAACCTTAGCGCATTAATATACATGATATATTAAATAGCTATATCTTTAAATAACACTATAGTAGAGCTACACATAATAACTATGTTTGCTAGCAAACGAAAAAACCGACTACGATTTTCGAGGGTTCCCCACGATTTCTCTGGGATTCCATCATCAGATCCTGGTTTTCTTGTCATGGTACCAAACTGGGGACGTCTCCTTTCCAACAAAAAAAGAATTATCAAAATCGGCTCATAAACGACGAAGTTATCCCCGAACATACATTTTAAAAAAAAAAACATTATATTATATACGGTCGAATTGAATAACCTCCTCCTGTTTTGAAGTCGGTTAAAAGTAAATAAAATACACACCCACAGTAGGACGTACCTGGAACGTGTATAAAGCAGCGCATCTTCATGATCATAGCTCCGTGTCCGCGGCTTCAGCTCGCCGCCCCGAGCATCGCACTCAACGCGCCGCCCCACCAGCTCCGCTGCGGACTGCACTCGCAATATAATGTTATCAACCTTACTCTAGGCCTGTCTCACCGCTTCAGTGACGTAGCGAGCTTAAGGGTGCGTTTCCACCAGAGATGTGCGAGGATGCGTAGCGAGTGTTTTTGAAGAACCAATAGAATTGCTTCGTTTATCTAGCCTCGCTTAGCACAGCTCCGGTGGAAACAGCTTAGCGGAGCGAGGTTTTTTACGAACAAAATAAGCGAGAGAGTGTGCGAGAAATGTTTACGTTTTTAATTTTTACGAAGGATGTGTTGCGAGCACAGATTAGTATATATGTAGCTAGCTAGTTGCGACGTTTGTGTCCACTGTCAACGCATCCTCGCTCGGTTCGCACCGCACATTAATGCGCATCCTCGTGCACGTCCACACATCCTCGTACGACACATTTTCCTCGCACAGCTTCGGTGGAAACGCCCACACAATTCCACAGCATAGCTAGACATCCTCGCACGACACATTTCTCCGTCACATCTCCGGTGGAAAAGCACCCTAACTCGCGCCCGGGGCAGACAACCTTTTTAGCCCCCCCCCCCCCCCATAAACCATTTCACATGTCCAGCAATTTTTTTTTTTGCAGATCATTTGTGGCCCCTTTGTGAGTATCGCCCGGGGCATGACGCTCCCCTCTCGCTACGCCACTGCACCGCTTGCAAAAATTTATATTGCACATAAGTTACGAATAAGAACAGCAGGATTTATAAACGGCCATAAAGATCAGTTTCATCTAAATTAAAACACTTTTAGGTTTACAATTGCGAATAGAAATATGCCATAAATATAGTCAAATTCGATGTGGAACAGAATATATATTATATCATAAACAGTAAACTTTATCCGTTGGGTACCGTCATCTTCCGAATAGCGTTAACGGCAAGCGGTGAAACAAGCCCTCAGTAATAAGTAACTTTAATATTACTAAAATCCAACTGTTCCGACTTCCGAGTATGAAGCCTGGCGCGACATACAGTTATATAACGAACATAATACTTTCTGCTAGAAAAATAACTCTATCTAATTATTGTCTAAGCCTATTATAAAATAATCTACATAATACAGTAAAACAGATTTAAATATTAAATAATAATTATCATTTATTACTATGTTAAAAATATTAAAAATAATTATTATCATAATAGTTAATTTATCGATACTACTCTCTCTATCGCTCTCTAGGTTTTAGTAACAATATAATATCAAAGAAACTCTTGACAGCTGAAATGGCGGGAAGCGACATAATTTTATCGCGAGTGTTCGAAATACGCGTTTTATTTTCGATACATCTAAATAAATATGAAATATTATTTTCGTCCGTTACTCCCGACTATATTTACTCCGGATTGAATTGTATAATATATTTTTTATGTTTTATTCATCGGAGCGACCTTGCGACGGAAACTATGTACACGCGAAATTTTTTATAAAGGTTCTTTAACATGTAGACGTTTATTAACATTGTTTTAATAGTTTAAGCTTCTGTACATTATAAAGAACCTTAACAAATAATTCTGTACTATTAAACATCGTAGCGGCATCAGGCATGACTTGATAGCGTAAAAGCCGTCGTAGCGAACTTATGCGCAGACTTTATTGATTTTTATGAAAACCTTCCCAGTCATGCGAGTATTGTTTACTTCGTAATAATTAAACGTTACACGTTTAAATTCAATTATATTTCGCTTTTCTATCATTAATTTATTTATCATTATGCGTTTTATGTTGATTGTACGTAGGTACTCACTCAATTTTTTAACTGAAAAATTAAATAAAACTAGTATCATTCACGATCTTTCTATTCATAGGAAATTAATAAAGAAACTTGCGTTTGGTCTTCTATTCTATTCACATTTTTTTCATCGTTATTTATATAAAACTATAGGATCTTACCGAAATCTACCATACTACGGATTCACTTCGAAATAAAAACCACTATCTACTTAAACTACACGCACCGACCGTTATAATACCACGAACATATTAATTTATAATAATTACAACAGTTTTTTAACGTTTCATAACAGTTTTCGGCGATTATTATTTTCACAGCGCATTTTTCAGGACGTAACCTCCTCACTGGCGCGTTTGCGACACACTGCCGCGGTGTTGTCAACTCACTTCTAATTTTACCACAAAATCACTACATAGTATAAAACAAAGTCGCTTCCCGCTGTCTGTCTGTCCCTATATATTATGCTTAGATCTTCAAAACTACGCAACGGATTTAGATGCGGTGTTCTTTAGTAAATAGAGTGATTCCAGAGGAAGGTTTATAACATGCATAATATAGTAGAGGAACAGTGAACACTGATAGTTTTTGCAACCGTGCGAAGCCGGGGCGGGTCGCTAGTATTAAATAAAATGAAGATTATTTTTGATTTATGTCGATTGTTAATACGTCGTAAGATTTTGCGACAATGTCTTGTTTTATGTCAAGGCTGAACAGTCACTTTTCGTCACTTTCGTTATTTTAAAACTTTATAAATAAAAAAAATATATTAGCTCTTAAATTTATTTTTGTTCTCTAAAGAAATTGTATTTTGGAATGGAAATAAGAAATAAGTACACGTAATAATTTAAATTTAAATCAAGATCTAAGGATAGATTCTTGATACGTTTTAATTTTCATTACTTAATTTTATTCACCTGATATTACTTAAAAAGGCAAAAAAAATAAGTGACATCGGTAAAAAAACGAGCGTGCTTTAGACCACACAATTGAAGTAAAACTTCTGTACAATAGGCCTGCACTGTGTCTTATATAGATATACGAAACGTAACTGGCTATTAGAGAAAGAGAGAAAGAAAATGTGTGCTCACAACTCTCTCTCTTGCTCCGTTCCCCTCGCCCGATAACACTTTTCATAACTCTCTCGTCGCGCTGAAGTCAAGCGAGTGTAAAAAAGTTTAAAAACAAAAATTTAAATAAAATATTGCATAACTTTCCCCTAATTCTCCAGTAGCGCGACCTGGCAACACTGAAACACCGGCAGTACGCGCTTTGCCGCTATGCGGAAAACTGTACTAAATATAATTATCATACCTCATACGGTTTAACTTTTCACCGATTCACAGACAAAAGAGTTGCAACTTTGATGAACAACACTTATAAATGTTAAGAACATTCTCCGGTCCAAAATATGTTTTCATTCAATATAACTTTTTCTCATACTTTGATTCTATCCGCGGCTACGTCTGTAGTTCCGTACCATTTATGTAACAGAAAGTAGAGATAATTTGATGACGAAACTTTTTCGTTATAGAAGTAACCATGTTAATCTAAAATCTTATAATTTGATTATTTTTGAAGTAAAACTTCTTTATAATCATTGTTATTTGAAACTCGATGAAATGAAAATGTCACGATAAAGAAACAAACACACAAATGTATAGACTGAGTGAGTGTAGAGACAGATATAATACATTACTGCTCAAAACGCATAAGCGACGCGGTTTGTATGGCTCTTACGACCCTCATCGTCGATGGAACAAATCCAACGTCTCAATTACACATACACACACACACACACACACACACACACTTTTCTATTAATCCAGTCTGTAACATCCCACAGCTGGGCATAGCAATCTTAATTTTGAATGTAAATATTACAAAATAAGTTTATAGCCTTATTATTATTAACCTTTAGGTGCTTTATCACTCTCGCACCACTGTGTCCCGCGGTAACAATAACATCGTTTTCTCACCACCACGAGTAGACTGGTAGAGATAAGTTCGCTCTTGCTAACTTTTATTATAAACATGATGTACAATTGTGATTTTAAAGTGAAATAAATAATATAATATCTATATATATACAATAGAGAGATTTCCACCCATTGACTCATCACTATATATCTGGAACCATAAGGTGTAAGGACTTGAAATTTGGTAGGAATATTCCTTTCGCCGAGTAGAAGTCAGCTAAGAACGGATTTTACGAAATTCCACCCACAAGAGGGGGTTGCGGAGGTTAATAACATATATGGCAAAGCAACGTTTGCGGGGTCAGCTAGTATACCTATATATATTTAAGTTTAAAAAAAAGGGAAGAGAAACAGCTTAAACCACCACGCTACTCCACTGCGGATTAGCGGATACATTCTCTTCTATGACTACCAAACTATGTCTATTAGATGTGTACGAGTGCATATGTATAATTATGTACCTATAACAACCGGAAACCGGGATCAACACCTTCATATATGCGCTCTCCGAGGCATGTTGGGGAAACACAACCGAAATCAAATTCAATTAGTATGATCACGACCACGCTTCATTCTAACATCCAATGCTAGGCCTATATACATATATAAAGGCCTCTTTCTCCTTGTAGGAGAAGAAGTGGAGTTTAATCCACCACGCTGCTCACCCTGAGATTAATTCCATATCACTCAATCTATCAAAAATGAATTACTTGCACTGACTTATGGCTGTTGCGCTGGTGGTTGTGTATTGTTTGTGCGTGTGTATTATGTATGTTTCCGGACCCCTAACACAACGACACCGGCAATTTATAACTCTCTACTAACTAACTAGCTAGCTAACTCATAAAAGTGAACTCTAGAGTAGAGGCATATAAAGGGAAAAACGTGATAACTTTTATATTAATTAAGATACTTATTTGAAATGTGGTATACTTAATAGTTAATTTATTCATTACAATTTCTCATTTTTTTTTTAATTATTTATATTTTTAGATTTTGATCAAATTGATGACCTCGCAAGGTCATTAAAAATTGTTACTAACCAGCTGATTTTTTTGAAGTGAAACTTCTTTAGAATCGTTGTGATTTCAAACCGGATGCAACGGCAAAACAACAGGGAAGGACGAGCCGCGCCGCGGCCGGGCCGCGCTGCAAGTTTTTTTTAAAATTAGTTTGCCTTAGAAGTTTCACTTCCATCGTGTGTGAATCGCACACACAACTTTTTTTTCTTTTAGTTACTTAATATTTATATAATTTAATAGTAATATTGTCCTACAAATTGGGTGGTACGTTACCCCGGTCCTACGCTCACTGCTGCTCTATCGCCTGCTAACTCTATTATCTACCACAATCGAGAGTTTTTCGTAGAGGAATTTTTTGTTCGTCTCATAAAAATGAAGCTACTCCCGGAAAATTAGCTTGATTCTAATCAGGTGAAAAAAATGTACCAGGGATCCCTACCTATACGCTAACTAAGTGTTAAGCGTAGTGTTACACGGACTTTAAGCTCGGTGCTCCCCGTGCATACTCCGCTAAAAAGTATATACCTTTACTTAGCGTTGTATAAGATTTATAACTTCGTTATTTTTCTGTATTTCTTCACGATTAAGCAACTTCGCATAAAAAAACGAATTTACCGAAAATTCGAGTTAGCGTAGTATAAATTGCTGGTGTCGACAAGAGAAAACCCTAGTAGGGGTCGTTGCATAAGAGGCATTTATTTATCTTGATCCTTCTCCTACATGGGGACAGAGCCCTATACAGCAGTGGGATATTACAGGCTGAAGCGAATGTATCATCCCGTTTTGTATTTATACAAATATTGGTTTCTGGTTCGGATGTCTGTCCTCGTGGGTCCCCATCGTTCAAAATTCAAAATTCAAAATTCAAATAATTTATTCATTTTAGGCTGATACAGCACTTGTGAACGTCAATGAAGCTACGCCATCGGTTCGCAAATCCTACGGCGGGAGACCTTGTAACGAGAAGAACCGGCAAGAAACTCGTCAAGGGCTATTTTTTTCTCCCTGTCATATTTCATACAGAGTCGTCAAATTGAAAAATGACTTTTACTTAATAAATTATGTAAGGTCACTTTCCATCACAAATTTATCTTAAATTATAAACAAAACTAGCGACCCGCCCCGGCTTCGCACGGGTGCAATGATGATACTAAATACTTTCAACAATAAAAGATGCGTCATGCGGGGCAGAGGGGATTGACTCACGCCGCGCAGTAGGCATAGCATAGTAGGCGCTTTAGGAACTTTAAAATATGTTTCGCTGCTAATTGCTTCTAACGACGATATCTCAAAAACTATTCATCTGATTGATATAGTGTGAAGGGCAATTTTAATCTGCATTAAATGTCTAAGCTAACTAACATATTTATATGGATAAGAATTAATACTGAACTAAAGAAAATAGCTATGAAAATAACGTAATGTTTTTAATTAAAAATTTGAACATAAACGTGGTTATTGTAAGTCAACCGTAAGAGATAGAGATATGCTCTCGCGAACTTTTTTGTAGAATTTTTATAGATTTTGAATTCGCTAGTACATTACTAAACTGTATCTTTGCTAGTTTACGCGGCGTTTGCGTGGAAAGCTCCCAGTTGGCGCGATTTTTTACGACTTCTTCAACATTTATCGCCGTAATTCTGCTAATTTACATAAAAGTATACTAAATTATATACACAAACCTTTCTCAAGAATCACTCTAGCTATTAAAAAAAACCGCATCAAAATCCGTTGCGTAGTTTTAAAGATCTAAGCATACATAGGGACATAGGGACAGAGAAAGCGACTTTGTTTTATACTATGTAGTGATAAAATACCCGGTAATCATAGCAGTAAATAATTTTCAATTACTTAAGAACTAGACACCTCCTAAAAGGTAGTTTCTTTAAAATGCGCTCCAAACAAATAGACAAGTAACTGTTTAGACGTGGCGAATAAAATACTTAAATAGATGTTTAACAAAAAATGTAACTTGTATTGCGACCATGCAAATCGCCATGTTTGGTATATAAAGTAATATTTCGACGCACAAAAAGAATACAATTTAATATAAATTGAGATGCAGCTGTCAGTATACCAATTTCTTTGAACTTCTCCCTAAGAGAAGTTTTAGAGCTTAGTTGATAAATAGCTCTTATTGCTCGTTTTTGCAAAATAAATATAGCATTAATGTCAGCCGCTAATCCCCACATAAGAATGCCATATGACATGATGCTATGAAAATAACTAAAGTATACAGTCCTAGCAGTATCTATATCTGTTAACTGTCTAACTTTTCTAATAGCGTAAGCTGCAGAGCTGAGCTTACCAGCTAATGCAGCAATATGCGAATGCCACTGAAGTTTTCTGTCTATAGTTACACCCAGAAAGACTGTTGATTCAACTAAATCTAATTTTTCATTATTCATTACAACTTCTATGGGTGGAGATTTTACATTTGGTAAAGAGAATAGAACGCATTTCGTTTTCTTTGCATTAAGCTGTAGATTATTAAAACTAAACCAAGTGAGTATTTCCGAGAGTGCTTTGTTCACATCGTCAAAATTTGATTTATTTCTATCAATGTTAAATATAAGAGAAGTATCATCAGCAAACAAGACAATCTCGCATAGGCTTTTTGCAAAGAAAGGTAAATCGTTAATATAAACCAAAAACAAGAACGGGCCCAAGATAGACCCTTGGGGTACACCTAGCTTTACATCAGAACCCATTGATTTCACCCCATTTATATCAACTGTTTGAGTTCTGGAACTAAGATATGAGTGTAATAGTTTCTGGGCATTATTTTTTACACCGTAATGATTTAGCTTCAACAGCAGCGTCTGATGGTCTACACAGTCAAAAGCTTTGGACAAGTCGCAGAATATGCCAAGAGCATTCTGCGACCTCTCCCAGGCCCCAAAGACATGCTTAAGAAGTGCAACACCGGCATCAGTAGTAGACCTACCCTTCGTAAAACCGAACTGTTTATTATGCAAGAGTTTATTTAAATTAAAAAAGGTTAATAATTGCTCCAGTATTATTTTTTCAAAGATCTTGCTCAAGGCGGGTAAAATGGATATTGGTCTGTAATTACTTGGGTCTTCTTTGTTCCCAGATTTAAATAATGGAATAATTTTGCTAAATTTCATTAAGTCAGGAAAAATTCCTTCAGCAATGCAATTATTAAATATAATAGCAAGATATGGAGCAATGGTGTAAATAATGCTTTTAAGAATAGTTACAGATATACCCCATAAATCATTGGTACCTTTCATTTTAAGAGATTTGAATGCTTTGATTATATCAGTGAAATCAATGCTTTTAAAATCAAACAATGAACTACATTCGGACACATGTCTTTGGAGCATTAAGGCCGCAGACGCGGGTGAAGAATCCAAATTAGACGTTGTTTCAATTGGTATATTTATAAAAAAGTTATTAAAAATATCAGCTATTTCCTTTTCTGACTTTATTTGGGCGTCATTAATTTTAAGCGTCAGGCTGTTGTCACGTGGTTTATATTTGCCAGTCTCACGCTTTATAATATCCCAGGTCGTTTTGATTTTATTGCTAGAATTCATTATTTTTCCTTTAAAATAGTTAGACTTAGCTATAGAACATGACTTTTTAAAAATTTTAGAATATTGTTTAACATGTTCTACAAAACCAGGACTGTGATTAGTTTCTCTTAATTTATACAGTTCATATAGCCTGTTTCTACTTTTATAAATACCTGTCGTAGCCCATTGACAAAACTGTAATTTTTGGGTACACTTAATAGTCTTCGTTTTAAAAGAGTTATTAAATTCCTTAATCAGTAATCCAAAGAAGTTCCCATAAAGTTCATTTGGATCGTCATGTACATATGGCATTAAAGAAACTTTATCATAGATACTATTTTTAAAATTATCTAGACGTGTTTTTGTGATAGGCCTACATTGTAAAGTGACAGGTGTATCAGCGACGTCCAAGTGGTAAGCTGCCTGTAGACCATAATGGTCAGATGTAATGTTTTTAACAACTAATTTGTTTACCGGGTCACATTCTGAAAATATATTATCTATACAAGTTGCTGAATGATCTGTAACCCTCGTAGGTTCTATAAACTGATTAACTAAATTAAAAGAATTAAACAAGGTTAACAGCCGAGTAGTCAGTGCACTGCTTTCAAGTATGTCAACATTAAAATCACCGCACACAGCTACTGGCTTATTTTTTTGCTTTAACGTTTTTAAAGCATCCTCCAATACCGATTCAAAGGTTTCGAAACTACCTTTAGGAGGTCTGTATACACAAACTATTACTAAGCTTTTCAATTCGACACACGAGAGCTCGACATGGCGTTCTACGGAAAGGTCCACAATATCCTTTCTTTCTATATACTTAATGTCATTTTTAACCAAAATTAAAGAGCCGCCACATGTCGTTGTTTGTCTAGACAATAAGCTCGACAATTGAAAATTATTCACATTACATGACACATCACAATGCTTCAGCCAGTGTTCGGTTATACAAATAATATTAATGTTGTTACATTCAACAAGTAACTCTAATTCTAAAACTTTGCCAGACAGGCCCCGAATATTCTGACACAATAAATTAATACACGAGGGCTTGGCTGTTGTCTTACGTCTCAGTTTAAAGCTGAGCAAGAAACATTTACACTAGGTAATACAGTTTTACTGTTAGTGTATTTATTACATTTTTTCTTAGTAGAATTGCTACTAATATCAATGTCAATAGACGTTGGTTTGCCACCTTCATGGGTGTCCTGTAAATTAAAAGCTAACAAATTAGCTATTTTTGTCCTAAACCTATTTGCAAGATACATAGTATCTGGGGTCAAAGTAAAATAATTAATAAAATTATTAATGTCAAAATATAAAATATTGTCACTATGACAACTAATCAA
Organism: Melitaea athalia; assembly: GCA_905220545.2. NCBI lineage: Eukaryota > Metazoa > Arthropoda > Insecta > Lepidoptera > Nymphalidae > Melitaea > Melitaea athalia. Next base: position 136,440 of record HG992205.1, on the reverse strand, counting down.
ATTAAATAAGTATGAGTTTAACTCAAAAATACGATTGTTTTGCGCCTTACTTAAATTACTTGCATATGGAAATGAGCTGATTACCAATTTACAGCCTGTGTCCGCCTGTAATTTTAATAGAATGTCTATATTTTGCAAAATATGATTTTTCTTAACTGCGGAGCTGTCCCCACATAAAACAATTAAATTTGTTAAACTATTAACTTTATGCAACAGTATACTATGTACAATATCTTTAAATGATCTACCTGGTGTACATATATTTATTAAATCCTTGTGATATCTGTTTTTCATAATCAATCCTAACCCCTGGCCTAATTTATCTGAAAACATTATAGTTTTTACAGGTTTTATATGTTCTGAGTCACATGATGTAGCTGGTTTGAATGGGAATTTACTATAATTACAATGCAAAGTTTGATGTGTTTCTGTGTAGGATGATGGATGACAGGGGCTCTGTGATATCTGAGTAAAATTTTTAATTTCTGTGTCAATATTGTCATGAACCGATGGTGCAATATTAATTTGACTGTTTATTAAGAGGAAAGGATACTGAATAGACTTTTGAAAAATAGGTATTTGAATAAAATATTCCTGTTTCACTGACTATTGCTGTTAGCCGCTACCGCGCCTCCCGCAAGCCCCGCACTGCTTTGTCTATGTGTGAGTGGCGTGGTGTTAGTGTGCGTGTGCATTTCACCCGCGCTTCGCGTCATGCTATTTTTCTGTATTTTACTTGTTTCATTTGATTAGCCCGTTGGCGCAGTTTGTGGTGGCCCTGCTTTCTGTTCCGCGGGTTGCGGGTTCGTTTCCTGCCCGAGTCTGGGTGTAATATTTGTATTTATATACACATTTATGTGTATTATTTCTATGTATATTTATAAAAATATACATATATACATATAGTTATAACAGTCGGCTATTACCTGTAACACAAGCATTAAGTTGCTTACCATAGGAACAGACGACCGCATTTTTACATATTTATTTATTTTTATTTATTTAATTTTTTCTGCTTCGTTCTTCTGTTACTCGGCTTACTTTTATTGGATTTCGTAAACTACTTAGTACTTATTATTTTGAATTATTGTTTGTTAATTCATTGGATTGTTATCTACATAACTGTATTTTGGTAAGTAATTATTGAAATACTTAGGTATTTTATTTATGAATTAGGTATGTAATTACATGGTTGAGGTGTATGTAAGAATGGGTGTTGAGATACATACATATAGTGTACATGATAAATGTATTGTAGCCATACATACATAGTAATTAATATGTTTGTCTTAGTATAATAATAATAATATACTTTGTTGTACATTTAGATAAAGAACAAAATTTACATTACAAGCAATTATAGTCACAAATTGTACAACCAGGCGATCTTATTGCTAAAAAGCAATCTCTTCCAGACAACCTGATAATGAAAGGGATATCGCTTTTCAGATGGGCAGGTGGTATATAAATATAAATACATAAGCAAAAAAAGAATACATAACAATCATACATAGGTACATACACACATACGTACGCAACAAAATAAGTATAATAATAATAATAGTATACATATAAGTTGTAATGTCTCATGTTTGTCGCGGTTATACGTAACACATGCATTGGGACGATATAAAAATGTTTAAAAATAGTAATAAAAAAAACAAATGAGATGCTGGTGACATATACATATTATAAATTACTAGCTTCTGCGCACGACTTCGTCGGCGTGGACTCCGCTTCTATTGGTCTAAGCATGATGATACATAGCCTATAGCCTTCCTCGATAAATGGGCTATCTAACACTGAAAGAATTTTTCAAATCGGACCAGTAGATCCTGAGATTAGCGCGTTCAAACAAACAAACAAACAAACAAACAAACAAACAAACAAACAAACAAACAAACAAACAAACAAACAAACAAACTCTTCCACTTTATTATATTAGTATAGATTATTTTATTGATGTCTTTTTAGTTAGGCAAATTACGTAATAATACCTAATAATAAGCGCTTTATTTGCGAAACACACTGAAATACAAATGATGAACATAAGATAAAAATTAGTATACTTATTACAAAAAAAAAACATCAAACTAAATGTGGAAGAACAAACTATAAATAAAAAGAAATAATAATAATAAAAAAAAAATTGAAACAACTGAACTCAGAACTAACAATAAAGACATTAAAAATAATAGTCACTAATAAAGGTGGCAGTGTGTCTCACAAAAAGATAAGTCCTTGGCTTCAGTTAGGGATAAACCCTAACACAGATTTTCAGGACCACCTATTCATTTTTTATTTAATTATTTTGTGGTTGATAAAGAATTTTTAACCGATGAAGAAAAACAGAGGAGGTTCTAAAGTCGCCACGTATATTTTTTTATATGTTTGACCATGCATAACTCATTACAGAGTAGTCCGAATTTAATTTAAAAAAATATTGGAAAGGCTATAACGAAGTTACTGCTATTTTATTTTGTGGAGCCCTAAAGGAATCATTTACCAAAAAATTGGTAATTGTGTTTGCTCGCAAACGAAACAAAACCGACTTCAATTACATCGACAAGTAATAGAACGTTATAAGACGAAACAATAGTCAAGTAAATACGCGCTATTAAAGATTACTCAAAAAGTTGTAATCAGATCTCGATCTAATTTAAACAAGACTAAATGACAAGTATTAGCTTTCGATTAAAATAAGAATCATCAAAATCGGTACACCGAGTAAAAAGTTATGCGGTATAATACAACGTAGGTCGACGAAAAAGTAGTCAAGTAAATACGCATTATTAGATACTAGCTGCTGCTCGCGACGTCGTCTGCGTGCGTTCACTGCTCGTTCCCCGTAGGTGATAGCGTGATAATATGTAGCCTATGTTCTGACCCGACTTCTTAATAATATTCGTGCCAAATTTGAAGTAAATCCATGCAGTACTTTTTGAGTTTATCCCGGACATACATACAGACAAACAGACAAAAATTCTAAAAACTATATTTTTGGCTTCGGTATCGATTGTAGATCACACTCTAAAAAAAATATTCAATGTACAGTTTTGACTTTCCTACCATTTTATTATATGTACTTATAGATAACTCTAAAAGTACTTGTGAGATCTCAATTAAATTAAAATGGGACCATATGACACGCAACACCTTTCAATTAAAACAAAATTGATTGAAATCGGTCCACCCAGTCAAAAGTTCTGAGAACATACATTAAAAAAAATACAGTCAAATTGAGAACCTCCTCCTTTTTTAAAAGTCGGTTAAAATGAAAGATGCTTTCTGGAATTTAATAGAACCAATATTAGAAAAATTTTACTATGATTGCCTTAAAGGAAAGGAAAGGAAATAATTAAATAACTCTTTACCTACTTGAACTGAATAAAATAATGCTTCTTATTTTGAAATTTTGTAGCTTTATTTAGTTAACCTACTCTTCCTAGTGTCTGTCCGTCAGTCGTTCTACAGTATCCTTCCTTTGCCTCAGTAATAAGACTACCGTTAGCCAAAATTATAGTCAAAGCAAAAACATAAACAACATAATTATTTAAACTATTTACCATAATTATCATTTTTATTTGTTAGAGAAACCCTAGCCCTACCCTACCCCTACCCTTAGCCCAGGTTTGCACAATGTTACAATGAAAACCGCATCCAAATAAGGTTTTATTGTAGTTTATGAAAAGAGAGATTATTTAATTTTGTTAATACGAATTTTTGAAAATATCGACAAAATAATACATCACTAGTGTATCTATATAATTATCGACTATGAGGCATCACTTCGCTGGCGTGTATACGTACTGCTTTGACCCTTCCCTCCCCCAGACCTATCCCACAAACAGCAAGAAAGGGACAACTGCAGCTCAGACCGTTTTAGGTAGATAATTATTGACCAAAACATCATTTCGTAGTCGCCTGTTTTCTCCTCGAAACATGCCAACTTTTTTTTTTATTTTTTTTTAGGTAAATAAACAAAGCCTTCAGCTATGCCGCTCCGTTTTCTTTTTTTTGTAAATATGAATTATTATTTTTTTATGAGTGTCTGAAAATGTACAAAAAATTAGGCAATATTTCTAGTTTTTGAAGACTCCTACTACCTAATATAATAAGAATATGAAAAAAAACAAAACGTAGGGGCATGGTCATGGCAGGTAAAAGTTTTATTTTACAAAAATATTTGATCTAGTGTCATTATCCAGGGAGAAAACAGTCGAATACGTTTGTATGGAGAAAGAGCTGGTATCCTTTCCTCTTAACGAGTCATATCTCTCTGCGTTGTAGTTGCAGAGTTCCACTAACTCTGCGGCAGATTTGATGTGCTCATCAATTTCTTTCTGCGCAATGGAATACTTATTTTGCATTGATTCCAGTAACTCGTGCAACTTAGTTATATTTAATTGTAATTCTTTAGTGTCCCGGTCATACATTTGCCTACTTTCAGAAAATTTACTGCTATAAATTTCCAATGAGTCCATCAAACTTAATTTCTCTTTTCTCAGAACAATATTTTTATGAAAACATTTATTTTTCTTAATCAATCTACTAGTTTTCTTAATTAATTTATTGATTTTGATATATTTCTTTAATTTGTTACTGCCTTGAATAAAGGGTCTGGCTGAAACAGAATGTTCAGTAGTTGCAGATGGATTAACTGACTGTGTAGCAGGTGATGACATCAGTTCCTCGAAAAGAGATTGTGTGTGATCAACCTCATACTGTTGCTGCTGCTCCGTTAGAAGAGCTATTTGCTTGTTGGCATTATTCAACTCCTGTTCCAGATCTTTTATTCGGTTTAGGGCGCTCTCATATGTGCTGAACTGGTCATCAAATCCTTTAACCGTATTTTCAAGTTGGTCTCTCTGCAGTACTATCTCCATATGCTGGGAGTGCAGTTGGGCTAGCTCGGTCTTCAAGAGTGAGTTACGTCCGACAATATTTTTAATTTCCTCCTCACTCTCTTCACGCTCACGTAGTAGCTCTTTGCATGTATCTCTGGACTCCTTTAGCTCCTGAAGCGCTTGTCTCAGCTTCATCTCCGTGCTTTGAGTTGCAGCCTTACGGGTCAGCATGATGACTCAGGTATTCTATAGACAAACAATAATTTAAAGATAGTTTACTTATTTAACCCTACTAAAAGAGTTTTTTTTTTTTAAAGAAATTATTAAGGTTTTCTAGACATCAAATATCATACAGCTTAAAGTATGAGATCAAATTATTTGTATATAAAATAAAATAACACAAGTTACTTGGCAGATTGGTTAACAATATAGATGTTTCACAGTGAAGTTGAATGTTTTATTGGTGTTTTATTGTAAGTATAATGCTTGTGAAGTGTAGAAGTTGAGTGAGTGTCTGTGACAAAAGAAGTCACCATCAACTTTACTTCCACTTTTAGTCAAGCAAAGAGAGGTTAAACTGTGCCAAATCGTAATGACTGTGACGCTATTCACTTATGTGAACTCTGTGTAAGTCGTATTTGTGGACAGTAGGTAGGTATTGAGAACCAACGAGCTACCGCAGTAAAATGTGACAAACTGTTGATATTACAATGAAACTAGGTTTTATTATTATTAAGTTATGAACAAAAGTACTTCCCCGGTTTTATAAGCTGCTGTAGTAGCCGTCGTATCGTTCCGCATAGAGAGTACGGATGTTAAAAAATAATCGATTTTCATTTAAATCGTTTACTATTTTTTTATAATCGAGTTTATAGTAATATTAATCGATTTTTAATAAATCGTTTATATAAATTACGCGTTTAAGCAGATTTTTTTGACGTGACAATGTCTAATAAATCGATTAACGCCGGCGACGTTCACGAAAAAAGATCACTCATCGCGTTACGCTCATCTTTGTCCCGTTTTAATCTATCTTATATCATCATATTATTGTCTTTAAAACTACGAAACGGATTTTGATGCAGTTTTTAGGGTTCCGTACCCAAAGGGTAAAAACGGGACCCTATTACTAAGACTTCGCTGAATGTCCATCCGTCCGTCCGTCTATCACAAGGCTGTATCTCAAGAACGGCGATAGCTAGACAGTTGAAATTTTCACAAATTATGTATTTCTGTTGCCGCTGTAACAACAAATACTAAAAACAAAATAAAATAAATATTTAAGGGGGGCTCCCATACAACAAACGTGATTTTCTTGCCCTTTTTTGCTCGATATCAATAATGGCAACAGGTAGGCACTTAAAATTAATATTCCCAAAATACTCAGTTGTATTTTTACTTTAATAATAAATAGTAAAATTAAAATAAAATAAATATTTAAGGCTCCCATACAAAAAAACGTCATTTTTGCCTATTTTTCCTCGATATCAATAAATGGTAAGAGGTAGGCACTTGAAATATTTACAAAATACTTAATTGTATATTTACATTAATAATAAATAATAAAATTAAAATAAAAAAAATTATAAGGGTGGGCTCTCATACAACAAAAGTGATTTTTTTGCCGCGTTTTGCCCCACATTAAAATTAATTTACCTACTGTTGTTTACCTCGTTAATGGTACGGAACCCTTCGTGCGCGAGTCCGACTCGCACTTGGCTGAATCATCAAAATCGGTACACCGAGTAAAAACTTATGCGGTATAATACAACGTAGGTCGACGAAAAAGTAGTATAGTAAATACGCATTATTAGATATCTATCTATCTAACAGTCGAATTGAGAACCTCCTCCTTTTTTGAAAGTCAGTTAAAAAAGCAATAAATTTTGGGGGTTCCCCATACTTAGAACTGAAACTCAAAAAAAATTTTTTCATCACACCCGATACGTGTGATGTATCTTTGGATAGGTCTTCAAAAACGATATTGAGGTTTCTAATATCATTTTTTTCTAAACTGAATTGTTTGCGTGAGAGAAACTTCCGAAGTGGTAAAATGTGCCCTGTAACTTCTAAAATGAGAAAATGATAAATCTAAAAAAAAATATATGATGTACATTACCATGCAAACTTCCACTGAAAATTGGTTTGAACGAGATCTAGTGAATAGTTTTTTTTTTTTTTTTTTTATAATAACCGCAAATCGTAAACCGCAATTTTCCTTTCATCCGATCAACTCAAATATTAAAACAACGAACTACAAGAACTTTTATATTATGTTACTTGCTGCTACGGAACCCTTCATGGGCGTGTCCGACTCGCACTTGGCCGCTTTTTTATTATATTAAAACGTTTAATGGTAATAATGATATTTGGTTTCAGAAATCAAAAATAAGGAAACCAAATATCATTATAAATTTTTCAAGCGAATGCTTTGATTTTTAATTTTGAATTGGTTATTTTTTTATTCATACTTTTTTATTTGTTTTTTTTTTAATCTGATAAATTGTCAACATGAATCACTTAGGTTTATAAGTGGAATAAGAAGAGCGTGTAGATTTTTTTTTTGAATAAATACGTTGCATTTACGTTACTTATCTACGTAATTTTTTTTTTAGTATTATTTTTTAATGAAAACTACAAACATTTTCAATTTCAATACACTGTTTAAATAAAACACTCACGGGTACATGTAACTCGTATATTCCTTTAACTTAGAAAGGAAAATAAAATCAGGAGTTGCTAAACCACATCTGTATCATAAACATGATGGCGCGATTTAAAAATGGCACAACGCCATCTATTCGTGGATGGAGGAACTGCACACACACATTAATCTTTTACTCAAACGCTACAACGCTATTTATTAGTGCGTAAGGTTGGCTTTTTTTTTTTTTTTTTTTTTTTTTTATTATTTACGTAATGTAGCAACTGCTCCATCTGCTTACATGCTATAATATACATTTTCTTAATACTATTTCATATTAATTTTTTTTTTTTTTTTAAATCTCATTTCACCATGTCCAAAACAGCATCCGCTGCCAGCTTCGCGAGCACATCCTCAATAACAACGGCATCCCTATTATGGATTGCCATTTTGAGGCTGTGCTCGAGGATCTGCTTACTGTTTGCCTCCACCGCCCTTCTGACAAAATGACCGATCGCGTCGTCTTTGTTGTCACTGTAATAGACACAGGTGTTTGTGTGTCTAGTCACAGCGACCACCGCATTCGAGACACTATCGTGGATACTGAGCCTCTCTGCCCTTGTCTGGACGACAATTACATTTTCACTTGTCTGTCCCTGCGCCTCGTGGATGGTCATGATTCTCGAACCCTCCCCGGCACCGTATCCCCGACTCAACAACGCCTTCTTCTCCTCTTGCGTGAAAGTCAGGTACAGGGTCCGGTCCTGTTTTACTGGGATTCGTGAGCCGGTGAATCCTTCCATGCGCAGGGAGTGGATGATCGGACTCGAGCTGTAGATCACGTCGTACACCTCACTGATGGCGAAAGCAACGTCTTTTGGGTTTCGATGCGTGCAAGACAGCTCACACGAGATACCCACTGTCAGGTTAGGTCTGCTGTACCGTATCTTTTTTTTTTTTTTTTTTTTTTTTTTTTTTTTTTTTTTTTTTTTTTTTTTTTATCTATGCCCCCGCACGTAATGCGAGACTGTGTTTTTCTCATTAATTTAACAACCCATTCATTCCAGTTCTCGCATTTATGCCTCTCGCACTTCCATTCAGCATACTTTTTCTTTCTCGCATACTTCCTCATTCACTCTAGCTTAAGGCTCTTTATATGTGTACTTATAATCTATTAACTCTGGGATAATGAGGGGGAACTACAGGTGAGATATCTTTTATTTTAATAACAATTTTTCTTTCTATTTCACTTAAACTTTTTCGGTTATATTTGCTTTATATTTATTACACTATTTTTTTTTTTTTTTTTTTTTTTTTCTTATTCTCTAAACTTATTTTAATTTTTTATATTTGCAGAAAGCTGTTACATCTTTACATATAGCTTGTTGTATTACATATAACCTATTTTATAATGAGACAGAGTTATTGTAATATAAGGTGTTTACATTGAATTGTTGTATATAAATACATATTTATATATTCCAATTTTGTTAGACCTTGTAGTTATATTTTTATTTTCCCGTTCCTTACATCTATGTTTTATATGTTACCCTAGCTATATAATTATATTTAGTTAACATATGTTACTTATGTCCTATTCCTATTATTTACTATCTTACATAATTTGATGCAGTATTCGAGGAACAAATCTCTGTCTTTTCTACTTATAATATCTGTAAGAGAATTTCGGTCTATTTTAATGTCAAGGGTGTACTCCAGCTTCTGCCTCTCTCTATCATGGACCGGGCACTCCAGAAGGACGTGGAGGACAGACTCCGAACACGCAGGATCGCAGATGCACGATGGACTCCCCTTGCACTTGAAGCGATGCAAGTACTCGGAGAATCCACCGTGCCCCGTCAGAACCTGGGTGAGAAATCTGTCCACCTTTATTTTACCGATGATCTTATATGCGGCTATCGCGTCAGGGAAGAACACCCTGGTGACACCAGCCGTTTCGCCGCCACGATACCGCTGGTTCCATTCATCAAGCGATTGCATGCGAATGCTCCGCTTGATGAATGAAACCGGGCAGCTGTCGTAGTCAAATGCGCGTTTTAGTTTCAGCGCAGCCTCCTTGGCCAGATGGTCGGCACGCTCGTTCCCCTCTAGTCCTGCGTGAGCTTTGATCCAGAACAAACTGACACGTTTGTCCCGGAGCAGAGCCCTTCGCAGGTGTTCCCGCGCCTCGACGGCCAGGGGATGGAGGGCTTTCGGGTTTTCCAGCGTGAGTAGTGCCGACAAAGAGTCGGAATAAATCCCAACTGATCCGGCCAAGTGGTCTGCGGCCATCCGCGCCGCCCGGCATATCGCCAGGAGTTCCGCCTGGTAGACCGTGCAGTAGGACAGCAAAGCAAGCTTGAGGGTTTTGGTTTCGGCGGCGCCAGCCCATACGGACAGAGCCGCTCCCACTTTGCCCTCAATCTTGCTGCCGTCCGTAAAGATATTAAAATTGTTGGCGCAGTTCGCGTCGAAATTATCTTGGTCGACCAGGCACTTGAACTCCAGGTCGACATGACAGGCGGGATGCGGAGACCGCAAAGCTGAGGTCATCCGCTCCACCTCCCGATCTCCTATCAACCGCTGGGGCACCCCCCTCCGCGCCTCGTATAAGGTCGCGGCTTCGCGGACACGAAGGTCGAGGGGGAGTATCCCAGCAAGCAACAATGCAGAGTTCAGGGAGGTAGTTCGGTACGCCCTACACAGCTTCTGCGCGAAGCCCCGCTGGACCACGTTCAGCTGCTTGCGAATACCTAGCTTGTCAACGGCTGGCGCCCAGACGGCAGCCGCATATAGTATCACAGGCTCAACCACCGCTCTGTAAATAGTGCGGATTACCTCAGGATGGAGACCCCAGCTGGCCTTAGCTGCTCGGGCCAGCTGGTGGTAAAAGGCGAGTGCGCGCTTGCAGACATTCGCAACGTGGGTGTTGAACGTGAGTTTTCGGTCTATGACGACCCCCAGCAGCTTGATCTCGTTCGTCAGGACAATGTCGACCCCGCCCATATGAAGACGCGGGGTGTCATACTTCAGTTTGCGCGTCACAACCATAGCATTGGTCTTGTGAGGCGCAAACCGAAGCTTATTATCTGCACCCCACGCCCTCACACGTTCGAGGGCGGCATTGGCCCGACGCTCGATCTCGAGGGCCGTCTCACCCTCGAACACCAACACCACATCGTCGGCGAACGCCTGCACGTAGTCGCCTTTGGCCTCCAACTCCTGAAGCAGTGGATCCAAGAGCAGGTTCCACAAGATCGGCCCGCCGATAGACCCCTGCACGCAGCCCTTCCCAGTGTCTCTTACGTGCTCCTCCCCCAAGTACCTCACTCTGGCACGCCTGTCGCTCAGGTAGCTGCCCAAGAGCCACCGAATATTATCGGGGCACCTTTCCTCAGCCAGTCTGACCCTGATCTTAGGCCACCAAGCGTTGTCGAAGGCGCCCTCTATATCTAGTGAAACCAGCACAACAATCCTCCTCCTCTCCAGATTGTGTCTGATATGTTTCACCAGGGTATAGAGGGCGTCCTCGGTGCTACGCTGGGGCATGAATCCAAACTGGCGAGTACTGAGCTTGGGCAAGAGATGGTACTGTAACCTGGCGACAAGCATCCTCTCCAAGATCTTCCCAAGCACCGGAAGGAGCCCGATTGGTCGATATGACTTGGGTGTCGTGTATGTGGTCTTCCCCGGCTTACGGAGGAAGATTACCGTCGCCTCCTTCCAGGGCCTAGGAAAATATCGGAGCTCGAGGGACTTTGTACCGTATCTTGAACAGGTTTTCCCTGTCGATGTACGGCAGCTGGTTGACGTCTCCGATGAGCACCACCTCCTCCGCCGCCGATAGCCGGGCAGCCATGACTATGGCTCCGAAATGATTCATGAGGGCTTCGTCCACCGTTAGTCGGTTTATCTTAACGCCCTCACGAAAACCATTTGCCAGTATGGAAGCCATAGTGCGCACCTTCGTTTTGGCCTTATTACCATAGCGATGCGCCAGCTTCTCCTTAAGGTCTTTCGCTGGCTCGATGGTGGTCGTGGCTACGACTTCACTGTTCTCATCGAAATTCCTGACTATGTGAGTTGTCTTGCCGCACCCAGGTACCCCGTTTGTCCATCTCATTGTCGGTAGCCTCCAAGCCCCGAAAGCGCACCTGGCGTCCGGGTCGCTCATGATGGTTTTAGCCATCCCGAGTACCCTATCACCCAGCATCACTCTCGTGCACTTGGCCACTACAACCACCGGGTCCCCTTTCGGTGTGTGAAAGATCTGGTGCTCGTCGTTCTGCCCCTCTTCCTCGATTGCATTCACGAAGCCTGATGTGATGTTGTATGCAGCCATATACCTTCCCGACATGTTTCCCTTGAGGACTTGCCGGGTTTCGTTATTATAAATGGCTGCTTCGGCTTCTTCGAGTTCCACCTCCAGCAACTTTTCATGGTTGTACTGGTAGGCCTGCATGATTTTCTTACATGTGGCCAGGCTTACCTCGCGGTCGGCCTTAGTTATGGCCAGGAACTCGATCAGCGCATTTTCCGCATGCTGTAGTGGTGTGGAAGCTGGTTGAAGTCTGGGTGGTGTTACTTGCCCCATGTCAGCCCTCGTCCGAGTGGCTGCTGGTGCTTGAGAGTACCTCGGACTTTCGTCCTTGGTGAATCTACTTATTGCTTTCATTTGCAGCTCACTCGGTTCCGCCAATTTTGGGGAAAGGTGGGACAGTCGTTTGCCTCTTTTAGGGGAGATGGTAGCCTGGACGAACTTTGCTATCGCCATCAGTCGGGGTTTCACCTTTTGAGTATTGTCTTCGGGGTCGCGCCGTCTTTTTGCCTCGGTATTTTGTTGCAGTCGCTCCGAGCCGCTGAGAGCGGTCTCTTCGAGAGTCGGCAATGCAGGGGGTAATTAATGGTGGTTGTGGTCTGGGCTTTAAGTACCCTAGATCCTCCCCCCTGTCCTCATAGGCTATGATGTGGTGGTGTCTTGATGCTAATAGGCAGCCGTATCTGTCCGATACGCCACCCTTATCATAACCGACTCTCATAGAATCCACGGGTTAGGTTAGGTTAGGTTAGGTTAGGTTAGGTTAGGTTATGTTCCCAGACCCCCCAGACCCCCTTGCTGGGTGCTAGGGGAGGAGTTGCTGGTCTCCTACTGGGCGCGTCCCCGGGTGGCGGATAGGGGAACGTCACTTGCTCTGTTGCGGGTGGCAGGGGTCTTCGGACCCCCGCGGACCAAACCAGCAGGTGTGGGCGCACCTTGAGCGGCTTGTCAGCCGCACGGCCTAGGGGAGTAAACCCCGATTAAAAATCTAAAGCTGTGATACAGCCACAACCATGGAATCGCTGACAAATATTTTATTACCCCAGGAGGGTACCGACGCTTCCAGCGTCGGAGAGTCCCTCCGCGTTCCGGCGCGCTGCCCCACCGAATCTGGGGGGGGCAATCAACGATCCTGTGGCTCGCCCGCAAAGGGTGTAGATATGGTGCCCGCGAAGGGCGGAGAAACGACCACGGCTACGAACTCGGACTCCGATTACAGCTTTCGGAGCGTTGGCTCAAACGGGCCGGCGCGCTCGGGGGCTGGTCTTCCCTCGCGGGACAGCAAGGGAAGATTCTTACGAAAGGACAAAGGCCCTTCTCAGGGCCAAAGCGACGGGAACCGCTTCGCAGCGCTGCCTGTGGACGACGAAACGACGACCCCTGAAGTCGGCTGGCTGTCCTCGGATGGCAAGAAGAAGAAGAACAAGCGTCCTACGCCCTCGTCCTTCGCGTCTGGGCGCATCTACTCAGACGCGGAGAGCGAGGGTTTAGCGCTAACCAAAATAACCACAGCGCGAAGAGGGAAGTCTAGAGGAACCACGGCGGGCCCGTCCCGCGACAAGTTCCTCAAGCCTGCGCCCGTACAGCCTACCCGGACTGATATGTCAACGGACAACGAGTCCGATTTTGGCTCGTTGATTGACGAGGACATGTGCGCGCTCAACGCGCAAGAACTGAGGGCACGCGGGGGCGAGGGAGTCGCCGACATCCTTGAGGTTGCCCGGAGGTCCGGGAACCTAAAGGGTGGTTTTATAGCTCGCCTTAAAAAGTCGGCGATGTCCCTAAGGGAGGTAGTGGACACGTTGGCGAGCCGAACGGAGAGCAACGAAACACGGCAGCTTAGAGTTGAGTTGAACCGCGTCAAAATGGACAACGAGGCCCTGAGGGTTGAAGTGAAGTCGTTGCGGCGCGGCTTCAACGAGGCTAAGACGGAGGCAGCTGCGGCCACCGTTGCCGCCGCCAATGCCACTGCCTCGGTCGCCGGTCCACTCTCGACACTTTCGGGGGTGGACATAGTCGAGCAACTCAGGCCCTTATTGACCAGCCTAATTGACACCCGCATGGCAGAACTTGAAAAAAAGCTGTTGCAGGCCCCGTCGGCTCGCCAGCGAATGAGGGAGGGCTCGGTGTCCACCGCGCCGCCACCTGCTTCTAAACACTCCGAGACGGCAGGCCCGTCTACAACCGCCCGGGAGGAGACCTGGGCGACCGTGGTGAAGAAGGGGAAGGGCAAGGGGAAGGGCAAGGGGAAGGGCAAGGGGAAGTCCTCCACCCCCGACTCTACACCTGCACCCGCGGTTAAGCCTTCAGTGACCGCGGGCCCGACGGCCAATTCAACTAAAAAGCCGACTGCCAAAGAGGCCGGGAAGCAAACTGCGAAGCCTTCAGCAAAGCGGAAGCTGAAGGCTCCCAGGACCGCGGCAGTTATCCTGTCGCTGCAGCCGGAGGCCGCGGAAAAGGGGGAGACGTATTCTTCCGTCCTCCAAACGGCCAGGGAGAAAATTAATATCGAGGAGCTGGGAATCGACCGGATCCGCTTCCGCCAAACGGCGACGGGAGCGAGGATGTGGGAGATCCCTGGCTCCGATAGGGTCGCGAAGGCGGACAGGCTGGCGGAGTCGCTTCGCGGAGCCCTGTCTGGGGTGGCGAGCATCGTCAGGCCCGTGAAAACCGCGGACGTGCGGATTTCGGGCCTGGACGAGACGGCCACCACGGAGGGAGTGGCAGCGGCGGTCGCCAAGGCAGCGGGATGCGACGTCGCCCTTGTGAGGGCTGGGGGAATCCGCTCCGGCTTCGCAGGTACGGGGTCCGTCCTGGTCTCCTGCCCACTTTCGGCAGCGAAAGTGCTGACCGAGAAGGGCAGGATATTAATCGGGTGGAGCTCGGCACGCGTGGTAGCCCTGGAGGCGAGGCCCATGCGCTGCTACCGGTGCATGGGGCTGGGCCACACGCGCCCTCAGTGCCCGGCGTCCGTAGACAGGGGGGAGCTCTGCTTCCGTTGTGGACGCGCGGGTCACAAGGCGGCCGCCTGCGAAGAGGCCACTCCGCGTTGTGCGGTATGCGCGGAGAGCGGCAAGCCCTCCGGCCACACGATGGGAGGCCGCAGATGCAAGTCTGCGATGCAGAAAGGAAAAATTGCTGGGACCCGGGCCACCCCAGCGGTTTCAAGTAAAACTGCAGAAGTCGTCCCCTTGCCGGCGGACGTGGAGGTTGTGATGTCCGATTAACATGAACGTAGGACATCACAACTTCCTTCAGGCGAACCTCAACCACTGCGCCCGGGCCCAAGACCTGCTCATGCAGTCGCTGGCGCAGTGGCGCATAGACGTGGCGGTGGCGGCGGAGCCGTATTACGTTCCCAGCTCACACCCTTGTTGGGCTGCGGACCTTGACGGCTCCGTTGCCATCGTGGTTCGATCCGGAGGCGGCAGCCCCCCCCTCTCAGTCGAAGAGAAGGGGCCCGGGTATGTGGTAGCCAAGTGGGAAGAGTATGCGGTGGTTGGCGCATACTTCTCCCCCAACAAAACTGTAGCGGAGCTTGAGGTCTTCGTAAACCTCCTGGCCGCTGCGGTTGGAAGACAGGCGCCACGTCAGGTCGTCCTCCTCGGCGACCTGAACGCCAAAGCCCGGGACTGGGGCAACCCCTCCACTGACTCTCGTGGGGAAGTAGTCAGGGAGTGGGCGGTTACCGCGGGACTGACCCTCCTCAACACGGGGTCGGCTCACACGTGCGTACGACATAACGGGGGGTCCGTGGTGGACGTATCGTTCGCCTCCCCGTCCGTCGCCGCACGTGTGCGAGCTTGGAGGGTGCTGTCGGAGGTCGAGACTCTCTCGGACCACAAGTACGTGAGGTTCGAGGTTTCCACCTCCCACAGCCGAGGTACGCCTCGGCACGCCGCCTCGCAATTTCCGCGCTGGGCCGTCAGCCGACTCGATGCGGATATGGCGAAGGAGGCGGCGATTGTCCAGTCGTGGTTCGCCGCTCCTACGCACCCGGAGGTGGACATTGCGGCGGACGACTTCCGCGACGCAGTGACGGCCGTGTGCGACGCGGCTATGCCGCGGTCCCGGCACCGCCCCGAACGCCGCGGGGTCTATTGGTGGAGCTCGGAGATTGCGGATCTCCGAGCCGCCTGTATAAGGGCTCGGCGGCCCTACGGACGCTGTAGAAGGCGACGCCACGGCCGGACAGACGAGCAGATGCCGGCCGTGGAGTTGGAGGTCGAGCGCCGGCTGTACGAGGCATACCGTGCCGCCAAGCGCGAACTACAGCTGGCTATCGTCAGGGCCAAGTCGCAGGCCTACGGCGAAGCCCTGGCGAGTCTCGACAGGGATCCGTGGGGGCGTCCATACAAGGCTGCCCGGAAAAACTTCCGGCACCAGACGCCCCCGGTCGCCGAGTCGTTGGACGCCGCGGTCCTGGACAGGGTGCTGGATGGGCTCTTCCCCGCAAGAGACCCCAACCACACCCCTCCGTCGATGATCACTTCCCCTCTCGTCGAAGAGCTAGACGAGGCCTCCATCCCGCCTGTGTCGGAGGCGGAAATAGAGGTCGCGGTCCGCCGCCTGCGTGGAAAGAGCACGGCGCCCGGCCCGGATGGTATCCCGGGCCGGGTGCTGGGAATCGCCCTCCAGGAGATGGGTGACCGACTTCGGGAGTTGTTCAGCGCTTGCCTCGCGTCTGGACGATTCCCGAAGCCGTGGAAGGAAGGGCGACTGTGCCTGTTGCGGAAGGAGGGGCGACCCGTCGACTCGCCCTCCGCATACAGGCCCATCGTCCTGCTGGATGACACGGGTAAACTCCTGGAGAGTGTCGTGGCTTCCCGTGTCATTCGGCACCTGGAGGGAACTGGGCCCGGCCTGTCCGAGGCCCAGTACGGGTTCAGAGTGGGGCGATCCACATTAGATGCCCTGCTCTGGCTTAAAAGTTGGACGCAGGCGGCAGTCCGCGAGGGGGAAAAGGCGTTGGCTGTCTCACTGGACATCGCCAACGCCTTCAACAGCCTCCCGCACGCAACAATACAGGAGGCGCTTCGCCACCATCGTGTGCCCCTGTATCTGCGGAGGCTGTTGGGCGACTACCTCCAGGGTCGCGAGGTCCTGGTGGCGGGGCGCGACGGTCTGAGGCGACGTCGCGTCTCGTGCGGAGTTCCGCAGGGGTCAGTGCTTGGACCGCTCCTGTGGAACATCGGCTACGACTGGGTGCTTCGGGGCACGCTGCCCGCAAGTGTGCGGGTCTCGTGTTACGCCGACGACACCCTAGTCGTGGCCAAAGGAAGGGACCTTGCGGAGGTGATGCGGTCGGCCACGGCCGGCGCAACTCTCGTGGTCGGCCGTATACGGGCCCTGGGGCTGGAAGTCGCCCTGACGAAGACCGAGGCCCTACTGTTCCATGGGCCTCGGGGGGGACCCCCTCCAGGTACGCGGGTAACTCTGGACGGGGTCCCGGTCCGTGTGGGGACCCAGATGAGGTACCTGGGCCTCACCCTGGACGGGAGGTGGGCTTTCGGGGCTCACTTTGCCGAGCTGGCCCCGAGAGTCGTCGGAGCTGCCGCCTCACTCGGAAGGCTGCTGCCGAACGTGGGTGGTCCAAACGCCAACTGCCGTCGGTTGTACTCTGGGGTCATCCGGAGTATGGCCATGTACGGGGCGCCCGTCTGGGCGGACGCCCTCGGTCGCGCCAACAAGACCCTGCTGCGACGTCCGCAGCGGGTCATCGCGACGAGGGCGATACGCGGTTACCGGACGGTGTCCTGGACGGCGGCGTGCGTGGTGGCTGGCGATCCCCCCTGGGAATTACAGGCGGAGATCCTCGCCGAAACGTATCATTTCGTGGCGGCGAGGAGATCCCGGGGGGAGCCCCCGACGTGGGAGGAGGTCGCACGCATGCGGAGGCAGGCGCAGGACACCCTGTTGCGGCGGTGGACGGAGGACCTGGCCCCGCCGGTCCCCGGGCAGTGGACGGTGGACGCGGTCAGGCCGGTCCTTCAGAAGTGGGTGAAGCGGCGGTTCGGCCCGCTGACCTTTCGTTTGGTGCAGGTGCTTTCCGGACACGGATGCTTCGGTAAGTATCTGCACCAAATCGCGAGACGGGAGGCGACTCCAGCCTGCCATGAGTGTGGGGCGCCAGAGGATACGGCGCTCCACACGCTGGAGGTGTGCGCCGCGTGGGAATCACAGCGGCGCGCGCTTTCGGCGGTAATCGGGCTGGATCTCTCGCTGCCGAGCGTCGTAAAAGCCATGCTCGACAGTGAGAGATCGTGGCAGGCGGCGGTATCCTTCTGCGAAGAGGTAATGACGCAGAAGGAGACCGCGGAGCGGGCCAGGGAGAGTGACGCCTCCGCTGACCCGCTCCGGCGCAGACGTACGGGGGCAAGGAGGAGGCGGTTTGCCCACTTCCTCCCCCCCTCGTAATAGTGGGGTCGCCGGCCGATAGTCGGGGGACTTTGGCCGGCCGGACGACGTGACCCCACAGGTCTGCGGGGTGGCCTTGTTGTGAGCGAGGCCACCCCAACTTTGTGCCGGGGCCCGGACGTTCAGACGTCCGGGCCTACCGCCGGGGCGGGGTGGAGACTGCTAACGCGACCCCATCTCGCCCCACTTAGGCGGATGTCTGCTCACACGTGGATGGTTTTTAGTCAGTAGGAGTCTGACATAACCCTTTGGTGCCCCCGCGCCGGAGGGTATCCATGATGGATTTTCCCCACGTTAAAAAAAAAAAAAAAAAAAAAAAAAAAAAAAAGGTTAGGTTATGTTCGAAGGCGGACAGGCTGGCGGAGTCGCTTCGCGGAGCCCTGTCTGGGGTGGCGAGCATCGTCAGGCCCGTGAAAACCGCGGACGTGCGGATTTCGGGCCTGGACGAGACGGCCACCACGGAGGGAGTGGCAGCGGCGGTCGCCAAGGCAGCGGGATGCGACGTCGCCCTTGTGAGGGCTGGGGGAATCCGCTCCGGCTTCGCAGGTACGGGGTCCGTCCTGGTCTCCTGCCCACTTTCGGCAGCGAAAGTGCTGACCGAGAAGGGCAGGATATTAATCGGGTGGAGCTCGGCGCGCGTGGTGGCCCTGGAGGCGAGGCCCATGCGCTGCTACCGATGCATGGGGCTGGGCCACACGCGCCCTCAGTGCCCGGCGTCCGTAGACAGGGGGGAGCTCTGCTTCCGTTGTGGACGCGCGGGCCACAAGGCGGCCGCCTGCGAAGAGGCCACTCCGCGTTGTGCGGTATGCGCGGAGAGCGGCAAGCCCTCCGGCCACACGATGGGAGGCCGCAGATGCAAGCCTGCGATGCAGAAAGGAAAAATTGCTGGGACCCGGGCCACCCCAGCGGTTTCAAGTAAAACTGCAGAAGTCGTCCCCTTGCCGGCGGACGTGGAGGTTGTGATGTCCGATTAACATGAACGTAGGACATCACAACTTCCTTCAGGCGAACCTCAACCACTGCGCCCGGGCCCAAGACCTGCTCATGCAGTCCCTGGCGCAGTGGCGCATAGATGTGGCGGTGGCGGCGGAGCCGTATTACGTTCCCAGCTCACACCCTTGTTGGGCTGCGGACCTTGACGGCTCCGTTGCCATCGTGGTTCGATCCGGAGGCGGCAGCCCCCCCCTCTCAGTCGAAGAGAAGGGGCCCGGGTATGTGGTAGCCAAGTGGGAAGAGTATGCGGTGGTTGGCGCATACTTCTCCCCCAACAAAACTGTAGCGGAGCTTGAGGTCTTCGTAGACCTCCTGGCCGCTGCGGTTGGAAGACAGGCGCCACGTCAGGTCGTCCTCCTCGGCGACCTGAACGCCAAAGCCCGGGACTGGGGCAACCCCTCCACTGACTCTCGTGGGGAAGTAGTCAGGGAGTGGGCGGTTACCGCGGGACTGACCCTCCTCAACACGGGGTCGGCTCACACGTGCGTACGACATAACGGGGGGTCCGTGGTGGACGTATCGTTCGCCTCCCCGTCCGTCGCCGCACGTGTGCGAGCTTGGAGGGTGCTGTCGGAGGTCGAGACTCTCTCGGACCACAAGTACGTGAGGTTCGAGGTTTCCACCTCCCACAGCCGAGGTGCGCCTCGGCACGCCGCCTTGCAATTTCCGCGCTGGGCCGTCAGCCGACTCGATGCGGATATGGCGAAGGCGGCGGCGATTGTCCAGTCGTGGTTCGCCGCTCCTACGCACCCGGAGGTGGACATTGCGGCGGACGACTTCCGCGACGCAGTGACGGCCGTGTGCGACGCGGCTATGCCGCGGTCCCGGCACCGCCCCGAACGCCGCGGGGTCTATTGGTGGAGCTCGGAGATTGCGGATCTCCGAGCCGCCTGTATAAGGGCTCGGCGGCCCTACGGACGCTGTAGAAGGCGACGCCACGGCCGGACAGACGAGCAGATGCCGGCCGTGGAGTTGGAGGTCGAGCGCCGGCTGTACGAGGCATACCGTGCCGCCAAGCGCGAACTACAGCTGGCTATCGTCAGGGCCAAGTCGCAGGCCTACGGGGAAGCCCTGGCGAGCCTCGACAGGGATCCGTGGGGGCGTCCGTACAAGGCTGCCCGGAAAAACTTCCGGCACCAGACGCCCCCGGTCGCCGAGTCGTTGGACGCCGCGGTCCTGGACAGGGTGCTGGATGGGCTCTTCCCCGCAAGAGACCCCAACCACACCCCTCCGTCGATGATCACTTCCCCTCTCGTCGAAGAGCTAGACGAGGCCGCCATCCCGCCTGTGTCGGAGGCGGAAATAGAGGTCGCGGTCCGCCGCCTGCGTGGAAAGAGCACGGCGCCCGGCCCGGATGGTATCCCGGGCCGGGTGCTGGGAATCGCCCTCCAGGAGATGGGTGACCGGCTTCGGGAGTTGTTCAGCGCTTGCCTCGCGTCTGGACGATTCCCGAAGCCGTGGAAGGAAGGGCGACTGTGCCTGTTGCGGAAGGAGGGGCGACCCGTCGACTCGCCCTCCGCATACAGGCCCATCGTCCTGCTGGATGACACGGGTAAACTCCTGGAGTGTGTCGTGGCTTCCCGTGTCATTCGACACCTGGAGGGAACTGGGCCCGGCCTGTCCGAGGCCCAGTACGGGTTCAGAGTGGGGCGATCCACATTAGATGCCCTGCTCTGGCTTAAAAGTTGGACGCAGGCGGCGGTCCGCGAGGGGGAAAAGGCGTTGGCTGTCTCACTGGACATCGCCAACGCCTTCAACAGCCTCCCGCACGCAACAATACAGGAGGCGCTTCGCCACCACCGTGTGCCCCTGTATCTGCGGAGGCTGTTGGGCGACTACCTCCAGGGTCGCGAGGTCCTGGTGGCGGGGCGCGACGGTCTGAGGCGACGTCGCGTCTCGTGCGGAGTTCCGCAGGGGTCAGTGCTTGGACCGCTCCTGTGGAACATCGGCTACGACTGGGTGCTTCGGGGCACGCTGCCCGCAAGTGTGCGGGTCTCGTGTTACGCCGACGACACCCTAGTCGTGGCCAAAGGAAGGGACCTTGCGGAGGTGATCCGGTCGGCCACGGCCGGCGCAACTCTCGTGGTCGGCCGTATACGGGCCCTGGGGCTGGAAGTCGCCCTGACGAAGACCGAGGCCCTACTGTTCCATGGGCCTCGGGGGGGACCCCCTCCAGGTACGCGGGTAACTCTGGACGGGGTCCCGGTCCGTGTGGGGACCCAGATGAGGTACCTGGGCCTCACCCTGGACGGGAGGTGGGCTTTCGGGGCTCACTTTGCCCAGCTGGCCCCGAGAGTCGTCAGAGCTGCCGCCTCACTCGGAAGGCTGCTGCCGAACGTGGGTGGTCCAAACGCCAACTGCCGTCGGTTGTACTCTGGGGTCATCCGGAGTATGGCCATGTACGGGGCGCCCGTCTGGGCGGACGCCCTCGGTCGCGCCAACAAGACCCTGCTGCGACGTCCGCAGCGGGTCATCGCGACGAGGGCGATACGCGGTTACCGGACGGTGTCCTGGACGGCGGCGTGCGTGCTGGCTGGCGATCCCCCCTGGGAATTACAGGCGGAGATCCTCGCCGAAACGTATCATTTCGTGGCGGCGAGGAGATCCCGGGGGGAGCCCCCGACGTGGGAGGAGGTCGCACGCATGCGGAGGCAGGCGCAGGACACCCTGTTGCGGCGGTGGACGGAGGACCTGGCCCCGCCGGTCCCCGGGCAGTGGACGGTGGACGCGGTCAGGCCGGTCCTTCAGAAGTGGGTGAAGCGGCGGTTCGGCCCGCTTACCTTTCGTTTGGTGCAGGTGCTTTCCGGACACGGATGCTTCGGTAAGTATCTGCACCAAATCGCCAGACGGGAGGCGACTCCAGCCTGCCATGAGTGTGGGGCGCCAGAGGATACGGCGCTCCACACGCTGGAGGTGTGCGCCGCGTGGGAATCACAGCGGCGCGCGCTTTCGGCGGTAATCGGGCTGGATCTCTCGCTGCCGAGCGTCGTAAAAGCCATGCTCGACAGTGAGAGATCGTGGCAGGCGGCGGTATCCTTCTGCGAAGAGGTAATGACGCAGAAGGAGACCGCGGAGCGGGCCAGGGAGAGTGACGCCTCCGCTGACCCGCTCCGGCGCAGACGTACGGGGGCAAGGAGGAGGCGGTTTGCCCACTTCCTCCCCCCCTCGTAATAGTGGGGTCGCCGGCCGATAGTCGGGGGACTTCGGCCGGCCGGACGACGTGACCCCACAGGTCTGCGGGGTGGCCTTGTTGTGAGCGAGGCCACCCCAACTTTGTGCCGGGGCCCGGACGTTCCGACGTCCGGGCCTACCGCCGGGGCGGGGTGGAGACTGCTAAAGCGACCCCATCTCGCCCCACTTAGGCGGATGTCGGGTGCGGCGTTCCACAGGGCTCCGTCCTGGGACCGACCCTGTGGAACGTCGGTTTCGATTGGATGCTGCGGGCGACTCTACCGCCCGGGCTGAGCGTCATATGCTACGCTGACGACACACTGGTGACAGCCCGGGCTAGGAGCTTCGAGGAGGCCGCTCGTCTCGCAGAGGTCGGCACGTCGATTACGGTCGACCGTATTACTATGCTGGGCTTGAGGGTTTCCGTATCGAAAACGGAGGCCCTTCTCTTTCACGGCCCTCGCCGAGGTCCCCCCCGAGGTGCGCGGATTGCCGTCCAAGGAACGGAAGTGGCGGTTCGGGCCCAAATGAGATACCTGGGCCTGACACTCGACGCGCGATGGAGCTTTGGTCCACATTTCGAACAACTCGCTCCAAGACTGCAAAACGCTGCCGCTGCGTTGGGACGACTCCTCCCTAACGTAGGCGGACCGGACTCCCCCTGCCGGCGCCTATACGTCGGTATAGTGCGGAGCATGGCACTGTACGGTGCTCCCGTATGGGTCGACGCTCTAAACGCTCATAATAAGACTCTCCTGAGGAGGCCCCAGAGAGTCATAGCCGTGAGGGCGATACGGGGATACCGTACGGTGTCCTGGACGGCGGCGACACTTCTCGCGGGTGATCCACCCTGGGAACTACAGGCGAGGGTGCTCGCGGAGATGTACCAGTTCCGGTCCCGGCAGAGAGCGAGAGGCGAACGTCCGAGCGAAGTTGGCAGGATCAGGGCTCTAGCTCAGAGAGCTCTAATCGAAAGATGGAAGGAGGACCTGGAGTCCCCAACGGCGGGCTCAGTGACGGTGGATGCCATTCGTCCGCACCTACGTCGCTGGGTTAACAGGCGGCACGGGGTGCTTACGTTTCGGCTGTCGCAGGTGCTTACCGGGCACGGCTGCTTCGGTAAGTACCTGCACAAAATCGCAAGGCGAGAAGCCACCCCTGCTTGCCACGAGTGTGGCGCGCCAGTCGATTCGGCGCGTCACACCCTGGAGGAATGCGCCGCTTGGGAACCCCAGCGCAGGGCCCTGGTGGCAGTAATAGGCGGAGACCTCTCGCTGCCGAGTGTGGTCCGCTGCATGCTTGGCAGCGAGAGGTGCTGGTCGGCCGTGGCCTCATACTGTGAGGAGGTCGTGGCATTGAAGGAGTCCGCGGAGCGAGAGCGGGAAGCAGCCGCACACGCTGACTCGCTCCGCAGTAGACGACCGGGGAGGAGGAGACGTCAATACGCACTCCTCCACCCTCCGCAATAGAGTGGGAGAGGGCACCACATTCTCCCACTCGCCCCCGGGGTAATAGAGCGCTCACGGTGCCCGCGAGCGCTCTATAAGTGAAGGCGGCCCACAGAGGTGGGCCTACCGTCGAGGCGTCATAGTTGACTGCGAAAGCGTTCCTGTGGCGCCCCAGCATGACGATGAGGGCACCGCTGGTTTTTAGTGGGTAGTCTGGCGCGTTCTGTCTAGTACCGGGAGTCCCACACTCCCGTCGTCTACGGGCGGCGGGGTCAGTGCGTAAACGCATTTTACCAGCGATAACAAAAAAAAAAAAAAAAAAAAAAAAAGGTTAGGTTATGTTCCGTGTGCCCCTGTATCTGCGGAGGCTGTTGGGCGACTACCTCCAGGGTCGCGAGGTCCTGGTGGCGGGGCGCGACGGTCTGAGGCGACGTCGCGTCTCGTGCGGAGTTCCGCAGGGGTCAGTGCTTGGACCGCTCCTGTGGAACATCGGCTACGACTGGGTGCTTCGGGGCACGCTGCCCGCAAGTGTGCGGGTCTCGTGTTACGCCGACGACACCCTAGTCGTGGCCAAAGGAAGGGACCTTGCGGAGGTGATGCGGTCGGCCACGGCCGGCGCAACTCTCGTGGTCGGCCGTATACGGGCCCTGGGGCTGGAAGTCGCCCTGACGAAGATATGCGAGTCGGTTTTTGCTAATTCCTCTTTCATACCAGTTCTCGCTTTCATGCCTCTCGTACTTTCATGCCGCATACTAATTTCTTCATTCATTCATCACCTTTCACCGATCAGGGTGGGTTCCCTCTACTTTTGGGCCTACCGGTTTGTATTGCTACCTTACTTATTTTATTACTTATATTATTTAACACAGGGTAAATAATTTTTACACATGTAGTTTTTCATAGGGTTTTTGTTTTACAGGGGTTCATTTTATTTTAAGCTATACAATTTTGTCTTGGTGATGGATACCATCACCCTTACAAATTATTTTATTTCAGCTTATACTAATATCAAATGTTTTGTTCTATTTTGAGCAGTAGGGTCTACACAATAATTTTTAACAGCTTTATCTTATTAATAAGCTTATTGTCTAATGTCTTACACTTTTGTTGTTCTATCTTTCTTCATTTGGATACATTTTAATATCTGTAACTTAAATAATGTTGAACTTAACTTGCGACAGTAAATGATGTTCTGTAATTTGTATATTGACTTCTTCTATTTGTACATCTCATTTTTTACAATTTATTTACAGTTTTATATCCGTTTACAATTTTTTAATATCGTGACAAGATTGCGTTTACAGTAATTTTTATAATGACACTATTTGTGTCCTATTACTAATCATATTTACACCTTAATCTATGCTATCTACTTATATACTGTTGTTGTTGTTGCTGTCCTATGGTACCCCAATGGTACAAAGGGCCTTCGTGAGACGTCTCCATCCGCTCCTGTCCCGTGCCTCTCGCTCCGCGTCCCTCCAACCAAGCCCGGCCGCTCGCAGCTCGGCGCCGACAGTTCGCTGCCACGTGTGCGCCGGCCGGCCCCGTCGCCTGCTCCCACGCGGCCGCCACGTGAACGCGACCCTGGCTGTGTTCTCCTCTGATCTTCGGAGGGTGTGTCCTATCCACCTCCACTTCCGCTGGGCAATTTCTAGTTTGATCGGAATTTGGTGGCATCGATTCCATAGATCCTCGTTGCTGATCGTGTTCGGCCAGAATCTGCGCAGGATGGATCTAAGGCATTTGTTGACGAACACTTGTAGTTTGTTCGTCAGACCCTTTGTATCCTTCCATGTCTCACAGCCGAAAAGCAAAATAGTCTTCACTATGGAATCGAAGAGGGAGATCTTAATCCGCCGGGTAAGCACGTTCGAATCCCAGACCGATTTCATCAGGGCAAAGGCACCTTTTGCTTTCCTGATTCGCGCGTCGACGTCGTCATCGGAGCCACCGCTGTTGGTCACGGTGCTGCCGAGATATACGAACTTGGCGACAGACTCCAGTGGTGTACCGTTGAGTCTGAGAGGGCGATTTTCGCATGACTGAACTCGCATTTCGACGGTCTTCCTAGCGTTGATTCGTAGTCCCTTATCTAGTGCTTCCTCTCGTAACGAGTCCAGCTTAATTTGGAGATCGGGCAATGAAGACGAAATCAACACTATGTCGTCTGCGTATTCGAGGTCCTCCAGGTGCGAGATGTCGTTCCATGCGATGCCCCTAGGTGTAACAGTTACCTTCCGCATGACGTCGTCGAGCAGGATGATGAAGAGTAGCGGCGACAGGAGGCAGCCCTGCTTGACTCCTGCAGTCATCGGAATTGGTTCCCCTAGGACTTGGTCGTGCACTACTTTGCAAGTACTGCCATTATATAGGGACTTGATTATACCTATATACTTGCTAGGTATTCCTCTTTGCCTGAGGCTGGACCACAGTGCGCTCCATTTTACGGAGTCGAAGGCTTTCTCGAAATCGACGAATGCCAGGAAAAGTTCGGCTCGCCACTCAACGCACGACTCGATGAGTATACGCAAGGTGTTCGTGTGGTCAGTGCATGATCGTCCAGAACGGAAACCGGCCTGCTCTTCCCGAAGTGTTTTTGCAATCTCTGGGGACATACGGTTGAGGAGTACTTTTGCCAGTACTTTAGCTGCAGTTGGTAAGAGTGTAATGCCCCTCCAGTTATCGCAGACTGACAAGTCGCCTTTCTTCGGCACCTTCACGAGCATACCTTGCTTCCACTCACAGGGAACACGCTCCGTCTCCCAAACACGCTGCAAGAGGGGACAGAGTATTTCGGCTGACCTAGCCGGGTCCGCCTTTAAGAGCTCCACGTTGATATTGTCCACTCCTGGTGCCTTACCTGCCTTCAGCTGTTTGATGGCAGTGATTACTTCTGCGTCTGTTGGTGGAGTCGTTGGCAGATTCAGGAGTGGTCCGGGGCTGTTCGGATCAGTTGTCGGCTGGGTTTGGCATTGAGTCAACAGGTTGGAGAAGTGCTCAGTCCATCGTTTCAGCTGCTCCTCTGTAGTACACAGCAGCTGTCCCGTGGCGTCCTTCAGCGGCTTTTTGGAGGAACGTGACTTGTTGCACAAACGCTTAGTGACGTCGTACAACTCCCTCATGTTTGATATCTTGGCTGCTGCGTTGGCCCGGTCCGCTAGTTCGTCGGCGGCACGTCGTCTGTCACGTCTAGCCAATTTCCGAATTCGAAGGCGTATGGCAGTGTACTCCTCATCGAGGGTGTTTTTGGCGGTAACGCTATTAGCGGCCAACAAGTCTTGCTTTATGCTCTGCCTTTTTTCTATTGCGGACCACAGCTCCTGGGACATCCAGGGTTTTTGTTTGGAGCGTTTATAGCCTAGGTGTTTTTCGCCGGCTTTAATAAAGGCAGTTCGCACCCGATCCCAAGTCTCATCAATGTCCTCGTCTTCCAGTTCTTCCAAAAGTTCAAATTGGTTGCGAAGGCAGATACTGAACTCTTTTCTTCCCTCTTCGCTCCTCAGAATCTGCAAGTTGAACTTTTTGGATGCCTTCTCAACTTTACGTCGAATTGCGGCCATCCTGAGACGTACATCGGCGACAACAAGATGGTGATCGCTATCCACATCGGCGCCGCGACGGTTCCTAACATCGAGTAGTGATGTCCTCCAGGCTCTGCTTATCGCAATATGGTCGATCTGGTTTCGGGTCACACCATCAGGAGAAATCCAGGTGATTTTGTGGCACTCCTTGTGCTTGAACAGGGTCCCTCCGATCACTAGATTATGCGCAGAGCACAGGTCGCCGAAGAGTTCTCCATTTTCGTTTATTACCCCGGCGGCCCCTTCGCGACCCATGTAGTGTTCGCGGTCCTCGTTGTCAGAGCCCATCTTGGCATTCAGGTCTCCCATTAGGATTACGATGTCCTGCTTCTTTATGCTCTCCAAGGTCGACTCTAGCTGCTCGTAAAATCTCTCCTTTACATCTGGCAATGCCGAGTTAGTTGGGGCGTAACATTGGATTACAGTGATTTTTCTGACTCGAGAGGAGAACCGAGCTGTCATAATTCGTTCCGATATCGGTTTCCAGGACAGAAGGCTGTTCTTCGCGCTACGGCTTAGCAGCAACCCCACGCCGTACTCCCGGGCGGCGTTCTCATCCTCTTTTCCACTGTACAGAAGGGTCGAGTCAAAATCAGATGTTATTTCACCGAATCCGTTCCATCTCGTTTCACTCAATCCTAGGATATGAATGTTGTAGTCCCGCATGATTTTGGCTGCCTGGGGAAGCCTTTCAGGTTGAGTCATGGTTCTGACATTCCAGCATCCAATCCGTGTCCGTAATTTCGTGCCAAAAGTCATCGGTAATAAGGGGGATCGGTCTTTCTTTCTCTTCGAAGGTTTCACAATCTGATTACTTTAAGAATGTGCAGGTGATTAGCCCACAGCATCCCGATCACGGTGACGGGGCTGCCATCTTTGCGCCCGTGCTCGCAGAGCCAGCCCTTTTCAGGTAGACCCGAGGCTTCTGGTAGCCTAAACCGCTAGTTTTTACCAGTGAGTGGTTCTTCTCACGAACCCTCCTCCTTTCACATCCGGGCTTGGGACCGGCAACGGCGGAGTTACTTATATACTAATTATATAATAATAGCATATTTGCCTGCCTTATTGATGAAGAGCCATTTCTTTATTTGCTACCCCGTTTTTTATTAGTAATAAACTCGTCACAGACATTGTGGACGACCCTATGTAGCTCAGCTTTCCCTGTTTGTATATGTACAGAAGTCCTGTGCGTTCTGGTGGCCTCGCGTTCCCCTCTTGCTCTGCTGGAGTTTTGTCCCGTAACAAACATACAAGTTTCCTCCGAAGCCAAGAACCCCGCAAAGTGTCTCGCGCGTGTTTCGCCAGGGGATGGAGACTTCTCGTTCGCAGGCCACTGCGCCGACCATCGCACCCTCAAGAATACGCGACTGTCGACCGCGCCAGGTCGTCCCACCTCTTTCTGACTGGACAGTCACTGCTAAAGGCGTTGTGCTTTAATTCGTCTAGTTTTGTCTTTCGGCAGTTCCTGCATGAGGGCGGGACGCCCGCCGCCCAGTCTGTGCACTCCGTCTTCAAGTGCGGGCCGCCACAGTGGCTGCACACGTCGACCGACTCCACACAAAACTTCCTGCTATGCCCATAACCCAAGCAACGGGAGCACTGCACCAACGGGGACTGGTCCTCAGCCCGTACCCTCTGAAGGTCAATGTGGACAAACCCTTGCCGGGTGATCCTACCCCAGAGGGAGGGCGAGGTCTCCAAGACCACGTGGGCTGCGTGCGGATTTCGGGCCCGTCACCTATAGCGAACCCTTACCCTTGAGGTCTCCTGGTCGAGGCCGTCGAACAGCTCCCGGTTCTGGTTCTTTAGGGCCTTCAGAACATCTTCATCAGTATCGTCCGAGCGGACTCCCCTCAGAACCAGAAGCGGGTCCCTGTTGCTGACCTCCTCGACCAGGAGGCCCTTACCTTTCTCCTCCACTCTCATACGCGCTTTACTCCTTTCCTCTTTGCTGGCAAAGGACATAACTACCTTACGGTCCTTTGCTTTACGCACCTTCTCAACGTTTATCCACCCTGTTTTGGCTTCGATGGTTTCTCGCAACTTAGTGAGGACATCGTCTCCTGTCATTTCTTCGTCAGTCGAAGTTACCACGAGCGAGTGTGTGACGACCGGTCCCTCAGATGGAGATCCAGTCGCCACAACACTCGCGTACGTCCTCTGAGCGACAACTTCCTCGTGTTGCTTTGCGAGTCGTTCTTCGATGTCTCTAAGACGCTGTCTATTTTCAAGCAGGAGGCGAGTATGCTCGTCAAGCTTCTCGCTCAGCGCTGAGTCCAGGGCCGCCACAGGCGCGGGGCCGGCATCCTTGGTTGTCGGCTCCACCCCTCCGGCGGTCCCATCCTCAACGCGAGCCTTTATCGCCTCGAGCTCTGATTCGCTCGCCTCAAGCAGCTCGTAAAGGCCGTCTATGGCATCACCTATCATCTTTTTATACTCGCGCTTGAGGTTCTTTGACCCCTTCGTCGTGATAGAGCAGAGAGTAACCAGCTCATCTGCCGCGTCGATCCTGCTTTTCTCCCTTGTCGTCTCGATCGATTGGCGGGAGAAGCGATGGGGACTACAGAGCGACTCTTTCGGAGACTCTGGACTCCCAACCGCCTCGACCTTGTCCTTGCTAGTGATTTGGGCGGTCCCTTTGTCTGGGCTTATCCGCACTGGGAGCCTGGACCCTGCTCCGTCAATTGACCTCCTGGTCGTTGTCGAGGGTTGGGCCGTTCCGGCCCTGTCTCTGGGGGGGGTGCGTATGCCGAACATTTTGGGGGGCGCGTCAAGGATGTAAAAAGGAGATAATAATATGCGATACGATAAAATGTAAATATAGTGTCAAAATTTATCTTTTAAAACCGAAAGGGGTTTTAAAATTATTTATCTCCTAAAAGAGCGGTTGTAAAGGACCGCTCCCCGGTCAAAAAGGCAGGCAAATATGCTCCGGTGACTATACAGCTTAATCCTAATCTTAAAACTAAGAAAAAGTAGAGAATACTCTACTTTTTCTGTAAGGACTCTACGTAGAGTCTCGTCGATGCATTCAATAGATAGCCCTTGAGGAGGGACAGTCGGTGGTGAAAACCGCGTGGCTCTACGACCAGCGGTTGCCGAGATATCTTATCTTCTAATTTCGTTCTTAAAAGACCCTAGAAGGCCCGAACTACTTCTTTAAGAATAGAAATTCGATATTTCGGGAACCGCTGATCGCAGAGACCCGTGCGTGGGTTCCCCGTAATGGGCCCAGTCTTCTTTATCCTCTCCCGGTCCAAAAAAATGGGGTCGGGGGGTCAACTCTACGTAGAGTCAGTTGGTACTTATATCGATAGAGCCCACAGTAAAATAGTATGCAGAAGAAGTCCCAGCCTTCTGGGTCAAAAATTGGCCGAGTTATTTACAATTTAAAAATTTACAAATGGCCGCCAATATGGCCGCCACGAGGTCTGATTTTACTAATCTCGGCCCCTATTTGTCGAAAGTACCCGTGTTTGGGCTCGTTCGATCGGGCTTTTTAAAGTCTATAAAGTAAGCTTACAGTCAGAATTTTAAACCCAACCCCCGATTTATGGGGTACAAAAAACAACAAAAATTTTTGAAATTACGATATAAAAAATACTAATTACAATTAAAAAATTCTGAAAAAATTTCTTAATTCCAAAAATAACTTATATTAATTTTAGAAATCACTTTCGAAGATATAGGTCTGCGGGGAGCACCCCCTCGTGCTCACCCTTAAATTTAAAAAATTAATAAAAAGGAAACTATTGGCCCGAAAATTTTCAAACTTGGTATGTATATAGAACTAGTTAATCTACGTTGAATTTAATAAAATTTGGGGGGGGTCGTCGCTTTAGAAAAAAAGATAAAAAATTTTGAAAAATGACGAAATTTTGAAAACCCTATATCTTCGAAAGTACTCACTGGATCTTCTTCTGCGATATGAAGTTTTCCTCGCCGCGCTGCGCCGCGTCGAACAAGCCGCCACACGTCCACCTCGCACACCGGGAAGTGGGAAAACGCGGTGGCGCGAAACTTGTTTTTTTTGGCGATTTCTCCGCGCTCGCGCACGGGAAAAATCTGATCTTGGTGTCCAAAGATAGATCTCGCTGAGACCTTTCCAACGGTGTAATAAAATATATGTGTCGTCGATCTTGTTGACGCAGCGTTTCGATTACAAAGTTCCAGTTGTGGCTAAATCCCGGTTTTTCACTTGTGAAATTTTTTCCTTTGCACTTTTCACTGTACACTTTTCACATTCACGTAAAGAAAATTTTTCCGCAACTTTTGATATATGACTCATATACTAGGGTTTCAAAAAACCTATTTTTGCAGGGAAAACAAAGTTATCTTCGTGCGGGTCAGTACTGGAGTAACGTTGTACGCGTGCGTATTAGGTGGCTTACGACTGCGGACTCGGGGTTAGGTTAGGTTAGGTTTTTTTTTTTTTTTTTTTTTTTTTTTTTTTTTCTCTTGACCCCCACACTAGGGTGTGAGACTGTTTTGACAATATATTTTGCTACTCATTCATTCCAGTTCTCGCGTGTATTCTTCTCGCACTTTCATTCCGCATACCTGGTCTTTCTTTCATCCATCCTCATTCACACTTGGCTTAAGGCTCGTTTCTTTACTTAAACTATTTACTCGAGGATAGTGAGCGGGGAAACAGTTGTAACTTTTTATTGTTTTACAGTTTTATCTTACTTACTACTTTTATTTTTATTACGAAGTTTTCCTTTAATTAGCAAACTAGTTCTTATTCTTACACTTATTTATATACCGTATGCCGTTGCGTACAGAAGGCATCATAACTTTTTATTATTTTACAATTTTCTCTTACTTACTAACTTTTATTTTTATTACAAGGTTTTCCTTATTTTATACACTTATTTATTATTTTTATTACACTTATTTATATACATTATATCATTATGTACAGGGGGCATCTTAGGTGTAATCTTATTGTGAAGTAAGAGCTAAAATATTATCTTATCTAATCTATTTTGTTTTAAAACAATTTGCGTATATAAATGTAAATTTATATAATACAACATTGCTTACTTAGTTCTAAGTTCCTTAATTCTAACGACAATTTTTATATGTTACAGTAAATATACCTACGATATTTATTTAACATATCTTTCTTATACCTTATTTCTATTATTAACTATCTTACATATTTGTGTACAGTATTTAAGGAACAAGTCTCTATCTTTACTAGCTATTATTTTCGCGAGCGAATTTGGTTCCAAATTTTTGTCCAGCTTAAACTCCAAGCTTTGCCTTTCTCGAACATGGGCCGGGCACTCCAGAAGTACGTGGAGGACAGACTCCGAACACGCAGGATCGCAGATGCATGATGGACTCCCCTTGCACTTGAAACGATACAAGTACTCGGAGAATCCACCGTGCCCCGTCAGAACCTGGGTGAGAAATCTGTCCACCTTTATTTTACCGATGATCTTATATGCGGCTATCGCGTCAGGGAAGAACACCCTGGTGACACCAGCCGTTTCGCCGCCACGATACCGCTGGTTCCATTCATCAAGCGATTGCATGCGAATGCTCCGCCTGATGAAAGAAACCGGGCAGCTGTCGTAGTCGAATGCGCGTTTTAGTTTCAGCGCAGCCTCCTTGGCCAGATGGTCGGCACGCTCGTTCCCCTCTAGTCCTGCGTGAGCTTTGATCCAGAACAAACTGACACGTTTGTCCCGGAGCAGAGCCCTTCGCAGGTGTTCCCGCGCCTCAACGGCCAGGGGATGGAGGGCTTTCGGATTTTGCAGCGTGAGTAGTGCCGACAAAGAGTCGGAATAAATCCCAACTGATCCGGCCAAGTGGTCTGCGGCCATCCGCGTCGCCCGGCATATCGCCAGGAGCTCCGCCTGGTAGACCGTGCAGTAGGACGGCAAAGCAAGCTTGAGGGTTTTGGTTTCGGCGGCGCCAGCCCATACGGACAGAGCCGCTCCCACTTTGCCCTCAATCTTGCTGCCGTCCGTAAAGATGTTAAAATTATTGGCGCAATTCGCGTCGAAATTATCTTGGTCGACCAGGCACTTGAACTCCAGGTCGACATGACAGGCGGGATGCGGAGACCGCGAAGCTGAGGTCATCCGCTCCACCTCCCGATCCCCTATCACCCGCTGGGGTACCCCCCTCTGCGCCTCGTATAGAGTCGCTGCTTCGCGGACACGAAGGTCGAGGGGGAGTATCCCAGCAAGTAACAATGCAGAGTTCAGGGAGGTGGTTCGGTACGCCCTACACAGCTTCTGCGCGAAGCCCCGCTGGACCACGTTCAGCTGCTTGCGAATACCTAGCTTGTCAACGGCCGGCGCCCAAACGGCAGCCGCATATAGTATCACAGGCTCAACCACCGCTCTGTAAATAGTGCGGATTACCTCAGGATGGAGACC
The DNA here is from genome assembly GCA_905220545.2 of Melitaea athalia. NCBI lineage: Eukaryota > Metazoa > Arthropoda > Insecta > Lepidoptera > Nymphalidae > Melitaea > Melitaea athalia. The sequence goes on along the minus strand of HG992205.1, from coordinate 102,623 downwards.
CCAGCTGGCCTTAGCTGCTCGGGCCAGCTGGTGGTAAAAGGCGAGTGCGCGCTTGCAGACATTTGCAACGTGGGTGTTGAACGTGAGTTTTCGGTCTATGACGACCCCCAGCAGCTTGATCTCGTTCGTCAGGACAATGTCGACCCCGCCCATATGAAGACGCGGGGTGTCATACTTCAGTTTGCGCGTCACAACCATAGCACTGGTCTTGTGAGGCGCAAACCGAAGTTTATTAGACGCACCCCACGCCCTCACACGTTCGAGGGCGGCATTGGCCCGAAGTTCAATCTCGAGGGCCGTCTCACCCTCAAACACCAACACCACATCGTCAGCGAACGCCTGCACGTAGTCGCCTTTTGCCTCCAACTCCTGAAGCAGTGGATCCAAGAGCAGGTTCCACAAAATCGGCCCGCCGATAGACCCCTGCACGCAGCCCTTCCCGGTGTCTCTTATGTGCTCCTCCCCCAAGTACCTCACTCTGGCACGTCTGTCGCTCAGGTAACTGCCCAAGAGCCACCGAATATTGTCGGGGCACCTTTCCTCAGCCAGTCTGACCCTGATCTTGGGCCACCAAGCGTTGTCGAAGGCGCCCTCTATATCCAGTGAAACCAGCACAACAATCCTCCTCCTCTCCAGATTGTGTCTGATATGTTTCACCAGGGTGTAGAGGGCGTCCTCGGTACTTCGCTGGGGCATGAAGCCGAACTGGCGAGTACTAAGCTTGGGCACAAGGTGGTACTGTAACCTGGCGACAAGCATTTTCTCCAAGATCTTCCCAAGCACCGGAAGGAGCCCGATCGGACGATAAGATTTCGGTGTGTTGTAATTAAGTTTTCCCGGCTTGCGGAGAAAAATAACCGTTGCCTCCTTCCAGGGCCTAGGAAAATATCGGAGCTCGAGGCACTTGTTGAAGATGCACAGAAAGAGGTCCGGATCCAATTGGATCGCGTGCAGACATATGTCGGCAGTAAAACCGTCCGCACCTGGGGCCTTCTTCGGGTCAAAGGACCGACTAGCCAACTTCAACTCGGTATGAGTGAAGGGAGGGTCAGTTTGGCCCGAAGAAGTCTCGATGTCGGCCCGCCCAGCTAAGACCCTCACCCGGCGGTGCTCCTCGGAGTCATCCTCTTCAGAGTCCTCCGGGTAGAAGGTCTCAGCCAGGAGCTGAGCCGAGCCCTTGGCATCTAGCCCCATATTGTTTACCACCAGCGGTGGATCGACGTCTCTTCTGGAGGTCCTGCCGAGGACTCTATAAATCCCCCCCCAAACCGTTTCCCCATTCTGGCGTTCGCAGAAGGCGACCCAGCTACGCGTTTGTGCGTGCCTTACCTCGGTCTCGTACCTCTCCTTCGCTTCTAGGTACTCTCCCACAACCTTGCGACGTCTAACCGGCGCTGCACACCTAATCCTGCCTTTCTTGGTGGCCACCTCGCGCTTAAGCACTGCCAACCCCTCGTTCCACCACGGCATCGACAAAACCTCCTTATGTTTAATTATTGGTATGGTGTTTATGCATGTCTCTTCTAGTGTCTTATCTAATTTTACTATTGTGTCATCTAGTTGTGTAAATGTCTGTATTTTTTGAATTTCGTCTGTTGAGAGGTTTTCTCGCGCTTTAATTAGACCCAGTTTCTCACGAAATTGGGCCCAATTCGCCTTTTTAGTGTAATATTTTCTTGTAGTGCGCCTAATAGTGTTTGTGTTGATGTGTTTGGTGTTGATTAAGAAGGTGATGGCGTTGTGGTCCGAGTTGGTCAGGTCTTCGCGCACGCGCCAGCCGTCCACCAAGCCAAGCAAGTCAGGCGATACAGCAGTTATATCAATATAACTGCTGTACCTTTCGCCACCCCGGATAGCGTCGAAGGTGGGGGTTTCTCCTTGGTTCAGGAGGCAGAGGCCGAGATCCTCCAGGAACCCGCACAGTTCTTCGCCGCGGCGATCTGTCACGGGACTTCCCCACCAGACGCATTTGGCATTGGAGTCGCCCCCAATAACAATACTCCGACTTCCCGTCTCGCGTTGCACCCGGCGCAGATGTGCCAGGTATGAGTCCATCGGCAGGTTAGGCTCAAAGTAAAATGAGACCAGGATGATCTCCCAGTTGCGAACTCGGATCCCAACCACGGAGATGTTATTTGTGGTGAGTTTCGGGTACTGTGTGATGTGAAGGTCCGCGTCGAATACTATGATCGCGGCCTTAACAGTCCCACTTCCATCGTCCGCACTCTGGAAGACTCTGATCCCACTTTGACTCTTCACGCGCCTTATGCTGCCGACGTATGGCTCTTGTACCAAGGCAATCCGCGTACGCAGGCTAGAGGCTTCGATCAGGAAGTCGGAGTATGCCAACTTACTGCGCTGGAGGTTCGCCTGGAGGATTTTTAGAGCCACTGCGTCCACCGGCCTGCCCTTAGCAATACGCTACGGAGGAGCGGGCGATGTCATCCCACCTCCTCCTGACGCGACAGTCGTCGCTAAAGGCGTTGTGGTCGAACTTAGCGAGCTTCGCCCGACGACAGTTCCGGCAGGAAGGTGGCGACACCGTCGGGTCCTCCGTGCATTGAGCTTTGAGGTGTGGCCCGCCGCAGTGGCTGCAAAGGTCCGCTGGGTCCTTACAGTACTTCCGCCCATGGCCGTACCCGAGACAGCGCGTGCACTGGACCAGTGGAGACTGGTCCTCTGCCCGCAGTCTCATCAGGTCGATTTGAACTGTGCCTACTTCCGTTATCCTCGCCCAGAGTTTGGGCGACACGCTGAGGACTACGTGGGCCGTGAGCGGGTTCCTTGCCCTCCTGCGATATTTTATTAAGAGGCGGTCTTCCCCGGGGTCGAGGCCACTAAAGAGATGTCTATTTTGGTTTCTCAGACCTTTTATAATTTCGTCATCTGTATGCGCTTTCAAAACGCCTCTTATTATTATCAATGGGTCCTTATTTTTAATTTCCTCGACCACGAGGCCCGTTCCTTTCTTCGCCAGTTTATCCTTTGCCTTCGCCCTGTCCTCAACAGTCCCGAAGCCCATGATAATTTTTCGGTCCCTAGCTTTCCGGACCCGGTCGATTTGAACCCACCCCTCTTTGGCGTCGATGGTCTTTCTCACCGTATCGAGGACCTCGTCCGCTGTTTGCTCAGCATCCACTGAAGTGACCACCACCGAATGCAATGCCGCAGGCCTCACGGGCTGTTTCGGTCTCGAGGCGGCCACATTGGCATAGCTCCGCCGCTGTTCCTCGACTGTCTGGCTGCACTTCACCAGCTCCTCCTGGAGGCTCTTCATCCTCTCATTTGTCTCCAGGAGCAGCCGGCATTGCACTTCGAGGTTTCTGCTGAGAACAGGGTCCGGGGGGACCGTAAACGTGGTGTCGGCGCTTATGTTCGCCGGCACCCCGTCCACGGAGCCCCCGCCCCCCTTTCCCGCCCTCTCGGTTCTGAGGTCAGCTTCGGAGTCAGCCAATAGCTTCTCGAGCACTTTTGTCGCTTCTAGTATGGCTGTTTTGTATTCGCCCTTTAAATTCCTGGCACTATTTGCAGCGTTTATTATTTTATTGAACTGCTCGGTCGCTGCCCGCTCTCGGTTTTCTGTGGTGGCCTCTGTGGATATGTGTGTCTGCACTTCTCCCACCTCCCTGGGACTATTCCCCGCTTCCAGAGTTATTTGGTTGTTTAGTTCCGTGGTAGACGGTCCGCCCTGCATCTTTATAGAGGCAGAGTCATTGGCGACCGGTCCTTTTTTCTGTTGGGTTTGCTTATTTGACCTTCCGGGGGAAATATGAAAAACTATCTGCTCTCTTCTCTTAATTGTGGGCGCCGCCGGTGTACTTACTTGCGCTTTACTCCCTCCCTTGGGGCTTTGCGCTACTTTTTGAGCTATTTGCTTTTTGGGGTTTGATGTGGTCGGCGCACCCTGTACTTTCTCAGAAGCAGAGACTTTGGTAACTTGTTCGATCATATCAATACTGGTTCGGACCGACTTTTTTGGCCCTTCGGGGGAGGATAGGGGTGGGTTAATCGCCTCCTGTTGTTTTGGGGGGGTCCTGGTAGTAGTCATTGTTTAAGTGGGGGTCGCGTCAATGTTTAAAATAAACAGTGTCGAAAATTTTGGGTATATAGTTATAAAATTGGTCAAAGTGTATAAATCCCGCAATAGCGGTTATAAAAGATAGAAACTGTTCCTATACTATAACGTAAAACAGGCAAATATGCCTGGGTCCTAAACCTATCTAAATCTAACTTAAAAACTAACAAAAAGTGAGTAAACTCTACTTTTTGGTCAAAGACTCTACGTAGAGTCGTCAAATATGATTTGAGTAATAGCCCTTGATGAGGGAAAGTCGGTGGTGAAAACCGCGTCTCTCTACGACCAGCGGTTGCCGAGATATCTTATCTTCTAATTTCGTTCTTAAACGGCTCTGCTAGCCCGAACTACTTCTTTAAGAAACAGAAATTCGATATTTCGGGAACCGCCGATCGCAGAAACCCGTGCGTGGGTTCCCCGTGATGGGCCCAGTCTCCTTTATCCTCTCCCGGTCCAAAAAATGGGGTCGGGGGGTCAACTCTACGTAGAGTCAGTTGGTACTTATATGTATAGAGCCCGCTGTAAAATAGTGTACAGAAGAAGTCCCAGTCTTCTGGGTCAAAAATTGACCGAGTTATGAACAATTTAACAATTTACAAATGGCCGCCAATATGGCCGCCACTAGGTCTAATTTTACTAAGATCGGCCCCTGTTTGTCGAAAATACCCGTGTTTGGGCTTGTTCGATCGGGCTTTTTAAGGTCTATAATAAAAGCTAACAGTCACAATTTTTAAAACAACCCCCGATTTATGGGGTGCAAAAAACAACAAAAAAATTTTAAATTTCAATATAAAAGATATTGTTGCGTGTTAGGGTTCGAACGATTTGGAGAGAAAGACCTGCTGACTCTTTTAGAGACTTTATTCACTAGCACTAGGTCCGACACAAGCACTAGGTACAAATACTACGCACTAAGTACAAGCACTGAGCACTAGGTACACTCACTTATCACTAGGTACACTTCACTAAGCACTAACAATGTCCGAGGTCGTAGCCAATGTCGTAGGTTTCCGCTGGTATCACTTCTTGATCACTAGTATTCACTTCGAAGTCGCTTCGTCGTTAGCTCAAACTGAACTGGCTCCGCTCGGCCTCAATCGGCCTTTTTATACCGGGCCGAGCCTACACCCAGACAGTTCTAGAACCCTCGTGCGTGTACTCGATCCTGAGTTCATTCACCTATATGTCCTCTAGCGCCATCTAGTATTGAGTGGATGTTTCACGTTGTCTTTGTAACAAAGTGGTTTGTACAGCACACAACGTGGTTCCTTCGCTCCCCGCTAGATGGCGCAAGCTCCTTTTTTTGTGTACTCGTAACACTACTCCCCTCTTAGAGATGCTCGTCCCGAGCATCGTTGTTACTGCCATGGTAACGCGCCAGACGGTCTATGTGTACCACTTTGAATGTCCCTCTTGGTTGCTTTTGAATTCTATAAGTCACATCATTCATTCGGGTAACCACTTTGTATGGACCGTCCCACTTGGTCTGCAACTTTGGAGATTTCCCTTTCCGGCGGGTTGGGTTATGCAGCCACACTAGTGACCCTTCCTCGAAGCCTCTTGTGTTCGATTTCCGGTCGTTAATAGTCCCCTGTGTCGTAAGACTATTCCCGCTGCATGCCTGGAGGATAACAGTTTTCAGGGTTTCCACCGCGTCAGCCAGAACTCGTCTCTTAGTTCTAGCTTTTGTTCGTTTCCCTTGATCCCGGGCAGGGAACGAAGCCCTTTGCTTTTTCAGCTCCTCTATTTGTTCCTCGATCCTTTTCACCCTTGCCCTCTGGGTCTTATTCTGCGGGCAATTGAGCTGAAGATGACCCCTCTCGCCGCACTTGTAGCACATGACTCCAGAACGTTTCTTCGTAGGAGCCTTAACCTCCTTCTGCGGGCAGTTGAGCTGAAGGTGGCCCCTCTCGCCGCACTTGTAGCACATGACACCAGAACGTTTCTTCGTAGGAGCCTTAACCTCCTTCTGCGGGCAGTTGAGCTGAAGATGGCCTCTCTCGCCGCACTTGTAGCACATGGCTCCAGAACATTTCTTCATAGGAGCCTTAACGTCCTTCTGCGGGCAGTTGAGCTGAAGATGGCCCCTCTCGCCACACTTGTAGCACATGACTCCATAACTTCTCTTCGTAGGAGCCTTAACCACCTTGACTACCTCAGAGACCTCACGGGTCTTATGGGTCTGCCGTACGTCATGGCGAACAGCCTCGACCTCCAAAGCATGCGCCAATGCTTCCTTTAGCGAGGTATGGTGACGAAGCCTCACTGCAGCTCTGACCTCCAGGTCTTTGATTCCGTCCACAAATGCTTGAACAATATTCGTATCCACCATCTTGGTGTCGGCTCCTGGGTGTGCCTTCCTGACGAGTTTTTCAATTTCCAACGCCCATTGTTGTAGTCTTTCTCCTGAGCGTTGGACTCTGTCACGCAGTTGGGCACGGAACACGTGCTCCAGGTGTCGCTCCCCGTATCTGGACTCAAGTGCCTCTATCAGGTCTTGGAACCCATGTTCTGTATGTGGCAGTGCTTCCAAGACAGACAAAGCTTGCCCTCTGAGCGCAACAGTGAGCGCGGTCAGGCATTGTTCTTCCGTCCATCCGTTGGCAGTAGCAACAGTCTGGAATTGCAGACGATAGGCGTTCCACGAAGTAGTGCCGTCGTATGGCGGCACTTTCACTCTTGGTCCTTGCGCAACTCCGGTAGTTCCACTAGACATCGCAACTCCCGTGGTTTCAAGGCGCGCTACTCTCTTCTGTAGTTCAGCGAGGACGGTTTTCACATTTTCGACATCCAATCCTAACCCGGTAACTCGTTCTTGCACTTCGTCGAAATCTTTTCGAAGCTTACCCACCGTGTCGCTAACATCTTTTATAGCCCAAAGCGCTTTTTCCTGTGATTCTTGCAAAGCGCTGAACTTGCGTTCTTGTGATTCTTGCATTGCCTCTTGTGATTCCTTCATTGCCTTTTGTGATTCATGCAAAGCGCTGAACTTGCGATCTTGTGATTCTTGCAATGTCTGAATTTCAGCCCTTTGCAGCTTCATTAATTCAATTAAACTTCCTAATTGAAGTGCCACTTGTGGGTCTGTAGAAGCTACGATGCTGCTGGTGGGCGTGGCCTGTCCGGTGGGCGTGGCAAGGTGGGTGGAGCCAGTGGGCGGGGCTTGAGCCAAAGTGGGTGGGGCCTGAGGGTCGTGGCCAGTGGGCGTGGCCTGGTAGGCGGGGCCAGTGGGCGGGGCTTGGACCACAGTGGGCGGAGCTTGGCCTCCAGTGGCATCCGCAGTTCGTTGTGCCCTCGTCCTGACCCCCTCCTTGGGGTTATCTCTCGGAGTCAATGGCATCTCCAAATCTCACTTCCGACACCAGTTGTTGCGTGTTAGGGTTCGAACGATTTGGAGAGAAAGACCTGCTGACTCTTTTAGAGACTTTATTCACTAGCACTAGGTCCGACACAAGCACTAGGTACAAATACTACGCACTAAGTACAAGCACTGAGCACTAGGTACACTCACTTATCACTAGGTACACTTCACTAAGCACTAACAATGTCCGAGGTCGTAGCCAATGTCGTAGGTTTCCGCTGGTATCACTTCTTGATCACTAGTATTCACTTCGAAGTCGCTTCGTCGTTAGCTCAAACTGAACTGGCTCCGCTCGGCCTCAATCGGCCTTTTTATACCGGGCCGAGCCTACACCCAGACAGTTCTAGAACCCTCGTGCGTGTACTCGATCCTGAGTTCATTCACCTATATGTCCTCTAGCGCCATCTAGTATTGAGTGGATGTTTCACGTTGTCTTTGTAACAAAGTGGTTTGTACAGCACACAACGTGGTTCCTTCGCTCCCCGCTAGATGGCGCAAGCTCCTTTTTTTGTGTACTCGTAACAATATTAATTACAGTTAGAAAATTCTGAAAAAATTACTAAGTGCTAAAAGTAACTTAAATTAATTTTAGACATCACTTTCGAAGATATAGGTCTACGGGGAGCACCCCCTCGTGCTCACCCTTAAATTTAAAAAATTAATAAAAGAAAAACTATCGGCCAGAAAATTTTCAAATTTGGAATGTATATAGATCTAGTTAATTTACGTTGAATTTAATAAAATTTGGGGGGGGTCGTCGCTTTAGAAAACAAGATAAAAAATTTTGAAAAATGACGAAATTTTGAAAACCGTATATCTTCGAAAGTACTCACTGGATCTTCTTCTGCGATGTGGAGTTTTCCTCGCCGCACTGCGCCGCGTCGAACAAGCCGCCACACGTCCACCTCGCACACCAGGAAGTGGGAAAACACGGTGGCGCGAAACTTGTTTTTTTGGCGATTTCTCCGCGCTCGCGCACGGGAAAAATCCAAATGAGGTGTCAGCAGATAGGTCTTTGCAAGACCTTTAAAATGATATAATAAAAATTATATGTCGTCGATCTTGATCGAGCAGCGTACACGTTACAAAGTTCCAGTTGTGGCTCGATTACGGTTTTTCAGAAGAACAGCGGCGCGCGCTTTCGACGGTAATCGGGCTGGATCTCTCGCTGCCGAGCGTCGTAAAAGCCATGCTCGACAGTGAGAGATCGTGGCAGGCGGCGGTATCCTTCTGCGAAGAGGTAATGACGCAGAAGGAGACCGCGGAGCGGGCCAGGGAGAGTGACGCCTCCGCTGACCCGCTCCGGCGCAGACGTACGGGGGCAAGGAGGAGGCGGTTTGCCCACTTCCTCCCCCCCTCGTAATAGTGGGGTCGCCGGCCGATAGTCGGGGGACTTCGGCCGGCCGGACGACGTGACCCCACAGGTCTGCGGGGTGGCCTTGTTGTGAGCGAGGCCACCCCAACTTTGTGCCGGGGCCCGGACGTTCCGACGTCCGGGCCTACCGCCGGGGCGGGGTGGAGACTGCTAAAGCGACCCCATCTCGCCCCACTTAGGCGGATGTCTGCTCACACGTGGATGGTTTTTAGTCAGTAGGAGTCTGACATAACCCTTTGGTGCCCCCGCGCCGGAGGGTATCCATGATGGATTTTCCCCACGTTAAAAAAAAAAAAAAAAAAAAAAAAGGTTCCCTGCCGGCGGGGTCGCCGGCCGATAGTCGGGGGACTTCGGCCGGCCGGACGACGTGACCCCACAGGTCTGCGGGGTGGCCTTGTTGTGAGCGAGGCCACCCCAACTTTGTGCCGGGGCCCGGACGTTCAGATGTCCGGGCCTACCGCCGGGGCGGGGTGGAGACTGCTAACGCGACCCCATCTCGCCCCACTTAGGCGGATGTCTGCTCACACGTGGATGGTTTTTAGTCAGTAGGAGTCTGACATAACCCTTTGGTGCCCCCGCGCCGGAGGGTATCCATGACGGATTTTCCCCACGTTAAAAAAAAAAAAAAAAAAAAAAAAAGGTTCCCTGCCGGCGCCTATACGTCGGTATAGTGCGGAGCATGGCACTGTACGGTGCTCCCGTATGGGTCGACGCTCTAAACGCTCATAATAAGACTCTCCTGAGGAGGCCCCAGAGAGTCATAGCCGTGAGGGCGATACGGGGATACCGTACGGTGTCCTGGACGGCGGCGACACTTCTCGCGGGTGATCCACCCTGGGAACTACAGGCGAGGGTGCTCGCGGAGGTGTACCAGTTCCGGTCCCGGCAGAGAGCGAGAGGCGAACGTCCGAGCGAAGTTGGCAGGATCAGGGCTCTAGCTCAGAGAGCTCTAATCGAAAGATGGAAAGAGGACCTGGAGTCCCCAACGGCGGGCTCAGTGACGGTGGATGCCATTCGTCCGCACCTACGTCGCTGGGTTAACAGGCGGCACGGGGTGCTTACGTTTCGGCTGTCGCAGGTGCTTACCGGACACGGCTGCTTCGGTAAGTACCTGCACAAAATCGCAAGGCGAGAAGCCACCCCTGCTTGCCACGAGTGTGGCGCGCCAGTCGATTCGGCGCGTCACACCCTGGAGGAATGCGCCGCTTGGGAACCCCAGCGCAGGGCCCTGGTGGCAGTAATAGGCGGAGACCTCTCGCTGCCGAGTGTGGTCCGCTGCATGCTTGGCAGCGAGAGGTGCTGGTCGGCCGTGGCCTCATACTGTGAGGAGGTCGTGGCACTGAAGGAGTCCGCGGAGCGAGAGCGGGAAGCAGCCGCACACGCTGACTCGCTCCGCAGTAGACGACCGGGGAGGAGGAGACGTCAATACGCACTCCTCCACCCTCCGCAATAGAGTGGGAGAGGGCACCACATTCTCCCACTCGCCCCCGGGGTAATAGAGCGCTCACGGTGCCCGCGAGCACTCTATAAGTGAAGGCGGCCCACAGAGGTGGGCCTACCGTCGAGGCGTCATAGTTGACTGCGAAAGCGTTCCTGTGGCGCCCCAGCATGACGATGAGGGCACCGCTGGTTTTTAGTGGGTAGTCTGGCGCGTTCTGTCTAGCACCGGGAGTCCCACACTCCCGTCGTCTACGGGCGGCGGGGTCAGTGCGTAAACGCATTTTACCAGCGATAACAAAAAAAAAAAAAAAAAAAAAGGTTAGGTTAGGTTAGGTTAGGTTAGGTTAGGTTAGGTTAGGTTAGGTTAGGTTAGGTTGGGGTGCAAGTCGGTCACCTCCTCGTGGTGCACCCTGGGCAACGGGACGGGCAGCAGTTGTAGCGGTACTGCTGCCTGTCGCGGCTAACGACCGACGGGGAGGGCGCGTAAGCGCATTGGGGTGCCGGGGCCTTTGGGTCGCGCCCCAGGGAGGCGCGAAAGCGCGTAGGAGTGTCGAGGCCGTTGGGCACGCTCCTAAGGAAGGGAAGGGCCTCTGGGTCGGTCCCGGATCACCGGGGGCGGGTCTCGCGGACTTATGGTTCGCGGACTTGTCTTCCGCTCCGGGGGTGGGTCTCGGACCCGGATCACTCCGGGTTCCGGGGATGGGTCTCGGCCCCGGATCACCAGGGCGGGTTTGCGGACTTATGGGGGTCTCGCGGACTCGTCTCTCGGCCCGGGGCGGGGCGGGTCTCGATCTCGGATCACCGGGAGCGGGTCTTGCGGACTTATGGTCTTGCCGACTCGTCTCCCGCTCCGGGAGCGGGGTCTGTTAAGCTTGTCTTTCGGCTCGTAGGTCGTGCGCGGTGCGGGGTGGCACGTAGGCTGCCGACGGTGAGGGTTTGGCGCTGCGACGCGGCGCGGGGAGAGGACGGGGTGGGTGGCTTCGTTCGCCCGCCCCGTGGCGCGGAAGCGCGGGGGTAGGTGCGCTCCGGGTACTTCTCTGCTTTTCGGAGTGGACCTGTGAGCGCAGGCGCTGTGACGGCGCGAAGACGTGGGGGTCGGTTTTTCCTTCCCCCACGCTGGGGACGGGGTGGGTGGGTTCGCCCGTCCGCCCCGGGGGCGCGAAGGCGCTTTCCCTAGTGCCGAGGCCTCGGTCCGCGGGAGTACAGGGCCGTCGCCACCCCGGTCTTTGCTGACTTACGTTGGCACTGCCCGGGCGGTACGGGGCAGCCTAAGCGCCAGGCAGAGGACGGTCGACTAGGGAGGGGGTTGTCCGACCATCAAATCTGCCTGGGTTGGTACGCGCGGTGCCTCCGCGTGCCACCTATAAGGAAAGGGCCCGTAAGGGCAACGCCGCCGGGGTTTGCAGAGGAATTTGGACTCCTGCGACTCCGGCACGGGCGACGGAGGTGGGCACCGCTGGTTTTTAGTGGGTAGTCCGGCATTGCACCACCGCCGGGAGCCCCACACTCCCGCTGCCCAGCGCGGCGGCGGGGTCAGTGCGTAAATGCATTTTACCAGCGTTAAATAAAAAAAAAAAAAAAAAAAAAAAAAAAAAAAAAAAAAAAAAAAAAAAAAAAGGTTAGGTTAGGTTAGGTTAGGTTAGGTTAGGTTAGGTTAGGTTAGGTTAGGTTAGGTTAGGTTAGGTTAGGTTAGGTTAGGTTAGGTTTTTTTTTTTTTTTTTTTTTTTTTGACAATTTGTTTCGCTTAGGTTTTGTACAATATTTCTTTATAATGAGTTGTGCTTTTTTATATTTTAGTTGAACGAAGTATGAAGTGGAGTGGAGAGGGTGGGTGCTGCGATTTGATACAGATGTCCCCCTCTCCGCTTCCAGAAGGGCTCGAGTTCCGGCGGACAGCTTAATGAGTATATTTACTGCGATGACCGGAACACGTTCCCAAATGAATTGATGATGTGTATTATGAAAATGATGTGGGAGTATGTGAGGTGGGATGAGTATGTATGAATTGTAATGGAGAATGTACGGTGTTAGTAATTTACGATGTTGATGTCTAATTAACAAGCAAATTCGAGAAACACTAACAATTAGTGGTAATGAGTAGATAAATTACAGTGTTGAACAATTAGGCGAATTTGAGATACATTAATTATCGACCAATCAATAACAATAATTAAACAATCGAGCAAGTTTGAGAAATATCAATAGAATATGGTAAAGAGTAGGCAAGAGCAAATGCAATGATAGACAAGTGTTTTATACATTAATAATTAGTGGCAATGAATTAATAATTTACAATCTTTGATATTTACTTGAGACACGTTAAGAACTGATTAATTAGCAATTTTAGGTATTGCCTCGAGATACATTAATAATTAATAATAATTAAACATGAGGCGAATTTGAGAAACATCAGTAAAATATGGTTTAAAGTAGACAAAAGCAAATGCAATGATAATCAAGTGTTTTATGAATTAATGATTACTGGTAATGAGTTAATAATTTACAATTTGATATTTACTTAGGATACATTAATAGTTAAATAATTTACAATATTGGTATTAGTTTGAGATACTAATAATAAAACATCAGGCAAATATGAGAAACATCAATAAAATATGGTATAAAATAGACAAGAGCAAATGCAATAATAGTCAAGTTTTTTATAAATGAATGATTACTGGTAATGAGTTAATAATTTACAATTTTGATATTTACTTGAGATACATTAATAATGGCATAATTTACAATTTTGATATGAGCTTGAGATACATTAATAATTAAATAATTTACAATTTGGATATTAGTTTGAGATACATTAATAATTAAATAATAATAATAATTAAACATCAGGCAAATTTGAGAAACATAATTTTTTTTTTTTTTTTTTTTTTTTTTTATATTTTTTTTTTTTTTTTTTTTTTTTTTTTTTTTTTTTTTTTTTTTTTTTTTTTTTTTTTTTTTTTTTTTTTTTTTTTTTTTTTTTTTTTTTTTTTTTTTTTTTTTTTTTTTTTTATATAGAAATAGTACAATAGTAAAATAAATTTAAAGTAAAAGACAGAAGAAGATTAATTATGTACATGTGATAAATTAATTATGTGGAGTTATACTCCTTGAGCGCATTAATGACCGAGCTCGACAAACGGACGAAAGAGTCTACGCAGGACTGATGTTTAAGTAAGTCCACAAACTTGAACGGGTCAATATCGAGGTGTCTGCAGACTTGGGTGTGATTAAAACGGGCTGCTGTGAAGCGAGGGCACTGTCGGAGGAGGTGATCGATCGTCTGTGACGTTTGGTCATCGCAGGGACAGACGTCGGACTCGGTGATGTGGAATTTGTATAGATATGATTTGCTGTATGAGTGTCCTGATAGCGTTTGTGTAAGTGTAAAGGAGATGTGTGTATTTTGGAAGAGGGTGTGTATGTGATCAAGTGTGGGAAGAAGATTCCGAGTATGTTGCCCCTCTTGTGCTTCTTCGTATCTCTTGCGCCATGCGAGAAGGGTCATCTCTCTGGCCATGCGTTTAGTGTAGCTTATGGGAAAGGAGGAGTAATCCGATGCTTTATGCAGGAGTGCCGCGCTCTTAGCCGCCGTGTCAGCAGCTTCATTGCCGGCTATGCCAACGTGACTTTTGACCCACGCAAGCTCAATGCGGCCGGTGTGTGAGTGGGTGTGTAGTGTGTGGTGTATAAGCGATACGAGAGGGTGTGTGTTGCTTCGGTGCTGGGCGGCTTGGATAGCCGCCTTAGAGTCAGAGAGTATGAGAGTGTGCGGGTGTTTATGTAGGGAAGCCCACTTGGCGGCTTCAAGTATGGCGAGAAGTTCTGCTTGGAACACGGAGCAGCTGCAGTGCAATTTGAACTTTTTGATGACCGATCGACCTCTTTCGTCATAGCAGATAAAAGCGGCGCCGACCGAGCCATCGTCCAATTTACTGCCGTCCGTGTATATGGAGAATATAGGATGAGGGTGTGAGGAGAGGAATTCGGCGATTTGCGATTCGTTATGAAAATAGTGGGGTGCAAGAGTAACGCGGTCTGCGGGGTGTAGGAGGTTATGGGGGGGAGTCTGTTTTTCGAGAGCGATGTCGCCAGGAAGAAATGAGCTTGTGCCATCGAGTCTGGTGATTTCGATTTCTCTGACCTCAAGGACTTTCAAGTCTATGGGAGTGAATCTGGCTAGTGCTATCGCAGCGACGGTGGAGATGGTTCGGAAGCCCCTGATGGCCCTGATTGCGAAGCCGCGCTGCAGGCCGAGTAGCTTTTTGGCAGCACACTTCTTTCTGACGACATGGCCCCAGATGCCGGCGGCGTACGTTATGATGGGTTGTATGACTTGGTTATAAATCGTGCGAATATTTTCGGGATGAGCTCCCCAAGTGGGCCTGCAGTATAGTATCAGTTTCTGGAATATGAGTGTGGCTTTGGTGATGATGTGTGTCAGGTGTTTCTGGAAGAGTAATTTTTCGTCAAGGATAACACCAAGTAGTTTAATGCTATCCTGCATGTGTAGTGGATGGGAGTCGATGTGTATGCGTGCCCGTTTAGCCTTTCCACTGAAGGCGATGGCTTGCGTCTTGTTGGGGCTAAACGTGAGCTTGACCCCTCGTCCCCAGCTCACGATAGCGTTAAGTGCGTGCTCAGTGTTGTTTTGTAATGTGGTTAAATCCCTGGCGGACGCGACTAGTAGTACATCATCCGCGAAAGCCTGGAGTCGGCACCCAGAGGGCAAATCGAGCTCCAGAAGTTCGTCGAGGATGATGTTCCATAGGACTGGGCCGCAGGCTGATCCCTGGATGCAGCCCTTGGACATGGTCTTGGAGATCCGGGATCCGGCGTGGTCTAAAATTACCGTTCGGTCAGTGGTATAGCTGAGTATTAGTAGGTAGATGTTAGAGGGACAGTCTATGTGTCTAAGGCGATGGAAGAGAGCCGGCCACCAGGCGTTGTCAAATGCCGCTTTTATGTCAAGTGAGACCGCTACTGTCATGAGTCCGTTATTCTTGTCCGTCTTGATCTGGTCGATGGCTGCCCGGAGAGCAGCAGTTGTGTTGGTCTGGGGTTTGAACCCGTACTGTCTGTCGTTTAATTTGCCCGCTTTCGCCGCAGTGTACGTGACTCGGCGGACAAAGAGTTTTTCCAGGGCTTTGCCGAATACGGGGAGCAGTCCGATCGGTCGGTAGGAGTTTAAGTCGGTGTGATCGCTCTTGTTGGGTTTTGGTATTATCTTAACATATGCTCTCTTCCATTGTCTGGGAAAGTGGTGTAAAGCGAGGCAGCGATTCATTACATCTGTGATGAGGCCTGGGAGGAGTAGGGAGGATTTAAAGCAGATGTCGGCAGTCAGGTTGTCGAGGCCGGGGGCCTTTTTGGGGCTCATGTCCTTGAGCACTTCCAGTACTTCCTGTGTTGTGAAGGGAGGGTCAGGTTCGGTGGAGGATGGGGTGGAGAGGGTCGATCTCAGAAAGGAGTGTCGTGGTTCAATGTCTGGGTCGTCATCGGGGTAGAATCTGTCTAGTAGAGCTTTGGCTGTGTCGTGTCCGTCCGTTGTGTATGTGTTGTCGTTGGTCTTGAGAGTTGCCGGGGGGATTCGTGGGCTCGATTCCTTTATGAGCCTATTGGTGAGAGTCCAAACGTTCTCTTTTGTCTGTAGTTCACAGAACCTTCTGAAGCTGGTCGTGGATTCCGCTCTAAGTTCTTTGGCGTAAGTCGCTTTGAGTTCGACGAGCTGGCTGCCGAGAGATTCGGTAGGCCCCCCATTTCTCTTGGCAACGTGTAGCGCTCGATGCAAGGAAATGACTTCGCGCTTACGAGTCTCCAGGGCTTCGGTCCACCAGGGAGGTTTTGGCTTGGAGCCGGGAGTCCTGATGGGCATGGACTCCTTGCAGGCAGAGTGTATGGTGTCAGTGAGTTTGTCGATAAAGAGTTCGAGATCGTCGTTGTTAAGTGTATCTATCTGGGTGTCGAGAAGGTTGTTAGCGAGCGCGTGTGTGAGTAGCGCGCTGTTGAAAGTGGGCCAGTGAGCTTTGTGGTTTTTGTATAGGAAGGTAGATGTGTTGCTGTGTTGTGCAGTGTGCGTGGATGAGTGTGACTGATTATGGGTAATAGTAAAGTCAATTGCATTGTGTTCAGAGGAGGGGCATGCGTCCATGTTCACCTTCCAGTGTGTGATGTTTTGGTGTAAGGAAGCTGAGGCGAGTGTTATGTCAATGATGGAAGAGCGATAGCGTCGGTAGGAGGTCGTTTCAAAGGTGGGCGTGGAGCCGGTGTTACAGACGTATAAGTCGTTCGCGTGCGCCATGGTGACGATGTCAGCCCCACGTGCGTTGGCGCGAGCGCTACCCCACGAAGGGTGCCAGCCGTTTAGGTCGCCCCCTAGGACGCAATCGATTTGTGTGTTGTGTTGGAGGAAGCGATCTGTGAGTTCGAGTGTATTGTGTGTGTCTGTTCTGGGTTCTATGTAAATGGATATGATGTGTATTTGTGTGTGCCCTAATTGTGCCCGAACAATACATAGGTTCGAAGACGAGTGTTCAGAGATGCCCAGAATGGGGCCGGTTCCGGATTTGGTGATAATGCAGCTTTTAACTTTTCTATCTGGGGATGGAAATTGAAACAAATTAAGACCGTTTATGTTTTTAACCTTGTCTCCTGCCCCTAAGTAAGGTTCAGTCACGAGGGCGATGTTGTGTTTGCTGTGAGTGAAGTATTGGATGAGTTCGTGAAAGGTGTGTTTAGATTTGTCCGTGTTGCACTGCAGTATGTGAATTTTAGGCCGTAAATCCATAATCGATGTTATTATTAGTTTTATTGCGCATCGCCCTCAGAATAGGGCACGTGTTAGACGTGGCTTTGTGTTCTGTTGGGTACTTGTTCTCAAACCTGGTGTTGTGTGTGGTGCAGTTATAGCACTTGGGTGTGGAGTCCTTGACTTGGCATTCGGTGTGTGAATGGTCGCCTTGCGCGCAGTGTGCGCAGCGGCCGGTGGGTGTTTTGCAGTGAGCTTTCGTGTGTCCGAACTGCAGACACGACAGGCATTGTAGGAACGGAGAAAATTCCTCTATGTGGACTCGCTGATAGTCCACACGCACTCTCTCCATTCCCATGAGTGTACGAAATGCCCTGGGGCTGGTAATTATGACGGCATTGTATAAGGCTGTGTTTCTGTTGTCACGGATGAATTTAAGTGAAATGTCATTTTGGTTGTACTCACCGAGCTCCTGGTTCTGTCCCAGGATGACCGCGATCAGCTCCTCTTTAGTGGTTTCCTTCGCTATCCCTTTTAGAATAGCCATGGGTTTGAGTCTGGTGGCCACCTCGGCCTTGACTTTTGAGTCGTTGTCAGTGTTTAGCCTTTTTAGTGCGTCGTCCCTGTCCTCAGGTTTGTCGAACTCGACACGGATTTTACCCTTTGAAACTGGG
The DNA here is from genome assembly GCA_905220545.2 of Melitaea athalia. NCBI lineage: Eukaryota > Metazoa > Arthropoda > Insecta > Lepidoptera > Nymphalidae > Melitaea > Melitaea athalia. The sequence goes on along the minus strand of HG992205.1, from coordinate 84,950 downwards.
GTAACTCTAGCGGGGCCGTATGTCAATTTCTTAAAAGATATGGATTGTCGGAAGGCGTCGACTGCTTCTTGCCTGCTGCTGGTGGGAGACTTCGTGGTGATGATGATAGCGGGTCTTGTGACGGGCGGCTGGGTCACGACGATTCGGGCCGGAGCTTTGGTAATCGGTGGGCCAGGGGCGGCGTGAACCTGCCCAGGCCTTTTCACCATGCTGGCGTACGTGTTGGTGTTGTCCTCAGCTGGTGTGACGTCCTTTGTCTTTGGGTCTTGCCTGAGCTTCGCAATTTCTAGCCGAATTTCTTGGCGGACCTCTTGTCGTATCTCCTTAATGAGGTCTTTTTTCATGTCTCCCAGGAGGTCAATGTTTTGTACCTTTTCTGTAGGGGGAGCGTCAAGAGCAGGCGCCAGGGTGGGGTTAGAAGAAGTGTAAAGTTTCGATAGTCTGTTAATCTCGTCCGCTGCCGCTAGGACAGCAGCTTTGTTTATCTTGCTAGTGTTGGAGCCAGTTGTAATTGCTGTTTCTATGTGCTTTGTTAATTTTTCGATGGCCTCGACGAAGGTGATGTGGTCAGAGACGTCATCGGGAGACGTTGGCAGAGACATTAGCATTTGTTTATACTCGGCAGATTCTCTAAGGGCGTTTTTCCCACCTTTATTGCGGGATTGCGAAGGCTCTCGGCTTCTTCCTTCGATGGGGGAGTGTGATATCGGCATTTTTGATAAGAAAAATTTTTCTAGTGTTAAGATTGGTAGGAGAGATTATAATAAAGGGTTTGTCGAAAACCGCATTAAAAAAGGTTAATTTTTACAAAAGTTATAGAATTAAAACTGTTAGAAGTTTAATAATTATTTAAATAAAAATTACAAAACTGAATGTGTTTTGTAATACCTCGTTTAAGAGGGCGAAGCCATGGGATTAAGATGTGGGTTTCAAAATTATTAAAATCAAAAAAAAAATTTTTTTACGTAAAATGAAAATTTTTTTCACTTTTTTCCCTTTGGGAAATTTAGGGAACAAAGTGTATAATAATTTAAAGGATTAAGAAAAAATGATATTGAGTAAAAAAAACTTGAAAAAAAGGGGTGAAACGGGGAAGTTATGACAAATTTAAAAATTTTCAGTGAAAACAAACTTAGCGGTGCGGTTTTTGCACTCAGAAAATTGTTCATAAAAAATCCAATTATTATCACAAAATTATAAATGATATCACAAATTGTTCGTTATTTTATTTCGCACTGTCTGAATAAATAAAAATGAGGTGTCGTCGCTTTGGTTTTTGCGATATGGGAGCTGGAACTTTAATTAGAACTACACGGTTAGGTTTTTCACTGGTTTATCACTTATGCGTTGAAATTTTTGTCACTTTATTACGGTGGTATAGTTAAATATGTCCTAAGTATTGGTTAAAGTAGAAAGTTCGGAAAAAACACTAAAACTGGCTGGTTTAGTGTAACGGTTTTTTTATTAAAATTTAAGAAAATTGTCCAAAAGTACCTCTAATTTTCCACATAAAATTCCGAAACTCCGCACACTTATACACAGTCACAGTGGTCACTTTTTAGTAAAATAAAAAAGGGGGGTTATCGCTTTAATTTCGTCAGCGTTTAAGCACAAAGTTTTATAAAGCGGGAATTTACACAAAACTTTAGATTGAAAATGTTTTTAAAAATGTTTGGCTGAACGGATATTTACAAACTATATGTAGTATTAAAGCTGGTTTTATGTAGAATTCACTGACACAAACAGATTAATTTTAACTTAAACGGTTAGAAAGTTATGAATTTTTAAATTTCACACAGTCACTATTTTACACTTTTTCCTTTGTAAAAAAACTAGAAAACTGTCTAAAAAATCGAATTTTTACTCTAAAAAAATTTTAAAACCACCAGCAGAATGCTGGCGGCAGCGCGCAACTTTTGAGCTATAATATGGAATTTTAGCTGTTGTGGAGCCGAAGTTAGTGATTTTTAAGCACAGAGCGACGCGGAAACGATGCTTACGCTTCGGCTTCGCGCGCCAGACTGGTTAGGTTAGGTTAGGTTAGGTTAGGTTAGGTTAGGTTAGGTTAGGTTAGGTTAGGTTAGGTTAGGTTAGGTTAGGTTAGGTTAGGTTAGGTTAGGTTAGGTTAGGTTAGGTTAGGTTAGGTTAGGTTAGGTTAGGTTAGGTTAGGTTAGGTTAGGTTAGGTTAGGTTAGGTTAGGTTAGGTTAGGTTTTTTTTTTTTTTTTTTTTTTTTTTTTTTCTATGCCCCCGGATTGTCATTATTCCGGGTCTTTGTTTGCTAATTTACTCTTTCATACCAGTTCTCGCTTTCATGCCTCTCGTACTTTCATGCTGCATACTAATGTCTTTCTTTCATCCATCACCATTCGCTGATCAGGGTGGGTTCCCTCTACTTGTTAGGCCTATTTCTTACTGGGCTTTTTCTCTTATAGCTAAAAACTCGGGGTAAATAAATGAACAGTTTCTTTTGAAGCTATTTTGGTTTACAATATTTTTTGTTATTGGATAACTATAAATTTTTGTTCTGGTGATTCTTATCATCGCCGTTGCAAAGTGTTTTTGTTTTATTTATTATTATAATCCTTACTCTATACTATAAATATAGGGTCTATGATCTATTTTATTAAATCTAGTGTAAATACAATTTTCATAACTTTTTCCTATTGTGCTTATTGCTAACTTGTGCTTGTACTTGTATTTATAACACAACATGCTTTATCTTAAAAACTATTTTAATTTTACAACTGTTTTAGTGTTCCTATTTTACTTTCTATATTTATATACGTGGCTTAATTACGAATATTTCTTAGCTTGTTTACTAAGTCTTTATCTGAACAACTACATATTTCCATTTGTATATACATTTATTTTCATGTTGCTTATATTACATATTTGTATAGTAAAATTAATAACTAAGCTTTGACATCTTATTTTGATCCTTATTTTAACCTAATTTACAATGCTATGATAACTATATACAATTATATAGCCCTAGCATATTTGCCTGTCTTCAAGAAAGAGAGCGGTTTATTTACGTGCCTTAAAATTCCAGGATCAAAACTCGTCACCAATCGTTCGGACCCTATATAATTTTGTATTTCCCCGTTCATAGAGGTCTTATGCAGGAGTCGGTGGACGCGCGTTCCTCTCTTGTTCTGCTGGAGTCTTGTTCCGCAACAAACATACAAGTTTCCTCCGAAAACAAGACCCCTGCAGAGTGTCTCGCGCGTTTTCCGCCGGGGATGGAGACCACCTGCTAGCATGCCACTGTGCCGATCATCGCACCCTCACGAGTACGCGACCGTTGACCGCGCCAAGTCGTCCCACCTCTTCCTGACTGGGCAGTTGCTGTCGAAGGCGTTGTGCTTTAGATCGTCGAGCTTTGCCTTTCGGCAGTTTCTGCATGAGGGTGGGACGCTCGCCGCCCAGTCCGTGCACTCCGTCCTTAGGTGCGGTCCGCCACAGTGACTGCAAACGTCAACCGACTCCGTGCAAATCCTTTTACTGTGCCCGTATCCAAGGCATCGCGCACACTGGACCAGCGGCGACTGGTCCTCAGCTCTCACCCTCTGAAGATCTATGTGGATATATCCTTTGCGGATAATCCTATTCCAGAGGGTGGGCGAGGTCTCCAGCACCACGTGGCCCACGTGCGGATTCCTTGTTCTTTTTCGGTAGCGAACCCTGACCCGGTTTGTCTCCTGGTCGAGGTCGTCGAACAGCTCCCTGTTCTGGTTCCTTAGGGCCTTCACTACATCGTCGTCAGTGTTATCTGAGGCGACACCCCTCAGAACCAGAAGTGGGTCCCTGTTGCTCACCTCCTCGACCAGGAGATCACTTGCTCTCTCATTCACTTTCGCTCTAGCCTTCTCTCTTTCCTCTTTTGTGCTGAAAGCCATTACTACTTTTCTATCTTTGGCTTTGCGCACCCTGTCCACTTTGACCCATCCTTCCTTTGCCTCCACCGCTTTTCGAAGCTGGTTGAGGACTTCTTCACTCGTCTTTGTTTCATCGTTCGATGAAACCACTAGCGAGTGTGAAACCGCCGGTCTCCTCGGCGGAGAACCAGCAGCAACAACACCCGCGTACGTCCTCTGAGGGATGACCAAGTCCTCCTGCCGTATTTTTACCATGTCTTGCAACTCCTTTATGCGCTGCCCATTCTCCAGCAAGAGGCGAGTGTGCTCTTCTAGCTTCTGGCTCAGCGCGGGGTCCGGGGTCACCGCGGGCGCGGGAATGACGTCCTTGTTCGCCAGCCCCGCCCCCCCGGTGATCCCTTCCCCCATGCGAACTACCCTTAAAGCTTGCAATTCGCACTCACTCGCCTCGAGCAGCTCATAAAGGCCGCTTACTGCCTCGCCTATCATCTTCTTATACTCTCGTTTTAGGTTTTTCGAGTTGGTCGTCGCGATTGCTGACAGATCTACCAGCTCGTCTGCACGCTCCAGTCTACTGCCCGTCCTGGACATCTCCGCTGATTGGCGGGAGAAGCGGTGGGGACTGCAGTCTATCTTCTCTTTCGGAGGTTCTGGACTCAGGTGGAGTGAGTTTGTATTTATAGGTTTAGGCGGCGATATCGTAAAAGAAAGGCTAGTTCTAAGCGGAGCCTTTCCTGCATCCTTCGGAGGAGCCACCGCCTCAACCTTGTCCTTTGCTATTATTTTGGAGTGGTTTTTCAGTGGGCTAGTCCGCCCAGGGACTTTTGAAACCACTCCGTCAGTTGGGGTCTTAATCGGTTTTGAGGGCTGGACCGTTCCAGCTCTATCTTTGGGGGTGCGTATCCCAAACATCTCGGGGGCGCGTCAGTAATATTAAAAATGGGAGGAAAATATAATAAAAACAAGTTAATAAAATAAGATAGTCAATAAATATTTAGAGAACCAAAAAGGCTTTAAAAGTTAATTTCCTCCCGAGAGAGCGGTTGTAAACGACCGCTTCCGTGTCAAAAAGGCAGGCAAATATGCCTCGGTACCTATTGAACTTATAACTAAACTTAAACTAAGAAAAAGTAGAGAAAACTCTACTTTTTCTGTTAGGACTCTATGTAGAGTCACCTCCTACGGTCAGAAATAAAGCTCTTCCAGAGAGCTTGTCACTAGAGAAAACCGCGTGTCGCTACGACCAGCGGTTCCCGAGATATTGCGCCTCAAAGATTTCCAATATGGCGTCCGCGCAATCGGTCTAAGTCTAGGCCGATTTTTAAAAATTAATAACTCGGGAACCACCGGTCGCAGAACCACGTGCGACGGCTCTCCGTGTCGAGCGCGATGAGATCTATGTGACCTCCGTCCCAAAATCGCAATTTGGGGGTCAACTCTACATAGAGTCCCCAGCCCCACCAGCAGATGGAGAAAATCGTGGCTCACACAATAGTGAAAGCCCCGACTCTCCCCGATGCCTGGTTCAGAAGTTATAACTAATTAAAACTTTCCAAGATGGCCGCCAATATGGCCACCTTATCACAATTTATTTACAAAATCTGTAAAAAATGGCCGAAAATACCCGTTCTTGGGCTCTATCGACTCGTCTCAACGAGTGTAATAAAAATCTACTATTATACTATTTTTAGAATCAACCCCCGATTTTTGGGGTTGAAAAAACTTAATTTTTTAAGGAAAAAATTACTTAAAAAATTCTAAATATAATTTTAAAAATCTACAAAAAAATTATAAGACTATTTAAACTATTTACAATTTTTTGAAGTGGTTTCCGACGAGATCGGGCCAGGGGTTGCACCCCCACGTGCACACCCCAATTTTATAAAAATTTATAACTCCGAATTTTTCCAACCAAAAATTTTGAAATTTAGAATGGTAATAGATATAACTAAGCTCTACAAAAAACACTAAAAATAAGTGGGGGTCGTCGATTTAGTTTTTTTGAAAATGAATTTTGAATTTTGAAAGATAATGTTAAACCCGATATCCTCAGAACCACTAACCGTATCTTGATGTCCGATACGTCGTTGAGTAGGTCTCGCCGAGACGCGTCGTTTGATGTATCGCACGTTGCTGTAGCCACTCGGGAAGTCAAAACACGTGGCCACGTGGTTTGCGGTTTTCCGCGAATAACTCCGCGAGTTTTCCACGGAAAAATCCGTGCGAGGTGTCAAATTCTAGAGCTCGTTGAGCCTCGTCGAATGATGCAAAAATATATATATGTTGTCGCTTTAGATTTTGCAGCGTTTCACAAAGTATGTTTAAAATTTTGAATTTTTCGCACTTTTTCACTTTTTTCACCACTGAAAACTTCGAAACTTGAAAATCCAATAGTGTCACTATGTAGTCGGCACAAAGACGCAACTTTTGGTGTATAATTTTATAATTTTTGTGCACTTTTAACCACTTTTATGAATTTTTAAAAGAATTTCTTATACGGAGCAACAACGAAATCGACCGTTTTCGACCGCGGGCGGGGCGCCTCTGGGTTAGGTTAGGTTAGGTTAGGTTAGGTTAGGTTAGGTTAGGTTAGGTTAGGTTAGGTTAGGTTAGGTTAGGTTAGGTTAGGTTAGGTTAGGTTAGGTTAGGTTAGGTTAGGTTAGGTTAGGTTTTTTTTTTTTTTTTTTTTTTTTTTTTTTTTTTTTTTTTTTTTTTTTTTTTTTTTTTATTAACGTATATATGTTTTTTTTTTTTTTTTTTATATGTATATAAATATAATTTTTTTTTTTTTTTTTTTTTCTTTTTTTTTATATATATACTGGGTGTATTTGGAACGCTTTGTAAGATTTAAACCACGTAATATACTATTTATATACTATATAATGCATATAACCATTTATCCCAGAAACGTTTTTTTAAGAACATTTTAGGACTTCTGTATTATGTGAGGCAGCAATGTATCATACACATTGTGAAGCCGCGCGGGGCGCGGGAGGCGGCGGAACGAAAATTAAACGTGCGCGCGGCGGCGAGTACGTTTACCGCGTGCCGTTGACCTCTGTCAGCTGATGGCGCGTATGAACGGTTTGCATTACATTGACAGTTTGTTCCAAACACGATTATTTTAAAGCATTATCTTCAAATTTCTGTTTCATTATTTTTCCCAAACCGGACTATACCAAAAAAAATGATGAAAACAGGAAAAAAAAAATTTTTTTTTTCGCTTTTTTTTCACTTGTATCATGTCAGGTTAAGCCAACACTATCATACCTCTTCGTTTTTCAATGCGTTCCAAATACACCCTGTATATATATTTTTTTTTTTTTTTTTTCCTTAAGTCTAGATGAGAACAATAGTTGAGGCGTAAGTTAAATAATAAATTTAAATAATAATCAGAGAATATACACAGAGGGTACAATATAGTAAAGGTACAGTATATACATCGGGGCCTCAATGGCTGGCATTATACTCCTTAAGTACCTTCAGGATGGAGTCCGACAGGCGAAAGTAGGAGGTGACGCATGACCTGTGTGGTATGAGGTCTATCAGGGTATATGGAGACACTCCGGTGTGTCTGCATAGTTGCTCGTGTTTAAATCTAAAGGCGGAGAACTCAGGGCATCTCTGAAGAAGATGCTGGAGGCTCTGGGGTGTTGACCTGTCGCAGGGGCAAAAGTCGTCCTCGGCAAGTTTGAACTTGAGTAAGTAGGTTTTGTTGAATGCGTGTCCGGTGAGCGTTTGCGTGAGGGTGAATGTGATGTGTACTGTTTGAAACAGTGAGTGAATGTTGTCTAGTGTTGGGAGAAGGTTACGTGTGTGTTGGCCCTGTTGCGCATTCTCGTACCTTTCCCGCCATTGGGTGAGACTGCGTTTACTGGTATCAAATTTAACAAAGCTGATAGGGAAGTGAGCGTAGTCGAAAGCTCTGCGCATCACAGCGGCTTGCTTGGCCGCTTCGTCTGCAAGTTCGTTACCGGCTATACCTGCATGGCTTTTAACCCAAGCAAAGTCGATATAGCCGGTGGGTGAGTGTTCGTGTAGTGTGCTGTGAATGTTTGAGACCAAGGGGTGTGTGTTACTGCGATTCTGGGAGGCTTGAATGGCAGCTCTAGAGTCCCGAAAGGATAAGTGTATGTTTGTATTTGTGGGTGGAGGCCCATCTGGAGGCCTGGAGGATCGCGAAGAGCTCAGCCTGGAACACTCGAGCAGCTTCGGTGGAGTATATACTTTTTGACGACTGGTGGTCCCGCTCCGTCGTAACAGGCGAAGGCAGCGCCCACCGAGTCATCGTCAAGTTTACTTCCATCAGTAAAGATGGTAGGGATGGGGCTGGGAAGAGAAGAGAGGTGTTCAGACAGTTCGGTGCCGGAGTAGAAGTATTGGGGAGAGAATGTAATCCTTTGGCGGGATGGAGGAGACGGTGAGGTGGGGTGTGTTTTTCAAGAGTGATGTCGCTAGGAAGAGATTGACAGATTCCTGTAAGTCGGGCAAGTTCTATTTCTCTGACCTCCTTTATCTTGAGGTCTAGGGGGGTAAGCCGCGCCAGAGCCAATGCAGCGACAGTAGACACCGTACGAAAGCCTTTAATGACTTTGAGTGCAAAGCGCCGCTGCATGCTCAGGAGCAGCCTGGAGACGTATTTCTTCCCAGCGACATGCCCCCAGACACCAGCAGCGTAGGTGACTATGGGCTGGATTACCTGGAGGTAAATGGTGCGGACGTTCTCCGGATGGGCCCCCCATGTGGGTTTACAGTATAAGGTCAGTTTGTGAAAAAGAGCAGTGGCTTTTTTAATTGTGTGGATGATGTGTTTGTGAAAGCGTAATTTGCTATCCAAGATGACACCAAGGAGCTTGATGTCATCTTGGAAGTGTAGTGTGTGAGAGTTAATGTTGATGTGCGCGTGTTTCGCCTTATCGCTAAAAGCGATGGCCTGTGTTTTATTGGGGCTAAATGTGAGTTTGACTCCCTGTCCCCAGCTCACGATATCGTGTAATGCCTGATTGGTAGTAGCCTGCAAGCCAGCCAGATCCTTGGCGGCCACAATGAGCAGAACGTCGTCAGCGAACGCCTGTACTCGACACCCAGCGGGTAGTTCAAGTTCCAGGAGCTCATCAAGGATGACGCTCCACAAAATGGGGCCGCAGGTCGAGCCCTGAATACAGCCCTTGGTCATTTCTTTGGAGACGCGAGCGCCAGCATAGTCTAAGGTAACAGTGCGGTCTGTAATGTAGTTCAGTAAGAGTCCGTAAATGTTGGAAGGACAGCCTATGAGTCGGAGTCGGTTTAGAAGGGATGGCCACCAGGCGTTGTCAAACGCAGCCTTGATGTCCAGGGAAACGGCGAGGGTTAGGAGTTTTTCAGATTTTGTCTTTTGAATGTAGTCAATAGCCGCCTTAAGGGCAGTCGTAGTACTGGTCAGTGGCCTGAATCCGAATTGCCTCTCGCTCAGTTTGTCCGTTTTCATAGCAGCGAAAGTCAGCCGCTGGACAAAGAGCTTTTCGAGGACTTTTCCGAATACAGGCAGGAGTCCAATGGGTCTGTAAGAGTTAAGGTCGGTGTAGTCAGTCTTGCCGGGTTTGGGAATGATTTTTACATAGGCTTCCTTCCACTGTCTTGGGAAGTATTGTAGGGTAAGGCAGCGGTTCATGATGTCTGTAATAAGGCTGGATAGTGCAAGGTAAATTGTTTACAGATATCAGAGGTGAGATGGTCGAGTCCCGGAGCCTTTTTGGGGCTCATGTTATCGAGGATCTCTAGTATCTCGTGATTAGTGAAGGGGAGGTCGGGTTCGGAGTCGGGGAAGGTGTGAGAGGAAGCTCGTAGCTCATGATGTCGAGGGTCAGTGTCTGGTGTATCATCAGGGTAGAAGTTATTCAGTAAAGCTCTGGCTGTATCTTCTTCGTCAGTGGTGTATCTGTCGTTGATTTTTAGGGTGGAGGGCGGACGTCGTGGGCCCGATTCCTTTAAGAGCCTGTTGGTGAGGGACCATACGTTCTCCTTAGTCTGGAGCTCGCAGAATTCCCTAAACTTGGACGTGGATTCTTTCCTGAGTTCACTGGCGTATGTATCCTTTAGAACCTGCAGCTGGCTGGCAAGAGAGTCGGTAGGCATGCCGTCTCTCTTGGCAGCATGTAGCGCACGGTGTAGACCGATGACCTCCCGTTTCCGGGACTCCAGGGACTCGGACCACCAAGGAGGCTTAGACTTGGAATTGGGAGCCCTGATGGGCATCGATTCCTCGCAGGCGGTGTGAATGACTCTGATGACTTGAGTGATGAGGAGTTCCAGGCCTTCACGACTGAGCGCGTTGACCTGGGTGTCTAGTATAGATGTGTTGGTAATGAGTGTTGCAAGCGTGCTTTTGAATTTAGACCAACGTGCTTTATGACTATTGTATAGGAAGGTGGATGTGTTGTTATGTTGTTTGGTGATGTTGGATGGGTGAGAGTGATTGAGAGTTTAGAGTGTATTCTACTGCGTTATGTTGTGATGTCGGGCAGGCGTCAAGGTTCACCTTCCAGTGAGTAATGTTGTTATGAGTAGGATAGGTTGCTAGTGTTATGTCAATGATAGATGAACGCGTGCGTCCATTCGTGGTGGCTTCGAAGGTGGGAGTAGAGCCGGTATTACATACGTAAAGGCCATATGCGTGTATCAACTCCTCTACCCTCTCTCCGCGTGGGTTGGGGGCGGTTGCTTCCCCATAAGGGGTTCCAGCCGTTAAGGTCGCCTCCCAGAATGCATTGTGTGTGGGTGTTCTGTTGGAGAAAGTGTTCGGCGAGTGCTAGTGTGTTGTGTTCGTCGGTTCTGGGTTCGATGTAGATTGAAAGTATGTGTAGTTGTGTGTGACCTATCTGTGTCCGAGCCACACATAGGTTAGGAGAAGAGTATTCAGGGATGCCTAGAAGTTTGATGAATGGCTTAGTAATTATGCAGGCCCTGACAGGGGAGCTATTGTCAGGGAACTGATAGACGTTAAGCGCGTATCCGTGTTGGAGCTTGACCTCGTTCCTTTTGCCTATGTACGGCTCAGACACAAGGGCGATGGAGTGTGTGCTATTGATAAAAAAATTTAAAAACTCGTGAAGCGAGTTATTCGATCTATTGAGATTGATTTGGATAAAATTGATTTTACTGTGCAGATCCATAATCGATGTTATTGCTGGTCTTGTTTCGCATCGCCCTTACGATAGGGCACGTGTGAGAGGTGGATGTATGTTGAGTAGGGTGCTTATTGTCGGGAAATCTGGTGTTGTGACGGTCGCAGTTAAAACATTTTGGTGATGAGCCTTGGATGTGCAGTCATGTGCGAGATGCCCCTCCTCCGCGCAGTGTGCGCAGCGTGTGGAGGGGTTTTTACAGTTTTTGAGAGTGTGGCCGAACTGCAGGCATTTGCGACATTGGAGGAACGGGGAGTGCTCCTCCACATGAACCCTTTGAATGTCGACGCGAACCCTACCCATGGCGATTAAGGCACGGAAGGCGTCAGGAGTGGTCATTAGAACCGCGTTATAGAGCGCGTCATTGCGGTTGTTCCTTTTAAATTTTAATTCTAAGTGTTTGTTAGTGTTGTTGTGTGCAAACTTACCGAGTTCGGGGTTCTGCATTAGGATGGTGCTCACGAGCTCCTCATCAGCGACATCTTTGGAGATGCCCTTGAGGATCACCATGGGCTTAAGCCTGTTGGCGACCTCCGCCTTAACCTTGGAGTGCGAGTTGGAGTTTATGAGTTCTAGTACGTCGTCTCGCTCCTTTTCAGTGTCGAACTCGACCCTTAACTTATCTTTGACTGGGACCACCCTAGCCGGATTATATTTTCGTGTTTTAAAACATGCAGCTTCTTTGAACGCTGTAACGATTTCTTGTGGGTTGTTGTTGTTGGGTTTGCTCCTGAAGGCCACCACGAGGGCTGGCCTGGTGGTGGGGAGAGTGGCCTCGACGAATCTCGTAGCAGTTGGAGGGTTAGCCGCAGGGCCGGGGGTGCTTTTCGTCTTCTGCTGCTTGGCAGCAATCGTAGCGTACGTCTTGGTGATTTTTTCTGCGGCTAGCTCCGTGTGGTGTTTGTTTTCTTTGGAGATTGAAGTAAATTTTTCGTCAAAATCCTTTCTGACTTTATCGAATTTGTCATCGAAAATTTTGTTAATCTCCTGTAGTAGTAGGTCGGAGGGGGGGGAGGGTGCTGGCACTTCGATGTGCTTCTGAGCTGTGGTATTAATATTTTTAGAGAGCTTGGCAATTTCTTCGCCAAGCCCCTTTATATCTTTCTTAAGGACGTCTAGGGAAGAAGCATCAGTAGCAGGTGCTGGAGTGGAGTTGAGAGAACTAGTGAACCTTTTGTGAGCTTCGAGGGCGACGCAGATTTCCGCCGCGGCCCTGATGGCTAAGTCCCGGTTCGGTGCGGTGACGCTCTTAGCTGTCTCGATTGAGAGGCAATTCTTGATGCAGTCGGCGAGGGCAAACACAGTACTCTCAAAAGACGGAGTGTCAGAGATCGCAGTCGCTCGGATAGGTAGAGGCAAGGGCTCTTGCTTGGCTACTTTAGTTTTTGATTTTTGTTTTTGGTTTTTCAGTGACAGCACCACTGTCGGGGGGAGAGGGTGAGGTTTCATTTCCAGGGGGGGGTGGGTGGGCGAGGTCGCCCTGGAGGCGGTGGGGAGCGAAAGGTGAACATAGTCGAAGTGAACAGGAATTTTT